>CM063608.1:73815776-73901267 GCA_032357785.1 Periparus ater | reverse complement strand
ACGGAGGTGTCCGGCTGAGCCCCGCGGTGTCCCCGCGGTGTCCCCAGGGCCCCGTGTCCCACCTGGAGCTGCCCCTCGGTGACGTTGGCGGTGTAGACGGGGCTGGTGCAGACCGGGGGTCCGTGGGGGGCGCGGGGGGCGCAGGGCAGGAACTGGGGGTACTGGTCATCCCCGTCCAGGACATTGACCCGCACCCGCGCCGAGGCGTTGAAGCGCTCCCGGGTGTTCATCTCCTGCAGGGAAAAACGGGGCACGGGACGCCCCAAAAACGGCTGGGGGGGCACAGAGAGGCGCGGGGACCCTCGCGGTGTGGGGACACCCCGGGTGTCCTGGGGACCCCCAGGGAACCGGGACCCCACTGAGTGCTGACCCCATAGGCACGGGGACCCCCACGGGACAGGGACCCCCGCGGGATGGGGACCCCCAAGGGACAGGGACCCCCAAGGGACAGGGACCCTCACAGGATGGGGAGTTCCAGGGACAGGGACCCCCACGGGACGGGGACCCCCAGGGAACCGGGACCCCACTGAGTGCTGACCCCACTGAGTGCTGACCCCATAGGCACGGGGACCCCCACGAGATGGGGACCCCAGCGGGATGGGGACCCCCACGGGACAGGGACCCTCACGGGATGGGGAGTTCCAGGCACGGGGACCCCCACGGGATGGGGACCCTCACAGGACAGGGACCCCCAAGGGACAGGGACCCTCACAGGACGGGGAATTCCAGGGACAGGGACCCCCACAGGACAGGGACCCCCAGGGAACCGGGACCCCCACGGGATGAGGGACCCCCAGGGAACCGGGACCCTCATGGGATGGGGACCCCCACGGGATGGGGATCTCCAGGGAACCGGGACCAGAACCGGGACCCCCACGTAAAGGGGACCTCGAGGGACAGGGACCCCCACGGGACGGGGACCCCCCATGGGATGGGGACCCCCAGGGAACCGGGACCCTCACAGGACGGGGAGTTCCAGGCACGGGGACCCCCACGGGACAGGGACCCTCACAGAACGGGGACCCCCACGGGATGGGGAGTTCCAGGGACAGGGACCCCCATGTAAAGGGGACCTGGAGGGAGCGGAGCCCTCAGCCCCAGGCAGGGGTGGGGGGTCGCAGCCCAGGCCCGTGGGGTCCCAGCGGGGCGTGGGGGGGGGTCGGGGGGAGCCGGCGGGTGGCGGGGTGGGGGCGGGGCGCTGGAGGGGGAGGGGGCGCAGGTGGCCCATTAAGGAAATGAGGGGGATTGAGGGCAGGTGACCGGATCACGTCACCCCCAATTAGCGGGGCCGGCGGGGACGGCGGGCGGGCGTGGGGGGGCGGCAAGGCTGGGGGGGACCCCCCCGTGTCACCCCCCGTGTCACCCCCCCGTGACCCCGAGCAGGTGCGGCGGGCACGGGGACCCCAGACCCGCGGGCGGGGGGTTGGGTGGGGCTGGGCCGGGTCTGGGGTCCTCCCCGGGGCCGGGGTCGGGTTCCAGCTCCCCACTCACGAGGGTGGGCGGGGGGTCCCACAGGCGGGGGTCCCGTATCGGGGTCCCACAAGCGGGGGGCTCGCAGATGGGGGTCCCGTGTCAGAGTCGCGGGGCGAGGGTCCCACGGACACACACGGGGGACACGGGGGGCGGGCGGGGGTCTCACCACGGCGGTCACGACCACCTCGAGGTGCCGGCGGCTCTCGAAGTCCAGGGCCCGGGCCAGCACCACGCGGCCGCTGTTCGGGAGGTCGATGCGGAAGAAGCGGGCGTCGGGCTGGGGGGGGGGTCGGTCAGGCCGGCAGATGGTCCCGGCCCCCCCCCCGCGCCCCCCCGCCCCCGCCCCGGCTCACCGAGGCCGGCTCGATCACGTACATGAGCGTGTCCCCGTCCGCGTCCTCCGCCTGCGCGCTGAACACCACCGAGTGCACCGGCACCAGCTGCACCGGGGGTCAGCGCGGGGCCCGAGCACACCCGGGGGGTCCCGAACGCACCCGGGGGTCCCCAACACACCCCGGGGGTCCCGAGCACACCCGGGGGTCCCGAGCACACCCGGGGGTCCCCGAGCACACCCCATACCCCATAACACACCCCACACCTCATAACACCCGGGGGTCCCCGAGCACACCCCGGGGGTCCCGAGCACACCCGGGGGTCCCCGAGCACACCCCGGGGGTCCCGAGCACACCCCACAGCCCATAACACACCCCCACACCTCATAACACACCCCATAACACACCCCACACCCCATAACACACCCCCAGGGGTCCCCGAGCACTCCCAGGGGTCCCGAACACACCCGGGGGTCCCGAGCACATCCCATACCCCATAACACACCCCACACCCCATAACACACCCCCAGGGGTCCCCGAGCACACCCGGGGATCCCGAACACACCCCGGGGGTCCCGAACACACCCCACAACACACCCCACACCCCATAACACACCCCCAGGGGTCCCCGAGCACTCCCAGGGGTCCCGAACACACCCGGGGGTCCCGAGCACACCCCTCACCCCATAACACACCCCTCACCCCATAACACACCCCACACCCCATAACACACCCCCAGGGGTCCCCGAGCACACCCGGGGGTCCCCGAGCACACCCCACATCCCCAAACACACCCCACACCCCTAAACACACCCCCAAACACACCCGGGGGTCCCCGAACACACCCGGGGGTCCCCGAACACACCCCATTACACACCCCCAGGGGTCCCCAACACACCCGGGGATCCCAAACACACCCGGGGGTCCCGAACACACCCCACACCCTCAAACACACCCCACACCCCATAACACACCCCCAGGGGTCCCCGAACACACCCGGGGGTTCCCAAACACACCCCACACCCCCAAACATCCCTGAGCTGCCCCATGGGGGTCCCCCGACACCCCCCACAGTCCCAAACACCCCCAATATCCCCCCGCTCCCACTTTGGGGTGTCCCCATCCCCTCTGTCACCCCCCACGAGCCAAACGCTGCCCCTCGCCTGTGCCCATCGCTGTGCCCACGACCCCCGGCCCCCTGTCCCCATCCCTGCCCCACTGTCACCCCCGTGCCGGTGACACGGTGCCACCCCTGTCCCCATCCCTGCCCCACCGTCACCCCCATGTTGGTGACACGGTGCCACCCCTGTCCCCAGCAGTGCCACTGCCACCCCCGTGTCAGTGACACGGTGCCACCCCTGTCCCAGCAGTGCCACTGTCACCCCCATGTCAGTGACACGGTGCCACCCCTGTCCCCAGCAGTGCCGCTGTCACCCCCGTGCTGGTGACACGGTGCCACCCCCTCCCCAGCAGTGCCACTGTCACCCCCATGTTGGTGACACGGTGCCACCCCTGTCCCCAGCAGTGCCACTGTCACCCCCATGTCGGTGACACGGTGCCGCCCCTGTCCCCAGCAGTGCCACTGTCACCCCCATGTCAGTGACACGGTGCCACCCCTGTCCCCATCCCTGCCCCACTGTCACCCCCGTGCTGGTGACACGGTGCCGCCCCTGTCCCCAGCAGTGCCGCTGTCACCCCCGTGTCAGTGACACGGTGCCACCCCTGTCCCCATCCCTGCCCCACTGTCACCCCCGTGCTGGTGACACGGTGCCACCCCTGTCCCCAGCAGTGCCACTGTCACCCCCATGTCAGTGACACGGTGCCACCCCTGTCCCCATCCCTGCCCCACTGTCACCCCCGTGCTGGTGACACGGTGCCGCCCCTGTCCCCAGCAGTGCCGCTGTCACCCCCGTGTCAGTGACACGGTGCCACCCCTGTCCCCAGCAGTGCCACTGTCACCCCCATGTCAGTGACACGGTGCCACCCCTGTCCCCAGCAGTGCCGCTGTCACCCCTGTGTCGGTGACACGGTGCCACCCCTGTCCCCAGCAGTGCCACTGTCACCCCCATGTCGGTGACACGGTGCCACCCCTGTCCCAGCAGTGCCACTGTCACCCCCGTGCTGGTGACATGGTGCCACCCCTGTCCCCAGCAGTGCCACTGTCACCCCCGTGCTGGTGACACGGTGCCACCCCTGTCCCCAGCAGTGCCACTGTCACCCCCATGTCAGTGACACGGTGCCACCCCTGTCCCCATCCCTGCCCCACCGTCACCCCCGTGTCAGGGACACGGTGCCACCCCTGTCCCAGCAGTGCCACTGTCACCCCCGTGTCAGTGACACGGTGCCACCCCTGTCCCCAGCAGTGCCACTGTCACCCCCGTGCTGGTGACACGGTGCCACCCCTGTCCCCAGCAGTGCCGCTGTCACCCCCATGTCAGTGACACGGTGCCACCCCTGTCCCCAGCAGTGCCACTGTCACCCCCATGTTGGTGACACGGTGCCACCCCTGTCCCCAGCAGTGCCACTGTCACCCCCATGTTGGTGACACGGTGCCACCCCTGTCCCAGCAGTGCCGCTGTCACCTCGCTGACGTTGTGGCTGAGGACAGTGGTCCCCTGGAAGTGGGGCCGGTTGTCGTTCTCGTTGAGGACCTGGACGATGATCCTGAACTCCACCTGCCAGGAGCGGGCGGGGGGGACACGGGCAGTGACCAGGGTGGCACCGCGGCCCCCCCGGAGCCCCCCGGGGTCCCACCGCGCGTGGCCGTACCGGGGAGGAGCCGTCCTCGGCACAGGTCAGGGCCACCATCAGCACCGGGGACTCCAGCTCCTGCAGGGGACAGGGGACACCGGGACATGGGGTGACAGCCGCTGCCCCCTGGGGACACACAGGAGGGACCCAGATGGAGGAGGGTGGAGCAGGGTGGCCTGGGGTGGACGGAGCGTGAATGGATGGACACGGGATGGACACGGGATGGATGGAGGATGGACACGGGATGGACACGGGGTGGATGGAGGATGGACACAGGGTGGATGGAGGATGGACACAGGATGGACACAGGTGGACACAGGGTGGATGGAGGATGGACACGGGATGGACACAGGATGGACACGGTGGATGGAGGATGGACACGGGATGGACATGGGATGGACATGGGATGGACACACTGTGGAGCCAGGACACAGAGTGGATGGAGGATGGACACAGGATGGACACGGGATGGACACAGGATGGACACGGGATGGACACACTGGGGAGCCAGAAGGAGAATGGGGTGGACACAGGATGGACACAGGATGGACACAGGATGGACATGGGATGGACACAGGGTGGACACAGGATGGACACAGGATGGACACAGGGTGGACACGGGATGGACACGGGATGGACACGGGATGGACATGGGATGGACACGGGATGGACACACTGGGGAGCCAGGAGGAGAATGGGGTGGACACAGGATGGACACAGGATGGACAGTGGACACGGGATGGACATGGGATGGACACGGGATGGATGGAGGATGGACACAGGATGGACACGGGATGGACACGGGACGGACACGGGATGGACACAGGGTGGATGGAGGATGGACACAGGGTGGACACAGGGTGGACACACTGTGGAGCCAGGAGGAGAATGGGGTGGACACAGGATGGACACGGGTGGACATGGAATGGATGGAGGATGGACACAGGATGGACACAAGGTGGATGGATGGAGGATGGATGCAGGATGGACATGGGATGGACACAGGTGGATGGAGGATGGACACAGGTGGGTTCAGGATGGACAATGGACACACGATGGATGCAGGATGGACACGGGATGGACACGGGATGGACACGGGATGGATGGAGGATGGACACAGGTGGGTTCAGGATGGACAGTGGACACAGGATGGACACGGGATGGACACGGGATGGACACAGGATGGATGGAGGATGGACACGGGTGGGTTCAGGATGGACAGTGGACACGGGATGGACACAGGTGGATGGAGGATGGACACGGGTGGGTTCAGAACGGACAGTGGACACGGGATGGACACAGGATGGACACGGGACGGACACGGACGAACACCCAATGGACACAGGACGGCAGGAGCAGGCCAGGGGACCGGGGGTGTCGCGGCGGTGTCACCTCACGGTCCAGGGCCCGCCCGGCCGAGACGTTGAGCCGGACACTGCGCCCGTCCAGGTAGAACCAGGCGGCGTCTGCGCCCACCAGGCAGAGCTGGAGACCCCCCGCGCCCCCCGCGCCCCCCGGCGGGGGCAGCCGCGCCACCAGGCTCCCGTGGGCGCTGTTCTCCGCGATCTCCGTGAACAGGTTCCCGAAGCCGCTGCAGCCGTCGCCCCGAGCTGCCATCGCCGCGCCGGGGGTGCGCACACGGGTGTCCGTGGGGGTCCGGCCCCCGCGCGCCCCCGGCCCCCCTCCCACCCCCGGACCCCCTCCCCAGGTCCCTCCCACCCCCGGACCCCCTCTCCAGCCCACCTCGGACCCCCTCCCCAGCCCCCCTCCCACCCCCGGACCCCCTCCCCAGGTCCCTCCCACCCCCGGACCCCCTCTCCAGCCCACCTCGGACCCCCTCCCCAGCTCCCTGCCACCCCCGGACCCCCTCCCCAGCCCACCTCGGACCCCCTCCCCAGCCCCCCTCCCACCCCCGGACCCCCTCTCCAGGTCCCTCCCACCCCCGGACCCCCTCCCCAGCCCACCTCGGACCCCCTCCCCAGCCCCCCTCCCACCCCCGGACCCCCTCCCCAGGTCCCTCCCACCCCCGGACCCCCTCCCCAGCCCCCCCTCCCACCCCCGGACCCCTTCCCCAGGTCCCTCCCACCCCCGGACCCCCTCCCCAGGTCCCCCTGCGGACCCCCAGGGTCTCTCGTGTATTCCCAGACCCACAACTCCATCCTCGCTCCCACCTCTCCCCCCAGCCCCCCCCGTGTCCCCACCACCCCGGTGCCACCTCCCGGACCCCCGGCAGGGTCCCTCGTGTGTCCCCAGCCCTTGGTCCTCGCCCCCAGGAGAGCTGCGGGTCCCCCCGAGACCTGTGGGCTGTACCCCCCCCCCCAGGGGTCCCGCACTCGGTGACATCTTGGGGTCCCCCCCGGGGTCCTCTGTGTCCCCATGCCCTGGGGTCCCTTTCCCATGTCCCCAGGTCCCCATTCCCCGGTGACCTCACCCCTTGGGTCCCCACCACCCCCAATTTCCACTCCCGGGGTCCCCAGCAGCCCCGGTGTCCCCTCGGTGTCCCCTGTGGCCGCAGGTGCTCACCTGTGGCCAGGTGCAGCGCCAGGCAGGTGGCCAGGAGCGCCGGGCAGGACGCGGCCGCCATGGGGACCTCGGGGGGCGCCTGTGGCGGGGGAGGGAGGAGCGGGGCTGCCACCCCCGGCCCCGGGCCGCTGTCCCCAGCCCCCTCCGCAGTGTCCCCCGGCCGGACAGCCCCGGTGACAGCGCTGTCACCACCCCGGGGTCCCCTTTCCTGGGTCCCCGTGTCCTCATCCCTGTCCCCCTGCCAGCTCCCCTGGGACCCGCAGCGCTGTCACCACCCCGGGGTGCCCCTCCCCGGGACCCCAGGGTGCTGTCCCCGAGCCCGAGCGTGTCCCCAGGCTGTCCCCAGCCGAGGGTCTGACCGGCAGGCGCGGCTCCCGGTGGGACAGCCGTGTCACCCCCCGTGTCACCCCCCGTGTCACCCCCGTGTCACCCCCGTGTCCCCCGGGACCTCTCCCCGCGTCCCCCCCACTCATCCCCCCGTGTTTCCCCTCACGGCCCTGCCCCGGGGGTCTGCGGGGGGACCCTCAGCCCTCCCCGCGCTCGGCACTGGGAGCCATATGGCGGCTCCCCCAATTAACGGCGGCTAATTAGGGCAGGGGAAGGGGGGGCGCTCCCCGTCTGCCGCCCCAACCACCCCCGGCACCGGCACCGGGGATCCCCCGCGCTGCTCCCCCGGGACCCCCTCCCCGCTGGGGGGCACAGGAGGAGTCGGGGGTCCCCCGGTCCCCCCCGGTCCCCCCCTGCGCTCCCCGGCGCCACCCCCGGCCCACAGGACCCCGGTGTCCGGGACCCCCTCCCCGGGATCGCGGCCCCCCCAGTCCCCTCCCCCCGTCACCCCCGGCCGCCCCACAGCCCCGGCCCCCCCCGGGCCCCCCCAGACCCCCCCCCCGGCCCCCCCGGTACCTGCCCGGCGCCGCCGCCCCCGGCGCTGCTGCCCCGGCCCGGCCGGACGGGGGGGGGGGACGGGGGGGGAGGGGGCGGGGCCGGGAGGGGGGAGGGGCCGGGGAAGGGGGCGGGGCTGACCCGGGACCTGTGACCGGGCCTGAGTCCTGACCGGGCTGGGCGGCACCTGGGCATCACCTGGGTGTCACCTGGGTGTCACCTGAACACCACCTGGGTATCACCTGTATCACCTGGGCACCACCTGGGTACCACCTGGGCGGCTCCCGGGCATCAGCTGGGTGTCAACTGGATGTCACCTGGGCATCACCTGGGCATCACCTGGGCCCTGAGTCCTGCCTGGCCTGGGCATCACCTGGGCACCACCTGGGTATCACCTGTATCACCTGTATCACCTGGGCATCACTTGGGCATCACCTGTATCACCTGTATCACCTGTATCACCTGGGCATCACCTGGGTACTACCTGGGTACCACCTGGGCATCACCTGGGCATCACCTCTATCACTGGGCATCACCTGGACATCATCTGGGCCCTGAGTCCTGCCCGGCCTGGGCATTACCTGAGCATCACCTGGGTGGCACCCAGGCATCAGCCAATGTCATGTCATGTCAATGGATGTCACTTGGGTACCACCTGGGCATCACCTGGGCATCACCTGTATCACCTGGGCATCACCTGGGTACCACCTGGGCATCACCTGGGCATCACCTGGGCATCACCTGTATCACCGGGCATCACCTGGACATCAGCCACCCTCCTGCACCTCCATTCCCATCACCTGCACTCAGCCCTTGCACATCCCTGTTTGCCCTGGAGCCCACCTGTCCTGCCTGCCTCACCTGCCTCACCTGCCTCACCTGCCTCACCTGCCTCACCCACCCCACCTGCCTCACCTGCCTCATCTGCCCCACCCACCCCACCTGCCCCACCTGCTTCACCTGCCTCACCTGCCCCACCTGCCTCACCTGCCCCACCTGCCCCACCTGTCCCACCTGCTCCACCTGCCTCACCTGCCTCACCTGCCTCACCTGCCCCACCTGCCTCACCTGCCCCACCTGCCCCACCTGTCCCACCTGCTCCACCTGCCTCACCTGCCTCACCTGCCTCACCTGCCTCACCTGCCTCACCTGTCCCACCTGCCTCACCTGCCTCACCCACCCCACCTGTCCCACCTGTCCCACCTGCCCCACCTGCCCCACCTGCCGTGCCCGGATGTCACCTCCTGCCCTGCTGCACCTCAGGAGATGTCACCTGTCTGTGTCACCTGCGAGCGTCACCTGGCACCGCCTGCAGCACCTCTGCTGCCTGCCCGAGGTGTGTTCCTGCACACCTGGAGTGTCCCCGCACACCTGGAGTGTCCCCACACACCTGGGGTGTCCCCGCACACCTGGAACATCCCTGCACACCTGGAGTGTCCCCGCACACCTGGAGTGTCCCTGCACACCTGGAGTGTCCCTGCACACCTGGGGTGTCCCCGCACACCTGGAGTGTCCCTGCACACCTGGAGTGTCCCCACACACCTGGAGTGTCCCCGCACACCTGGGGTGTCCCCGCACACCTGGAGTGTCCCTGCACACCTGGAACGTCCCTGCACACCTGGAGTGTCCCTGCACACCTGGGACATCCCTGCACACCTGGAGTGTCCCTGCACACCTGGAGTGTCCCCGCACACCTGGGGTGTCCCTGCACACCTGGGACATCCCTGCACACCTGGGACATCCCTGCACACCTGGAGTGTCCCTGCACACCTGGGGTGTCCCTGCACACCTGGAGTGTCCCTGCACACCTGGAACATCCCTGCACACCTGGGGTGTCCCCGCACACCTGGAGTGTCCCTGCACACCTGGAGTGTCCCCGCACACCTGGAGTGTCCCCGCACACCTGGGACAGGCTGTGACACCCCCGTGCACACCTGGAGTGTCCCTGCACACCTGGAGTGTCCCTGCACACCTGGGACATCCCTTCACACCTGGGGTGTCCCTGCACACCTGGGACAGGCTGTGACACCCCCGTGCACACCTGGAGTGTCCCTTCACACCTGGGGTGTCCCTGCACACCTGGGGCAGGGTGTGACACCCCGTGCACACCTGGGACACCCCTGCACACCTGGAGTGTCCCCGCACACCTGGGACAGGCTGTGACACCCCCGTGCACACCTGGAGTGTCCCTTCACACCTGGAGTGTCCCCGCACACCTGGGACAGGGTGTCACACCCCGTGCACACCTGTGACACAGTGTCACACCCTGTGCACACCTGGGACAGTGTCACACCCCGGGCACACCTGTGACACCCCGGGCACACCTGTGACAGTGTCACACCCCGTGCACACCTGTGACACCCCGGGCACACCTGTGACAGTGTCACACCCCGCGCACACCTGTGACAGTGTCACACCCTGTGCACACCTGTGACACAGTGTCACACCCCGTGCACACCTGTGACACACTGTCACACCCCGTGCACACCTGTGACGGTGTCACACCCTGTGCACACCTGGGACACCCCGTGCACACCTGTGACACCCCACGCACACCTGTGGCAGTGTCACACCCTGTTCACACCTGTGACAGTGTCACACCCCTGCACACCTGTGACACCCCGTGCACACCTGTGACAGTGTCACACCCCGTGCACACCTGTGACAGTGTCACACCCTGTGCACACCTGTGACACCCCGTGCACACCTGTGACACCCCACGCACACCTGGGACACAGTGTCACACCCCGTGCACACCTGGGACACCCCGTGCACACCTGTGACAGTGTCACACCCCGTGCACACCTGTGACAGTGTCACACCCTGTGCACACCTGGGACACAGTGTCACACCCTGTGCACACCTGTGACGGTGTCACACCCTGTGCACACCTGGGACACCCCGTGCACACCTGTGACACCCCACGCACACCTGTGGCAGTGTCACACCCTGTTCACACCTGTGACAGTGTCACACCCCTGCACACCTGTGACACCCCGTGCACACCTGTGACAGTGTCACACCCCGTGCACACCTGTGACAGTGTCACACCCCTGCACACCTGTGACACACTGTCACACCCCGCGCACACCTGTGACACCCCGCGCACACCTGTGGCGGTGTCCCCGTGCCGGGGGTGGGGCCTGTCCCGCTGTCCCCGCTCAGCCATAATCGGCTTTGGGGACAAAGAGGATGAGCGGGGGGAGGGGCGGCGACACGGGGGCCACCGAGGGGGGCGGGGACAGGTGAGAAAATGGGGAGAGAGTGAGTGTGCAGGTGTGTGTGACACCCGTGTGTGTGACACCTGTGTGTGTGTGTGTGCAGGTGTGTGTGACACGTGTGTGTGTGACACCTGTGTGCGTGTGCAGGTGTGTGTGACACCCATGTGTGTGACACCTGTGTGTGTGTGTGTGTGACACCCGTGTGTGTGTGACACCTGTGTGTGTGTGTGACACCCGTGTGTGTGTGTGTGACACCCGTGTGTGTGTGTGTGTGTGTGTGTGTGTGTGACACCCGTGTGTGTGTGTGACACCCGTGTGTGTGACACCCGTGTGTGTGTGACACCTGTGTGTGTGTGTGTGTGTGTGTGCAGGTGTGTGTGACACCTGTGTGTGTGTGTGTGTGTGACACCTATGTGTGTGTGTGTGTGTGTGTGTGACACCCGTGTGTGTGTGTGACACCTGTGTGTGTGACACCCGTGTGTGTGTGACACCCGTGTGTGTGTGTGTGTGACACCCGTGTGTGTGTGACACCCGTGTGTGTGTGTGTGTGTGACACCCGTGTGTGTGTGTGTGTGACACCCGTGTGTGTGTGACACCCGTGTGTGTGTGTGTGTGTGACACCCGTGTGTGTGACACCTGTGTGTGTGTGTGACACCTGTGTGTGTGTGTGACACCCGTGTGTGTGTGACACCTGTGTGTGTGTGTGACACCCGTGTGTGTGTGTGACACCTGTGTGTGTGTGTGACACCTGTGTGTGTGTGTGACACCTGTGTGTGTGACATCCGTGTGTGTCTGTGTGTGACACCCGTGTGTGTGTGTGACACCTGTGTGTGTGTGTGACACCTGTGTGTGTGTGACACCCATGTGTGTGTGTGTGACACCTGTGTGTGTGTGTGACACCCGTGTGTGTGTGTGTGTGTGACACCTGTGTGTGTGTGTGACACCTGTGTGTGTGACACCTGTGTGAGGCCAGTGTGTACAGGTATGTACAGGTGTGTACAGGTGTGCACAGGTGTGTGCAGTTGTGTACAGGTGTGTACAGGTGTCTGTGCACTGTCTGTGCCTTCATGTGTGTGAGCAAGGAGTTTTGAGTGTGAAGGTGTGCATGTCCTGGTGTCCACAGGTGTCACTGCAGGCTGTGTGTGTGTGCACAGGTGTGCACTGTTACCTGTGTGTGTGTGTACAGGTGTTACCACAGGCTGTGTGTGTGTGTACAGGTGTGCACTGTTACCTGTGTGTACAGGTGTCATTGCAAGCTGTGTGTGTGTCACCACAGGCTGTGTGTGTGTACAGGTGTGCGCTGTTCCCTGTGTGTGCACAGGTGTCACCGCAGGCTGTGTGTGTGTGTACAGGTGTTACCACAGGGTGTTTGTGTGTGTACAGGTGTGCGCTGTTCCCTGTATGTGTGTTTGTACAGGTGTGCACTGTTCCCTCTGTGTGTGTGTACAGGTGTGCGCTGTTCCCTGTATGTGTGTTTGTACAGGTGTGCACTGTTCCCTCTGTGTGTCTGTACAGGTGTGCGCTGTTCCCTGTATGTGTGTTTGTACAGGTGTGCACTGTTCCCTCTGTGTGTCTGTACAGGTGTGCACTGTTACCTGTGTGTGTGTACAGGTGTGCACTGTTACCTGTGTGTGTGTCTGTACAGGTGTGCACTGTTCCCTGTGTGTGTGTCTGTACAGGTGTGCACTGTTCCCTGTGTGTGTGTGTGTGTGTGTGTACAGGTGTCACCACAGGCTGTGTGTGTGTGTGTTTGTACAGGTGTGCACTGTTCCCTCTGTGTGTGTGTACAGGTGTGCGCTGTTACCTGTGTGTGTGTGTACAGGTGTGCGCTGTTACCTGTGTGTGCGTACAGGTGTGCACTGTTACCTGTGTGTGTGTGTACAGGTGTGCGCTGTTACCTGTGTGTGCGTACAGGTGTGCACTGTTCCCTCTGTGTGTGTGTGTGTACAGGTGTGCGCTGTTACCTGTGTGTGTGTACAGGTGTGCACTGTTCCCTGTGTGTGTGTACAGGTGTGCACTGTTCCCTCTGTGTGTCTGTACAGGTGTGCACTGTTACCTGTGTGTGTGTGTACAGGTGTGCGCTGTTACCTGTGTGTGTGTACAGGTGTGCACTGTTACCTGTGTGTCTGTACAGGTGTGCACTGTTACCTGTGTGTGTGTGTCTGTACAGGTGTGCACTGTTCCCTGTGTGTGTGTGTGTCTGTACAGGTGTGCACTGTTCCCTGTGTGTGTGTGCGCGTGTACAGGTGTGCACTGTTCCCTGTGTGTGTGTGTACAGGTGTGCACTGTTCCCTGTCTGTGTCTGTACAGGTGTGCACTGTTCCCTGTGTGTGTGTACAGGTGACACCACAGGTGTGCGCTGTTCCCTGTGTGTGTGTGTACAGGTGACACCACAGGTGTGCACTGTTCCCTCTGTGTGTGTGTGTACAGGTGTCACCACAGGTGTGCACTGTTACCTGTGTGTGTGTGTACAGGTGTGCACTGTTCCCTGTGTGTGTGTACAGGTGTGCACTGTTCCCTGTGTGTGTGTACAGGTGTGCACTGTTCCCTGTGTGTGAGCCCGGGCAGCTCCCGGTGCTGGCTCGGGATTTCATCCCTGGTCAGCCACAGGGACAGCGCTGGGGACACCCGGGCAGGGGACAGGGCTGGGAACACCTGGGCTCGGGACAGGGCTGGGGACACCCAGCTGTGGAGAAGGGCAGGGGACACCCGGCCACAGGGACAGAGCTGGGGACACCTGGGCTCGGGACAGGGCCGGGGACACCCAGCTACAGGGACAGGGCTGGGGACACCTGGCTGTGGAGAAGGGCTGGGGACACCTGGTCATGGAGGAGGGTTGGGGACACTCGGCGTGGGGACAGGGTTGGGGACACCCGGCCTGGGGACAGCGCTGGGGACACTCGGCGTGGGGACAGCACCGGGGACACCCGGACACAGGGACAGGGCTGGGGACACCCAGCTACAGGGACAGGGCTGGGGACACCTGGCTGTGGAGCAAGGCTGGGGACACCCAGACACAGGGACAGGGTTGGGGACACCCGGGCAGGGAACAAGGCTGGAGACACCTGGCTGTGGAGAAGGGCTGGGGACACCTGGTCATGGAGGAGGGTTGGGGACACTCGGCGTGGGGACAGGGCCGGGGACACCCGGCCACAGGACAGGGCTGGGGACACCCGGGCTGGGGACAGCGCTGGGGACACTCGGCATGGGGACAGCACCGGGGACACCGGGACACAGGGACAGGGCTGGGGACACCCAGCTACAGGAACAGGGCTGGGGACACCTGGCTGTGGAGAAGGGCTGGGGACACTCGGCGTGGGGACAGGGCTGGGGACACTCGGCGTGGGGACAGGGCTGGGGACACCCGGGCTGGGGACAGGGCTGGGGACACCCGGCCTGGGGACAGCGCTGGGGACACCCGGGCTGGGGACAGGGCCGGGGACACCAGACACAGGGACAGGGCTGGGGACACCCGGGCAGGGGACAGGGCTGGAGACACCTGGCTGTGGAGCAAGGCTGGGGACACCTGGTCATGGAGGAGGGTTGGGGACACTCGGCGTGGGGACAGGGCCGGGGACACCCGGACTCAGGGACAGGGCTGGGGACAGCCGGGCTGGGGACAGGGTTGGGGACACGGCCCTGCTGGAGCTGGAGCAGCCCGTGGAGTGCAGCGACTACATCCAGCTGGGCTGCGTGCCCGACGCCTCGCTCAGGGTCTCGGAGCTGAAATCCTGCTACATCGCCGGCTGGAACTTTGCCAGAGGTGAGTTCCCACGCAGGATGTGCGCCCTGAGGGAGAGCTGGCCATGCCAGGGACACAGGCTGGGCACCCTGGGGACATGGAGTGGCCACAGACAGAGTCCGGCTGCGGGATGGCAGCGGGGCCGGGGCTCGGAGCAGCCCGGGCTGGGGGAGCTCTGCCCGGCTCCCGGCGAGAGCGGGGAAAGGGATGAGCTGCGAGGTTCCTGCTCAGCCAAACAATTCCTGCGGGAGCCGAGGAGCCTCTGCAGGGATGGGGCCGGCTCCTCCTGGAACAACAGCTGGGACACAGCTGGACAGCATCGCTCCGGGGGGAAGGGACAGAGCCCAGGGGAGGGGACAGAGCCCTGGGGAAGGGACAGAGCCCTGGGGAAGGGGACAGAGCCCCGGGGAGGGGACAGAGCCCTGGGGAGGGGACAGAGCCCCGGGGAAGGGACAGAGCCCCGGGGAGGGGACAGAGCCCTGGGGAAGGGACAGAACCCTGGGGAAGGGACAGAGCCCCGGGGAAGGGACAGAGCCCTGGGGAGGGGACAGAGCCCTGGGGAAGGGACAGAGCCCCGGGGAAGGGACAGAACCAGGCTCAGGGAAGGGACAGAGCCCCGGGGAAGGGACAGAGCCCCGGGGAGGGGACAGAGCCCTGGGGAAGGGACAGAGAACCGGGGAAGGGGCAGAACCAGGCTCAGGGAGGGGACAGAGCCCCGGGGAGGGGACAGAGCCCTGGGGTAGGGACAGAGCCCTGGGGAGGGAACAGAGCCCTGGGGAGGGGACAGAGCCCTGGGGAGGGGACACAGCCCCGGGGAGGGGACGGGAACGGCTCCTGTGACCCCTCCCCGGAGCCTCTGCCCGCTCCTGTCCCGGGGGGCTGGGAAGTGACACCCTGACATCCCAAACCCACCCGATCGCAACCGACCGAGCTCAGCCTCGGAGCTCTCCCACAGCTCCACCTCGGGGTGCTGGGGCAGCGAACGGGGGTCGGGGGGACCCCAGCCCTGGCAGGGGGTGGGCAGGGCCCTGTGGTCCGGGTGGGACATTGCGGGTGAAGCCCCCGATGGGGTCCCGGAGCCGTCCCGGGGCTGCAGCGCCTCGTCCCGAGCCAGGACAGCTCCTTGGAGCAGCGACCCCGGAATGGCCCGGGGGGCCGGGGTCCCAAACGCGCACGGGGGAACGGGATGGGGGTCCCGGCAGCCCCCGAGGCCGGAGCTGCCGGCAGAGGGGACGGCCCCGGGTGGCCCCTGGGTGACCCCCGGCTCAGGGTGGCACCTCCCGCACCTCCGCGTCCCTCGGGGCTCCCGGCTGGAGCCGCTCCGCTCCCGGGCCATTAAAGCGCTTTCCCCGCTCCTCCGCGGCTCCGCGCTCCTCTCCTCGCTCCTTCCCCGCTCCTTCCCCTCCCTGCCCTGCCCGGGAGGCCGAATCGCGCCGAGGCCGCGGTGAACGGGCAGCACGAGCAGCGTTATTCCAACAACAAACTCAGCTCCAGCCTGGGCTGGGGGAGGGCGGGGGGCTCCGGAGCGACCCCGGGGGCTGCGGCTGCCCCGGGCCCCGCGGGAGCGGCTCCGGCTCGGAGCGGCCACGGGCGGCTCCGCTCATCCTCCGGCTCAGCCCAGCTGCTCCCTCAGGAACCGCAGGAAATTCCTCAGCAGCTCACAGAACTTCAGCAGGCTCCGGTACGGCACCGAGATGAGCAGGAGCCGCTCCGCTTCCCGTGTGGGCACCGGCTCCTCGGGCTGCAGGGCCGCGGCTGCCCCCGGGGCCGGCCCTGGTTCTGGTTCTGCCTCCGGGGCCGGCTCTGGTTCTGGTTCTGCCTCCGGTACCGGCTCTGGTTCTGGCTCTGGCACTGGCACTGGCTCTGGCACCAGTTCTGGCTCTGGTTCCAGCTCTGGCTCTGGAATTGGCACCAGCGTCGGCTCTGGAATTGGCACCAGTGTTGGCTCTGGAATTGGCACTAGCGTTGGCTCTGGCACTGGCACTAGTGTCGGTTCTGGCACTGGCACTGGCTCTGGCTCTGGTTCCAGCTCTGGTTCCAGCTCTGGCTCTGGAATTGGCACCAGTGTCGGCTCTGGAATTGGCACCAGTGTTGGCTCTGGAATTGGCACCGGCTCTGGCTCTGGTTCCAGCTCTGGCTCTGGTGTTGCCTCTGGCACTGGCACCAGTGTCGGTTCTGGCACTGGCACTGGCTCTGGCTCTGGTTCCAGCTCTGGTTCCAGCTCTGGTTCCAGCTCTGGTTCCAGCTCTGGCTCTGGCACAGGCACTGGTGTTGGCTCTGGCACCATCAGCTCTGGCTCTGGTGTTGCCTCTGGCACTGGCACAGGCACTGGTGTCAGCTCTGGCTCCTCCTCTGGTTCTGGCATTGGCACCAGTGTGGGCTCTGGCACTGGCACCGGCTCTGGCACCAGCTCTGGCTCTGGTTCCAGTTCTGGTTCCAGTTCTGGTTCCAGCTCTGGTTCCAGCTCTGGTTCCGGCTCTGACTCCAGCGTTGGCTCTGGCACTGGCACTGGCGTTGGCTCTGGCACCGGTTCTGGCTCTGACTCTGGTTCCAGCTCTGGTTCTGGTTCCAGCTCTGGTTCCAGCTCTGGTTCCAGCTCTGGTTCAGGCTCTGGTTCCAGTTCTGGTTCAGGCTCTGGTTCCGGTTCTGGTTCCGGCTCCGGTACCGGGCTCTCTGCAGAGCTCGAGGTGAGCTCTGGCTCACGACTCGGGGTGCAGTTCGGCTCCGGTGCTGGTCCGGCTATGTCAGCTGGGCTCAGGCCGGTTTGGATCAGCACCCAGTTGTAGAAGTGCTGGGTGGAGGTGTAGACCCCGGGGTGCCTGGCTCTGTCACAGCCTTTTCCCCAGCTGCTCATCCCCACGAGCCAGAAGGAGTCGGCTCTGTTGTCCTTGCAGATGAGAGGATTCCCGCTGTCCCCCTGTGCCGGGAGAGAAGGATCAGAGGCTGTGGAGGGCTGCTGCCATCCCCAGGGCCTCCTCCTCCTCCTCCTCCTCCTCCTCCCATCCCCAGGGCCTCCTCCTCCTCCTCCTCCCATCCCCAGGGTTTTCTCCTCTCCCAGCCCCAGGATTTTCTCCTCCCTCCCATCCCAGCGTTTTCTCTTCTCCCATCTCAGGGTTTTCTCCTCCCTCCCATCTCAGGGTTTTCTCCTCTCTCCCATCCCAGGATTTTCTCCTCCCTCCCATCCCCAGGGCCTCCTCCTCCTCCTCCCATCCCGGGATTTTCTCCTCTCCCATCCCGGGATTTTCTCTCTCCCATCCCAGGATTTCTCCTCTCTCCCATCCCCAGGGTTTTCTCCTCTCCCAGCCCCAGGATTTTCTCCTCCCTCCCATCCCAGCGTTTTCTCTTCTCCCATCCCAGGGTTTTCTCCTTTCCCATCCCGGGATTTTCTCCTCTCTCCCATCCCCAGGATTTTCTCCTCCCTCCCATCCCCAGGATTTTCTCCTCCCTCCCATCCCAGGGTTTTCTCCTCTCTCCCATCCCAGGATTTTCTCTTCTCCCATCCCCAGGGTTTTCTCCTCTCTCCCATCCCAGGATTTCCTCCTCTTTCCCCTCCCAGGGTTTTCTCCTCTCCCATCCCAGGGTTTTCTCCTCCCTCCCATCCCAGGATTTTCTCCTCTCCCAGCCCCAGGATTTTCTCCTCCCTCCCATCCCAGGATTTTCTCCTCTCCCATCCCAGGGTTTTCTCCTCCCTCCCATCCCAGGATTTTCTCCTCTCCCAGCCCCAGGATTTTCTCCTCCCTCCCATCCCAGCGTTTTCTCTTCTCCCATCCCAGGATTTTCTCCTCTCTCCCATCCCAGGATTTTCCCCTCTCTCCCATCCCGGGGTTTTCTCCTCTCTCCCATCCCCAGCTCTGCATTCCCAGCCTGGGAAGGTTCAGCTCAGGGTCCAGAGCTCTCCCATCTCTGCACGTGGGTCCCAGATGTGCAGAGGACAGATGTTCCGGGGTCACATCCGTATTTTTGGGGCTCACACGGGACAGGCTGGGCTGTGTGTGGGGGCTCGTACCTGGCAGGTGTCGATGCCGCCCTGCGGGTACCCAGCACAGAGATTGTCAGCATGAAGGGCCCCCGAGTACCAGCGGCTGCTGTTGCAGAGCTCCGTGTCCATCAGGTGCACCTTGGACTCCTGCAGAACCATTCCTGATCCCGGAACCGCGGGAATGAGCCCCCAGAAGCTCGGGACCCGTTTCCTCCTCTTCCTCGGGCCGGGCTCTGCCCCTTCCCCGGGGCTCTGTCCCTTCCCCGGGGCTCTGCCCCTTCCTCGGGCCCGGCTCTGCCCCTTCCCCGGGGCTCTGTCCCTTCCCTGAGGCTCTGTCCCCCTCCCCAGGGCTCTGTCCCTTCCCCGGACCGGGCTCTGCCCCTTCCCCTTCCCCGGGGCTCTGTCCCTTCCCTGAGCCTGGTTCTGTCCCTTCCCCGGGGCTCTGCCTCTTCCCCGGGGCTCTGCCCCTTCCTCGGGCCCGGCTCTGTCCCTTCCCCGGGGCTCTGTCCCTTCCCCGGGGCTCTGTCCCCTCCCCGGGGCTCTGTCCCTTCCCCAGGGCTCTGTCCCTTCCCCGGGGCTCTGTCCCCTCCCCAGGGCTCTGTCCCCTCCCCAGGGCTCTGTCCCCTCCCCAGGGCTCTGTCCCCTCCCCAGGGCTCTGTCCCTTCCCCGGGGCTCTGTCCCCTCCCCAGGGCTCTGTCCCTTCCCCGGGGCTCTGTCCCTTCCCCGGGCCGGGCTCTGTCCCCTCCCCAGGGCTCTGTCCCTTTTCCGGGGCTCTGTCCCCTCCCCGGGGCTCTGCCCCTTCCCTGAGCCTGGTTCTGTCCCTTCCCCGGGGCTCTGTCCCTTCCCCGGGGCTCTGTCCCCTCCCCAGGGCTCTGCCCCTTCCCCGGGGCTCTGTCCCTTCCCCGGGGCTCTGTCCCCTCCCCGGGGCTCTGCCCCTTCTCTGGGGCTCTGTCCCTTCCCCTCGGGGGCTGCCGGGACCCCCATCCCGTTCCCCCGTGCGCGTTTGGGACCCCCGGCCCCCCGGGCCATTCCGGGGTCGCTGCTCCAAGGAGCTGTCCTGGCTCGGGACGAGGCGCTGCAGCCCCGGGACACCCCCGGGACGGCTCCGGGACCCCATCGGGGGCTTCACCCGCAATGTCCCACCCGGAGCACAGGGCCCTGCCCACCCCCCGCCAGGGCTGGGGTCCCCCCGACCCCCGTTCGCTGCCCCAGCACCCCGAGGTGCAGCTGTGGGAGAGCTCCGAGGCTGAGCTCGGTCGGTTGCGATCGGGTGGGTTTGGGATGTCAGGGTGTCACTTCCCAGCCCCCCGGGACAGGAGCGGGCAGAGGCTCCAGGGAGGGGTCACAGGAGCCGTTCCCGTCCCCTCCCCGGGGCTCTGTCCCTTCCCTGAGCCTGGTTCTGTCCCTTCCCCAGGGCTCTGTCCCTTCCCCAGGCTCTGTCCCTTCCCCGGTTCTCTGTCCCTTCCCCGGTTCTCTGTCCCCTCCCCGGGGCTCTGTCCCTTTCCCCCGGAGCGATGCTGTCCAGCTGTGTCCCAGCTGTTGTTCCAGGAGGAGCCGGCCCCATCCCTGCAGAGGCTCCTCGGCTCCCGCAGGAATTGTTTGGCTGAGCAGGAACCTCGCAGCTCATCCCTTTCCCCGCTCTCACCGGGAGCCGGGCAGAGCTCCCCCAGCCCGGGCTGCTCCGAGCCCCGGCCCCGCTGCCATCCCGCAGCTGGACTCTGTCTGTGGCCACTCCATGTCCCCAGGGTGCCCAGCCTGTGTCCCTGGCATGGCCAGCTCTCCCTCAGGGCGCACATCCTGCATGGGAACTCACCTCTGGCAAAGTTCCAGCCGGCGATGTAGCAGGATTTCAGCTCCGAGACCCTGAGCGAGGCGTCGGGCACGCAGCCCAGCTGGATGTAGTCGCTGCACTCCACGGGCTGCTCCAGCTCCAGCAGGGCGATGTCATTCCTGGCCGTGGTGGCCACGTAGTGCCGGTGGACCAGGAGCCTCTGGATGTGTCTCACCGCAGCCTCGGGACCCGGCTGGCTCAGATCTGTGGCCCCCAACACCAGCTCCAACCTGGAGATGTCCCTAGAGAGGGGACAGGGGTTGTAATTTCTGTCTCTGAGACTCCTTTGGGCTCAATTCTCTGTGAAAATAACTTTTCTCTCTCCTTTTCCCTCGTCTCTCAGCCTCCTTTGGGCTCAATTCTCTGTGGATAAAACTTTTCTCTCTCTCTCAGACTCCTTTGAGCTGAATTCTCTGTGGACAGAACTTTTCTCTCCCTCCTTGTCCCCTTTGGGCTGAATTCTCTGTGGACAGAACTTTTCTCTCTCCTTTTCCCTCTCTCAGCCTCCTTTGGGCTGAATTCTCTGTGAAAAGAACTTTTCCCCAGTCTCTCAGCCTCCTTTGGACTGAATTCTTTGTGTTTATAATTTTTCCCTCTCTCTCAGCCTCCTTTGGGCTCAATTCTCTGTGGATAAAACTTTTCTGTCTCTCCTTGCCTCGTTTGGGTTGAATTCTCTGTGAATAGAACTTTTCTCTTCTCAGCCTCTTTTGGGCTCAAATCTCTGCGAAAAGAACTTTTCTCTCTCTCTGAGCCTCCTTTGGGCTCAATTCTCTGTGGATATTTCTTTTCTCTCCCTCCTTGACTCATTTGGGCTGAATTCTCTGTGGACAGAACTTTTCTGTCTCTCTCTCAACCTCTTTTGGGCTGAATTCTCTGTGGACAGAACTTTTCTCTCTCTCTGATTCTCCTTTGGGCTGAATTCTCTGTGGATAAAACTTTTCTCTCTCCTTTTCTCTCTCTCAGCTTCCTTTGGGCTGAATTCTCTGTGGATCAAACTTTTCTCTCTCTCCTTGCCTCGCTTGGGTTGAATTCTCTGTGAATATAATTTTTCTCTCTCTCTCAGCCTCCTTTGAGCTGAATTCTCTGTGGATAAACTTTTCTGTCTCTCTCTCAGCTTCCTTTGGGCTGAATTCTCTGTGGACAGAACTTTTCTCTCTCCTTTTCTCTCTCTCCTTGCCTCTTTTGGGCTCAATTCTCTGTGTTTATAACTTTTCCCTCGTCTCTCAGGCTCCTTTGGGCTCAATTCTCTGTGGATAAAACTTTTCTCTCTCTCTGATCCTCCTTTGGCTCAATTATCTGTGGATATTTCTTTTTCTCTCTCTCCTTGACTCATTTGGGCTCAATTCTCCGTGGATAAAACTTTTCTGTCTCTCTCTCAGCTTCCTTTGGGCTGAATTCTCTGTGGATATTTCTTTTCTCTCCCTCCTTGACTCATTTGGGCTGAATTCTCTGTGTTTATAACTTTTCTCCCTCTCTCAGCTTCCTTTGGGCTGAATTCTCTGTGAAAAGAACTTTTCTCTCTCTCTGATCCTCCTTTGGGCTGAATTCTCTGTGGATTGAACTTTTCTCTCTCCTTTTCCCTCATCTCTCAGCCTCCTTTGGGCTGAATTCCCTGTGGATAAAACTTTTCTCTCTCTCTGATCCTCCTTTGGGCTGAATTCTCTGTGAATAGAACTTTTCTCTCTCTCTCAGCCTCCTTTGGGCTGAATTCCTCTGGGATCCTCCCTGGTGGGGAGTCCCACTTATCTCAGTTTTTATTATTCCAAGAAAACTCCCCGAGCTCGTTCAATCTTATTTCTCGTGTTTATTTATTAACAAAACTGAACAGCTCTCTCCAGGCTGGCTGCACAAATTTAATCTTTGAAATCTGCTTTATTTCTTTCTTCTGATGGTACAAACAAGGCCTTGTGGCACATTTTGTGTCTGATGCACAAAATGGCCCCAAAATTCGCAGTTCTTTTATCTTTATACCTATTTTTACCCAATTAACAACAGACAATTATATTATTTTTCTTAATGACCCAATGACCCATCACCTCTGTGATGCACTGCGGCGTTTTTTATCCAATCAGCCAAAACCTCCAGGAGAAGAAGATGAAGAAGAAAGAAGAAGGGACAAGGGACAACACCTTAAATCCTCCAAAGGAGGCTGAGAGAGATGGAAAAGTTCTTTTCACAGAGAATTCAGCCCAAAAGAGGCTGAGAGAGGGAAAAGTTCTATCCACAGAGAATTCAGCTCAAAGAAGGCTGAGAGAGAGGGAAAAGCTCTTTTCACAGAGAATTCAACCCAAAAGAGGCTGAGAGAGAGAGAAAAGTTCAATCCACAGAGAATTGAGCCCAAAGGTGGCTGAGAGAGAGGGAAAAGTTCAATCCACAGAGAATTCAGCCCAAAAGAGGCTGAGAGAGACGGAAAAGTTATAAACACAGAGAATTCAGCCCAAAACAGTCAAGGAGAGAGAAAAGTTCTTTCCACAGAGAATTCAACCCAAAAGAGGCTGAGAGAGAGAGAAAAATTTTATCCACAGAGAATTCAGCCCAAAGGAGGCTGAGAGAGAGGGAAAAGGAGAGAGAAAAGTTCTGTCCACAGAGAACTGAGCCCAAAGGAGGATCAGAGAGAGGGAAAAGTTATTTCCACAGAGAATTCAGCCCAAATGAGGCTGAGAGAGAGGGAAAAGGAGAGAGAAAAGTTCAATCCACAGATAATTCAGCCCAAAAGAGGCTGAGAGAGGGAGAAAAGTTCAATCCACAGAGAACTGAGCCCAAAAGAGGCAAGGAGGGAGAGAAAAGTTCTATCCACAGAGAATTCAGCTCAAAGGAAGCTGAGAGAGAGGGAAAAGGAGAGAGAAAAGTTTTATCCACAGAGAACTGAGCCCAAAGGAGGCTGAGAGAGAGGGAAAAGTTTTATCCACAGAGAATTCAGCCCAAAGGAGGATCAGAGAGAGAGAAAAGTTTTATCCACAGGGAATTCAGCTCAAAGAAGGCTGAGAGAGAGGGAAAAGGAGAGAGAAAAGTTTTATCCACAGAGAATTCAGCCCAAAGGAGGCTGAGAGAGAGAGAAAAGTTATAAACACAGAGAATTCAGCCCAAAACAGTCAAGGAGAGAGAAAAGTTCTATCCACAGAGAATTCAGCCCAAAGGAGGCTGAGAGAGAGGGAAAAGGAGAGAGAAAAGTTCAATCCACAGAGAATTGAGCCCAAAGGAGGCTGAAAGACTTGGGAAAAGTTCTGTCCACAGAGAATTCAGCCCAAAGGAGGCTGAGAGAGAGAAAAGTTCTATTCACAGAGAATTCAGCCCAAAAGAGGCAAGGAGGGAGAGAAAAGTTTTATCCACAGAGAATTGAGCCCAAAGGAGGCTGAGAGAGAGGGAAAAGTTCTGTCCACAGAGAATTCAGCTCAAAGGAAGCTGAGAGAGAGGGAAAAGGAGAGAGAAAAGTTCTTTTCACAGAGAATTCAGCCCAAAGGAGGATCAGAGAGAGAGAAAAGTTTTATCCACAGGGAATTCAGCCCAAAGGAGGCTGAGAGAGAGAGAAAATTTCTATCCACAGAGAATTGAGCCCAAAGGAGGCTGAGAGAGAGAGAAAGGTTATAAACACAGAGAATTCAGCCCAAAACAGTCAAGGAGAGAGAAAAGTTCTGTCCACAGAGAATTCAGCTCAAAGAAGGCTGAGAGAGAGGGAAAAGGAGAGAGAAAAATTCAATCCACAGAGAATTGAGCCCAAAAGAGGCAAGGAGGGAGAGAAAAGTTCTATCCACAGAGAATTCAGCTCAAAGGAATCTGAGAGAGAGAAAACTTTTATCCACAGAGAATTCAACCCAAAGGAGGAAAGGAGAGAGAAAAGTTATAAACACAGATAATTCAGCCCAAATGAGGCTCAGAGACTTGGGAAAAGTTCTTTTCACAGAGAATTCAGCCCAAAGGAGGGTGAAAGGAGAGAGAGAAAAGTTCTTTTCACAGAGAATTGAGCCCAAATGAGGCTCAGAGACTTGGGAAAAGTTCTTTTCACAGAGAATTGACCCCAAATGAGGCAAGGAGATGGAAATGACACCAATTCTGTCTCTTACCCGCCCCTGGCGAAGCAGTGTGCGACCGTGAGGACCCAGCGGGAGCTGAGGAGGACACCGGAGCACAGGTGCCAGGTGCCGTTCGCCCAGGTGGCCTGGACGCTGACAATGCCAGGCCACGAGCCCGGGGGGACACCGGTGCCACCCAGGAACCGGGAGGTGGCAGCGGCAGAGCTGTGGTCGGAAGCCAAGGGACGGAGCCCGCAGGTCCCTCTGGAAGAAGAAAGTCATTGGTGACCTGCTTGGGGACAGCGGGGACAGAGGGGACAGTGGGGACAGAGGGGACAGAGGGGACAGAGGGGACAGCGGGGACAGAGGGGACAGAGGGGACAGAGGGACAGAGGGGACAGAGGGGACAGAGGGGACAGCGGGGACAGAGGGACAGAGGGGACAGAGGGACAGAGGGGACAGAGGGGACAGAGGGACAGAGGGGACAGTGGGGACAGAGGGGACAGAGGGACAGAGGGGACAGTGGGGACAGAGGGGACAGAGGGGACAGAGGGGACAGAGGGGACAGAGGGGACAGCAGGGACAGAGGGGACAGCAGGGACAGTGGGGACAGAGGAGACAGAGGGGACAGCGGGGACAGAGGGGACATCAGGGACAGCGGGGACAGCGGGGACAGTGGGGACAGTGGGGATAGCGGGGACAGAGGGACAGTGGGGACAGAGGGGACAGAGGGGACAGAGGGGACATTGGGGACAGAGGGGACAGAGGGGACAGAGGGGCAGTGGGGACAGAGGGGACAGAGGGACAGAGGGGACAGAGGGGACAGAGGGGACAGCGGGGACAGCGGGGACAGAGGGGACAGCGGGGACAGAGGGACAGTGAGGACAGAGGGGACAGCAGGGACAGAGGGGACAGCAGGGACAGAGGGGACAGCGGGGACAGTGGGGACAGAGGGGACAGAGGGGACAGAGGGGACAGAGGGGACAGAGGGGACAGCGGGGACAGAGGGGACAGAGGGGACAGCGGGGACAGAGGGGACAGAGGGGACAGGGACACCCGAGGGGCTCATCCGTGCCAGGACAGAGAGGACAGCGGGGACAGAGGGACAGTGGGGACATCAGGGACAGTGGGGACAGTGGGGACAGAGGGGACAGGGACACCCGAGGGGCTCATCCGTGCCAGGACAGCGGGGACAGTGGGGACAGAGGGGACAGAGGGGACAGAGGGGACAGAGGGGACACCCGAGGGGCTCATCCGTGCCAGGACAGAGGGGACAGCGGGGACAGAGGGACAGTGGGGACAGAGGGGACAGAGGGGACAGCGGGGACAGGGACACCCGAGGGGCTCATCCGTGCCAGGACAGTGGGGACAGTGGGGACAGAGGGGACAGAAGGGACAGGGACCCCCCGAGGGACTCGTCCGTGCCAGGACAGCGGGGACAGGGACCCCCCCCAGGACAGCGGGGACAGTGGGGACATCAGGGACATCAGGGACAGCGGGGACAGTGGGGACATCAGGGACAGGGACACCCGAGGGGCTCATCCGTGCCAGGACAGCCCCGAGTGTCCCCAAGCCCTGGGGACACCGACCTGCAGGTGTCCCACGTGCCCCCCACGGGCCGGGCCAGGGCCAGCAGGACGAGCAGGGCCAGCGGAGCCATCGGTGCCAGCGCGGGTGGCAGAGGCGGAGCGGAGCTGTCACCTCTGGTGGCCCCGGGCTGATGTCACAGCCAGGGACACAGGGACAGCTCGGTGTCACAGAGATGTGGAACGTTGTGAGCACCAGCACGGGCTGAGACCGGGCAGAACCTCCCGGAACCGGGCTGGGCACCGACCTGGAGCAGCCCCGGGACTGGGATTGGGGGGCTCCAGGAGAGCTGGGAATGTTCCCCTGGAGAGGAGAAGGGTCCAGGGAGAGCTTCCAGAACATTCCAGAGCCTGAAGGGGCTCCAGGAGAGCTGGGAATGTTCCCCTGGAGAGGAGAAGGGTCCAGGGAGAGCTTCCAGAACATTCCAGAGCCCAAAGGGGCTCCAGGAGAGCTGGGAATGTTCCCCTGGAGAGGAGAAGGGTCCAGGGAGAGCTTCCAGAATATTCCAGAGCCTGAAGGGGCTCCAGGAGAGCTGGGAATGTTCCCCTGGAGAGGAGAAGGGTCCAGGGAGAGCTGAGAGCCCCTGCAGGGCCTGAAGGGGCTCCAGGAGAGCTGGGAATGTTCCCCTGGAGAGGAGAAGGATCCAGGGAGAGCTTCCAGAACATTCCAGAGCCCAAAGGGGCTCCAGGAGAGCTGGGAATGTTCCCCTGGAGAGGAGAAGGGTCCAGGGAGAGCTGAGAGCCCCTGCAGGGCCTGAAGGGGCTCCAGGAGAGCTGCAGAGGGACTGGGACAGGGCTGCAGGGCCAGGAGCCAGGGAATGGCTCCCAGTGCCAGAGGACAGGGCTGGATGTTGGCAATTGGGAATTGGGAATTGCTGGCTGGGCTGGAATTGCCAGAGCAGCTGGGGCTGCCCCTGGATCCCTGGCAGTGGCCAAGGGCAGGCTGGAGCCTGGGGCTGGGAGCAGCCTGGGCCAGTGGGAGCTGTGGGGGGCACTGGGGGGTTTGGGGGTCCCTTCTATCCCAAACCATCCCGGGATTCCCTGAAGCTGTGGCTGCTGTGGTCTCCATGGATTGTGAGAGCCACAGTCGGGCTGGAGAAGCCCCCCAAGGTCAGCAGGTCCAGCAGGGATGGAATTCCTCTCTGTCCCAGCCTGTTGAGCCCTCTCAGGGTCCTCATCCCCCACACCCACCCCTCCTTTTCCAGCTCCTTTTCCACCCTCTCCTCCTGCGTGCCCTGTCCTGCTCCCGACAGATGTTTGCACATCTGGAACGCTCCCAGAGGATTTGGGGCTGCTCATTCAGCCCCACACATTTCATCTCAAGATGAAAATCAAACCAGGAGCGTTTGTGTCTGTCCCCAGATGCAGCTGCAGGAGGGTCCAGTCAGTGATGAGGTTTCTCTTCACTCTGGCTCCGAACCAGAATATCTTTGTGGGGTTCACTGATTTCCTTCAAGAATTCGAGTCTGTAAAGAAATCAGGGGGGGATTTTCTCTCCCTGGTTTGCATTCCACAGTTTATTTCTGTGAAGGGGAATCCAAAGGGTGAAAAACAAAGGATTTGGGGTCTGGGGGTCTCTTTTAACAGGGATTTTTGGAGGGAGGGAACATCAGAGAGAGAAACAATTATTTTTCTCAGTTAGTACATCTTACAAACTTTCTACAAATCAAGGTTACACACACCAAGATGAGAAATAACAGATTTATGTTAAATTCCCAGGTTGGAAAGAAGGGTCTCTCTTCTTCCAACCCTGCACTTTCCTGGGCTAAAGAAACTTCCAGAAGCTGGAAATGCCAGCAGGGTCCTCTCTTTATCCGTGGGGCTGAGGAGAAAAACTTCAGTAACCATGGGAACTTGACACCAGGTAAAGAGAAGCTGGGGGGGAAATCACAACTAAAAGAGGGGAAAAGATACATTTCAAGCTATCAACTATGTGAAAAACGAGGTTCACATAATTGTTATAGCATTTAAAAGTTAAATAAAAAACAATTAGGAGAAACAAATAAAGTAAAATATCCAGATCTGGCCGGGTGTCTCTGCATTCACCTCACTGAGAAAGGATTGTCCCTTAAAAACAGAACCCTGCTACAGATCCAGAAATTCTCAAACATATCCAGAAATTTTCACACAGATCCATAAATTCTCATCCATATCCAGAAATTCTCATCCATATCCATAAATTCTTAATCAGATCCATAAATTCTCACACTGATCCAGAAATTCTCATCCATATCCAGAAATTCTGACACAGATCCATAAATTGTCATCCATATCCATAAATTCTCATCCATATCCAGAAATTCTCAAACATATCCAGAAATTCTCAATCAGATCCATAAATTCTCAAACATATCCAGAAATTCTCAATCAGATCCATAAATTCTCACACAGATCCATAAATTCTCATCCAGACCCATAAATTCTCAATCAGATCCATAAATTCTCATCCAGATCCATAAATTCTCAAACAAATCCATAAATTCTTAATCAGATCCATAAATTCTCATCCATATCCAGAAATTCTCACACAGATCCAGAAATTCTCATTTATATCCAGAAATTCTTAATCAGATCCAGAAATTCTTAATCAGATCCATAAATTCTTAATCAGATCCATAAATTCTCATCCAGATCCATAAATTCTCACACAGATCATAAATTCTCAATCAGATCCAGAAATTCTCAATCAGATCCATAAATTCTCATTCATATCCATAAATTCTCAATCAGATCCATAAATTCTCATCCATATCCATAAATTCTCACACAGATCCAGAAATTCTCAATCAAATCCATAAATTCTTAATCAGATCCATAAATTCTCACAAGATCCATAAATTCTCATCCATATCCATAAATTCTCATCCATATCCATAAATTCTCAATCAGATCCATAAATTCTCAATCAGATCCATAAATTCTCATCCGTATCCATAAATTCTCATCCATATCCATAAATTCTCAATCATATCCATAAATTCTTAATCAGATCCATAAATTCTCACACTGATCCAGAAATTCTCATCCATATCCAGAAATTCTGACACAGATCCATAAATTGTCATCCATATCCATAAATTCTCATCCATATCCATAAATTCTCATCCATATCCATAAATTCTCAATCAGATCCATAAATTCTCACACAGATCCATAAATTCTCATCCATATCCATAAATTCTCATCCATATCCAGAAATTCTCATCCAGATCCATAAATTCTCAATCAGATCCATAAATTCTCAATCAGATCCATAAATTCTCAATCAGATCCAGAAATTCTCAATCAGATCCATAAATTCTCATCCATATCCAGAAATTCTCATCCATATCCAGAAATTCTCATCCAGATCCATAAATTCTCAATCAGATCCATAAATTCTCACACAGATCCATAAATTCTCAATCAGATCCATAAATTCTCATCCATATCCATAAATTCTCAGTCAGATCCATAAATTCTCATCCATATCCATAAATTCTCATCCATATCCAGAAATTCTCAATCAGATCCATAAAGTCTTAATCAGATCAATAAATTCTCAAACAGATCCATAAATTCTCACACAGATCCATAAATTCTCATCCATATCCATAAATACTCATTCAGATCCAGAAATTCTCACACATATCCAGAAATTCTCAATCAGATCCATAAATTCTTAATCAGATCCATAAATTCTCATCCATATCCATAAATTCTCAATCAGATCCATAAATTCTCAATCAGATCCATAAATTCTCACTCATATCCATAAATTCTCACACATATTCACACATTCTCCTTAGGATCTTTGGGATTCTTCTGTTCAGTTTTCTCTTGCCCCCTTCCCAGTAGATCAATGCTCTTGGTGCCATCGAGATTTACATTCCCTGATCCCAGAAATGCAATAAATTCCTCCCCCAGAGTTCTGGGCACTGCTGGCTTCATCTGGATAAGACAGTTTACAAATGCAGGAGTTCTCCAGCTATTTTTTTTCCTCAGGATTTGGGTTATACAAACAAAAGCAGTTTTTATTTTAATACTATTCAATATACTGACATATATGTATTATACCACTATTTCTAAATTTCATCAATAACAGAAATAAAGAAAACTATGTTAATACAACAAAATTCCTCATTCTTGTACACATAACATTCATTTTAATATTTGCCAAAAGCCAACAATATAAAATGTATCTATAACATGCAATAACAGCCTCAATAAAAGAGATTTTCTCAAGGGAAAATCAACTTTCCACTGGGTCAGCTCGGGTCCCACAGGTAATTGTGCATTGGGAAGGTGGAGAATGTTTAATTCTCCTGCAGAAAAAATGTCATTTTTTACCCTTTGCTGAGCTTGTTTTGTGGAGATCTCCTCTTCCTCACGCCCGGCAGGGAATAAACGGCGTCGGTTTAATAAACGGTGTTTGGAGCGATCCTAAAATCGGCCCCGGGGGGCTGAGAACGGGGCTCGGGGGGCTCGGGGAGGTTCACACCGGGCTCGGGGGGCTCAGAGCGGGCTCAGAGCGGGCTCAGACCGGGCTCGGGGAGGTTCAGACCGGGCTCGGGGGGCTCAGACCGGGCTCGGGGGGCTCAGAGCGGGCTCAGAGCGGGCTCAGACCGGGCTCGGGGAGGTTCAGAGCGGGCTCGGGGAGGTTCAAACCGGGCTCGGGGGGCTCAGACCGGGCTCGGGGGGCTCAGAGCGGGCTCGGGGGGCTCGGGGAGGTTCAGACCGGGCTCGGGGGCCTCAGACCGGGCTCGGGGGGCTCAGACCGGGCTCGGGGGGCTCAGACCGGGCTCGGGGGGCTCAGACCGGGCTCGGGGAGCTCAGACCGGGCTCGGGGGGCTCGGGGAGGTTCAGACCGGGCTCGGGGGGCTCAGACCGGGCTCAGAGCGGGCTCAGACCGGGCTCGGGGAGGTTCAAACCGGGCTCGGGGGGCTCAGACCGGGCTCAGGGAGGTTCAGACCGGGCTCAGACCGGGCTCGGAGGGCTCAGACCGGGCTCGGGGGGCTCAGACCGGGCTCGGGGGGCTCGGGGAGGTTCAGACCGGGCTCGGGGGGCTCAGACCGGGCTCGGGGGGCTCGGGGAGGCTCAGACCGGGCTCGGGGAGGCTCAGACCGGGCTCAGACCGGGCTCGGGGAGGCTCAGACCGGGCTCAGACCGGGCTCAGAGCGGGCTCGGGGGGCTCAGACCGGGCTCAGCCGGGCTCGGGGGGCTCAGACCGGGCTCAGCCGGGCTCGGGGAGGTTCAGACCGGGCTCAGCCGGGCTCGGGGAGAGTCAGACCGGGCACAGCCGGGGGTCGGACCGGCCCCGGCCGGCCCAGCCCGTAGCGGTGAAGCCGCCGAGCGCTCACTACCCCCAAACCCCGCGGAGCCCTCACGCCACCGCCATGACACCTCCATGACACCGCCATGACGCCGCCATGACACCGCCATGACACCTCCGCAGCCCCTCCCGCGCCGCTCTGCGCGCCCGCTCCCGTCTCGATGGTGCGGGCGGCGCTCTCGGGTCCTCCAAGCCGCCAGGGGGCGCCTTGGGGCAGGGCGGTGCCGCGGCTCGGGGTCCTCCCGTCCGGCAGGGGGCGCCGCACAGCGCGGGGTCCTCCCGTCCGGCAGGGGGCGCCGCACAGCGCGGGGCGGGGCGGGACGGGGCGGGCGGCGCCGCCATGGACGCGCTGAGCCGGGCCGGGCCTCGGCCCCGCCGCGCCGCCGCCTCCCCCCTGCCCTGGGGCCGCTTCGCCGCCTGGATCGACTGCGTGTGTGTGGTGACCTTCGATCTGGAGCTCGGGCAGGCCATGGAGGTGCGCCACAAAACACCGGGACACCGCGACACAGCGCCTCAGGCAGCGCGGGAACACCGGGGCGGGAACGGGCGCTGAGGGAGCCGCGATGGAGACGGACGGGAGCGGGATGGAGACAGGGAAAAGGGAATGGAGACAGGGAAAAGGGAATGGAGACAGGGAATGGAGACAGGGAATGGAGACAGGGAAAAGGGAATGGAGACAGGGAATGGAGACAGGGAATGGGGACAGGGAAAAGGGAATGGAGACAGGGAATGGAGACAGGGAAAAGGGAATGGAGACAGGGAATGGAGACAGGGAAAAGGGAATGGAGACAGGGAATGGAGACAGGGAATGGAGACAGGGAAAAGGGAATGGAGACAGGGAATGGAGACAGGGAATGGAGACAGGGAAAAGGGAATGGAGACAGGGAATGGAGACAGGGAAAAGGGAATGGAGACAGGGAATGGAGACAGGGAAAAGGGAAAGGAGACAGGGAATGGAGACAGGGAAAAGGGAATGGAGACAGGGAATGGAGACAGGGAATGGAGACAGGGAATGGGGACCGGGAATGGAGACAGGGAAAAGGGAATGGAGACAGGGAATGGAGACAGGGAATGGAGACAGGGAACCGGGAATGGAGACAGGGAATGGGGATCGGGGATCGGGAATGGAGACAGGGAATGGGAACTGGGATGGAGACAGGGAAAAGGGAATGGAGACAGGGAACCGGGAATGAGAGGGGACAGGGAATGAGAGGGACAGGGAATGGGGAATGGGAGAGGACAGGGAGGCAGGAGATGGAGATCGGGAATCTGGGATGGAGACAGGGAACCGGGAATGAGATGGGACCGGGAATGGGGTTCGGGAATGGGGATGGGGAACCGGGAATGGGAGGGACAGGGAATGGGGACCGGGGATCGGGAATGGAGACAGGGAATGGGGAATGAGCGGGACAGGGAATGGGGATCGGGATGGAGACAGAAAACCGGGAATGAGAGGGGACAGGGAATGGGGATCGGGAATCGGGGATCGGGAATGGAGACAGGGAACCGGGAATGAGAGGGGACAGGGAGGCAGGGAATGGGGATCGGGAATGGAGACAGGGAACCGGGAATGAGAGGCAGGGAATGGGGATCAGGAATCCGGGATGGAGACAGGGAACTGGGAATGAGAGGGGACAGGGAATGGGAATCAGGAATCCGGGATGGAGACAGGGAACCGGGAATGAGAGGGGACAGGGAATGGGGATCGGGGATCGGGGATCGGGAATGGAGACAGGGAACCAGGAATGGGAGAGGACAGGGAGGCAGGAGATGGGGATGGGGATCGGGAATGGAGACAGGGAATGAGGAATGGGAGGCAGGGAATGGGGATCAGGGTTTGGGAATGGAGACAGGGAACCGGGAATGAGAGGGACAGGGAGTGGGGATGGGGAATCCGGGATGGAGACAGGGAAAAGGGAATGGAGACAGGGAACCGGGATGGAGACAGGGAAAAGGGAATGAGAGGGGACAGGGAATGGAGATCGGGGATCGGGAATGGAGACAGGGAATGGGAATCGGGAATGGAGATCAGGAATGGAGACCGGGAACCGGGAATGAGCGGGACAGGGAATGGGGATCGGGAATCGGGGATGGAGATGGGGAATGGAGACAGGGAACCGGGAATGACAGGGAAGCAGGAGATGGGGATCGGGAATCGGGGATGGAGACAGAAAACCGGGAATGGGAGGGACAGGGAATGGGGAATGGGAATGGGGAATGGAGACAGGGAACCGGGAATGGAGACAGGGAATCAGGAATGAGAGGGGACAGGGAGGCAGGAGATGGGGATGGGGATCAGGAATGGAGACAGGGAATGAGGAATGAGAGGGACAGGGAGGCAGGGAGTGGGGGTGTGGAGGGATCAGCAATGGGGAGAGAGGGAATCAGGGATAGCAGACTGAAAAGGGAATTAAGGATGGGGACAGAAGGGATTGGGAATGGAGAGTGTGAAAGGTGGGATTGGGAATGGAGTGAAAAAGGTGGGATTGGGAATGGAGTGTGTGAAAGGTGGGATTGGGATTGGAGTGAAAAAGGTGGGATTGGGATTGGAGAGTGTGAAAGGTGGGATTGGGAATGGAGAGTGTGAAAGGTGGGATTGGGATTGGAGAGTGTGAGAAAGATGGGATTGGGAATGGAGTGTGAGAGGTGGGATTGGGATTGGAATGTGAAAGGTGGGATTGGGAATGGAGAGTGTGAAAGGTGGGATTGGGAATGGAGTGAAAAAGGTGGGATTGGGAATGGAGTGTGACAAAGGTGGGATTGGGATTGGAGTGAAAAAGGTGGGATTGGGAATGGAGTGTGACAAAGGTGGGATTGGGATTGGAGTGAAAAAGGTGGGATTGGGAATGGAGTGTGACAAAGGTGGGATTGGGATTGGAGTGAAAAAGGTGGGATTGGGAATGGAGTGTGACAAAGGTGGGATTGGGAATGGAGAGTGAGAGGTGGGATTGGGAATGGAGAGTGACAATGGTGGGTGCCAACAATATAAAATATTTATAACAAACCACAGCAGGCTCTGCTCTCTCCACAGCTGGTGTATCCCCACGACTTCAGGCTCACCGAGAAGGAGGTAAAGACCTTCATCCCCTCCCCTTCCTCCTCCTCCTCCCCTGCTGCTCTCCTGGCTCTCACTTCCCGCTGCCTTCCTTGCAGAAAACGAGCATCTGCTACCTGTCCTTCCCTGACTCCTACTCAGGTGGGTGACACCGGGGTGGCCCTGGGGGGACAACGGGGTGGCCCTGGGGTGCTGCAGGGCTGGGGGGGCTGCAGGAGCACCCTGGGGTGAGCCAGAGCTTCCCTGTGCTCCAAGGAAATTCCCAGAGCTGAGCCAGAGCTTCCCTGTGCTCCAAGGAAATTCCCAGAGCTTCCCTGTGCTCCAAGGAAATTCCCAGAGCTCAGTCAGAGCTTCCCTGTGCTCCAAGGAAATTCCTGGGATTGAGCCAGAGCTTCCCTGTGCTCCAGGGAAATTCCCAGAGCTGAGCCAGAGCCTCTCTGTGCTCCAAGGAAATTCCCAGAGCTTCCCTGTGCTCGAAGGAAATTCCCTGGGCTGAGCCAGAGCCTCCCTGTGCTCCAAGGAAATTCCCAGAGTTGAGCCAGAACTTCCCTGTGCTCCAAGGAAATTCCCTGTGCTCTGAGGAAATTCCCTGTGCTCCAAGGAAATTCCCAGAGCCTCTCTGTGCTCCAGGGAAATTCCCAGAGCTTCCCTGTGCTCCAAGGAAACTCCCAGAGCTCAGTCAGAGCTTCCCTGTGCCCCAAGGAAATTCCCAGAGCAGGAGGGTGAGTTCCTGGGATGGGAGCTGTCACATTCCTGGGGTTGGGACAGGAGCTGGGGAGACACTTCCAGCAGAAATGTCCCCAGACCTGTGTTTATAAATCACAAACAAATCAATCTGCTCATCCAGCCAGGCCCTGAGGCTTTAAGGGTTGGGTTTCTGCACTTTCATGGAATCCTGGGATGGATTCCATGGGTTCCTGCCACTGCCAGGGATCCAGGGGCAGCCCCAGCTGCTCTGGCAATTCCAGCCCAGCCAGCAATTCCCAATTCCCAACATCCCAGCCCCAGCTCCCCTTTCCCAGGGAATTCCCTCCATTCCCTCTCTCCAGCCCTGCCCCGGCTCCGCTCCAGGAAGGAATTTTGGGATCCAGGCCTTTCCCTGGCAATCTCAGCACTGCAGGAAGGGTCTCCCTTCCCTTTTCCAGCCCCAACTTCCAGAAAAATCCCTCGGGATGGACCCAGAGCCTCCCAAATCCCAGAATGGTTTGGGATGGGATCCAGGGACCTTCAGTCCCATTCCAATCCCACCATCCCAGGCTGCTCCAAGCTTTCCTTGGCCATTCCCGGGATCCAGGGGCAGCCCCAGCTGCTCTGGGAATTCCCAATTCCCAACATCCAGCCCTGCCCTCTGGCACTGGGAGCCATTCCCTGCCCACCCTGTGCCACCCTGCCCACCCTGCCAGGGAAAAGCTTTTTCCAGGAGTTCCCTTTTCCTTCCCGTTTCACTTCCATTTTCCCTTTATTTTTCCTTTCTCTTTCCCCTCCCTTTGGGATTTCTCTGTTTGGTTTCTCCGCTCTGTCCCTGTTTTGGGTGTTCCCATAGCTCCATCCCGTCCTGCTGGAGCCTCTCCCAGCTCTGTGTCCCTGTCCCTGCTGTGTCTGTCCCAGGTGGCCTTGGGGACACCCAGTTCAGCTTCAGGCTGCGCCAGGCCGGGGGTTCCCGGAGCTCCCCGTTCCAGGATGACGGGAGGTACAACCGGGAGGCTCCTCTCACCCTGCAGGTGGGTCCTGGCCCTGCTCCCACCTGAGCTGAGCATTCCAGGGATTTGGGCTCCCTCTGGAAAATCCTCCTTTGGCCCTGGGGACAGAGGGGAGGGAAGGATTCAGGGCTGGGATTTCATTCTGTGCTCACCGGGGAGGGAACGGGATCAGGGAACTGCTGGGACAGGGAATGGGATCAGGGAACTGCTGGGAGAGGGATCAGGGAACTGCTGGGACAGGGATCAGGGAACTGCTGGGAGAGGAAATGGGATCAGGGAACTGCTGGGACAGGGATCAGGGAACTGCTGGGACAGGGAATGGGATCAGGGAACTGCTGGGAGAGGGAATGGGATCAGGGAGCTGCTGGGACAGGGAATGGGATCAGGGAACTGCTGGGAGAGGAAATGGGATCAGGGAGCTGCTGGGACAGGGAATGGGATCAGGGAACTGCTGGGAGAGGGAATGGGATCAGGGAGCTGCTGGGAGAGGGATCAGGGAACTGCTGGGACAGGGAATGGGATCAGGGAGCTGCTGGGACAGGGATCAGGGAACTGCTGGGACAGGGAATGGGATCAGGGAACTGCTGGGACAGGGATCAGGGAACTGCTGGGACAGGGAATGGGATCAGGGAACTGCTGGGAGAGGGATCAGGGAACTGCTGGGAGAGGAAATGGGATCAGGGAACTGCTGGGACAGGGATCAGGGAACTGCTGGGAGAGGAGAGGGATCAGGGAACTGCTGGGACAGGGAATGGGATCAGGGAACTGCTGGGACAGGGATCAGGGAACTGCTGGGAGAGGAAATGGGATCAGGGAACTGCTGGGAGAGGAAATGGGATCAGGGAACTGCTGGGACAGGGAATGGGATCAGGGAACTGCTGGGACAGGGAATGGGATCAGGGAACTGCTGGGACAGGGAATGGGATCAGGGAACTGCTGGGAGAGGGATCAGGGAACTGCTGGGAGAGGGATCAGGGAACTGCTGGGACAGGGATCAGGGAACTGCTGGGACAGGAAATGGGATCAGGGAACTGCTGGGACAGGGATCAGGGAACTGCTGGGAGAGGAAATGGGATCAGGGAACTGCTGGGACAGGAAATGGGATCAGGGAACAGCTGGGAGAGGAAATGGGATCAGGGAACTGCTGGGACAGGGAACTGCTGGGAGAGGGATCAGGGAACTGCTGGGAGAGGAGAGGGATCAGGGAACTGCTGGGACAGGGAATGGGATCAGGGAACTGCTGGGAGAGGAAATGGGATCAGGGAACTGCTGGGAGAGGAAATGGGATCAGGGAACTGCTGGGAGAGGAAATGGGATCAGGGGGATCAAAAACAACTGAATCTGGGGGAGAGGGAACTGAGTTGAGTCAGGGGGACCCCCAGATGTTTTGGGATGTGGAGTGGAATTATGGAGACCCCAGTTCCACTGGGAGGGAATTGAATTAGGGAGACCCCAGTTATTTTGGGAGAGGGAACTGCAGCAGGGACACCTCCCACTGTCCCTGCCAGGGATCCAGGGGCAGCCCCAGCTGCTCTGGCAATTCCAGCCCAGCCAGCAATTCCCAATTCCCAATTGCCAACATCCAGCCCTGTCCTCTGGCACTGGGAGCCATTCCCTGGCTCCTGGCCCTGCAGCCCTGTCCCAGTCCCTCTGCAGCTCTCCTGGAGCCCCTTCAGGCCCTGCAGGGGCTCTCAGCTCTCCCTGGACCCTTCTCCTCTCCAGGGGAACATTCCCAGCTCTCCTGGAGCCCCTTCAGGCCCTGGAATGTTCTGGAAGCTCTCCCTGGACCCTTCTCCTCTCCAGGGGAACATTCCCAGCTCTCCCAGGCTGGCTGCAGTGGTGTCTGTCCCTGTGTCCCCATGGGAAGCTCTCCTGGGGGATTGGGATCAATGCTGGGATGTGCCAGAGCAGGAAGGGATGGTGACAGTGGGGCTGGGTTGTTCCTCACTGTCCCTCTGTCCTTCTCTGTCCTTTTCTGTCCTTCTCTGTCCCTTTGTGTTCCTCTGTCCCTGTGTCCCTCTGTCCTTCTGTCCCTGTGTCCCTCTGTCTCTCTCTGTCCCTGTATCCCTGCTCCCTGTGTCCCTGTCCCTGTGTCCCTCTGTCCCTCTCTCTCTGTCCCTGTGTCCCTGTCCCTGTGTCCCTCTCTGTCCCTCTCTCTCTCTGTCCCTCTGTCCCCCTCTGTCCCTGTGTCCCTCTGTCCGTGTCCCTGCAGCGAGAGGCCGCTCACTATTTTGGCTACGTGTACTTCCGGCAGGTCAAGGACAGCTCCATGAGGAGGGGCTACTTCCAGAAGGTCAGTGCTGAAATCCCGGAATCCCAAATCCCTGGGGCTGGAAAAGCCCTCCCAGCCCATGGAGTCCCAGCTGTGCCCGATGCCCACCTTGTCCCCTGAGTGCCACCTCCAGGAATTCCCTGGACACCTCCAGGGATGGGCCCTGCAAACCTCCCTGGGCACTTCCAGGGCCTGACCCCCTTTCCATGGGGAAATTCCTGCTGCTGCCGACCCTGAGCCTGTCCTGGCCCACCCTGAGCCTGTCCTGGCCCATCCTGAGCCTGTCCTGGCCCACCTGAGCCTGTCCTGACCCACCCTGAGCCTGTCCTGGCCCATCCTGAGCCTGTCCTGGCCCACCCTGAGCCTGTCCTGGCCCACCCTGAGCCTGTCCTGTGCCACCCTGAGCCTGTCCTGGCCCATCCTGAGCCTGTCCTGGCCCATCCTGAGCCTGTCCTGGCCCACCCTGAGCCTGTCCTGGCCCACCCTGAGCCTGTCCTGGCCCATCCTGAGCCTGTCCTGGCCCATCCTGAGCCTGTCCTGGCCCATCCTGAGCCTGTCCTGGCCCATCCTGAGCCTGTCCTGGCCCACCCTGAGCCTGTCCTGGCCCACCTGAGGCTGTCCCCTGTCCTGTCCTGCTCCATGGGGACACCTCAGTCCCAGCAGGGTCCTGCTCTTTGTCCCCTCCCGCCCCAGGAGCTCCTGTGAGGCTCCTGCTGATGCACAAATCCCGTTCCCATCCCCTCCAAACCCATCAGTTCTCCCCTGGAGCACTGGGATTGCTCAGGGGAGGAATTGTCACACTTGGATGAGGTTTGAATTCCGAGTTTGGGGTTGGACAGGAGGAGTTTAAATGATTCCTGCGTTCCTAATTAAAGCACTCATTAATGGGATGGAGGAGAATGGTGTAACAGTGAAACCCCAGTGGGATTGGGTTGGGACAGCTGTAAAAAAATGGGATTTATTCCACAAGGAAACCCCAATTAGAACAAAAAAGGCTGGACATGATTCATTATTCCAAGTTCCTTTGTCCTTCCCCAGCATTCCCTGATTTTCCATTTCAGGAATTCTCCAATTCCCATTTCAGGAGTCTCTCCTTTGTGCTCCTCCACCTAAAATGGTTTTTGGGAGCCTTGAACCCAGCAGATTTTTATTCCCTTTCCAGCTGCTCTTTTCCCAGGCCGTGCTCTCACACCTTTCCTCTCCCAAATCCCAGCTGGGCAGCAAGAATCCCAAAAAAATTCCGGCTTGGAAAAAGCTTGGGAGCTCTCCATGGTTTTGTGCCGGGGTTTTTCAGTCCAGCCCTTCATGGATCAGGGGAAGGATCCTGATGATCCCAAATCTGCCATTCCCAGTCCCTGGTGCTCGTGTTCCACCTTCCCTACCTGAACCTGTTCCAGTGCTGGGATCAGGGGGAAGGATCCTGATCCCAGTGATCCCAAATGTGCCATTCCCAGTCCCTGGTGCTCGTGTCCCACCTTCCCTACATGCCGGGATCGGGGCAGGATCCTGATCCCAATGATCCCAATGATCCCAAATCTGCCATTCCCAGTCCCTGGTGCTCGTGTCCCTCCGGGATCAGGGGCAGGATCCCGATCCCAATGATGCCAATGATCCCAATGATCCCAATGATCCCAAGTTTCCCATTCCCAGTCCCTGGTGCTCGTGTCCCTCCGGGATCAGGGGCAGGATCCTGATCCCAATGATCCCAATGATCCCAGTGATCCCAAATGTGCCATTCCCAGTCCCTGGTGCTCGTGTCCCACCTTCCCTACATGCCGGGATCGGGGCAGGATCCTGATCCCAATGATCCCAATGATCCCAAGTTTCCCATTCCCAGTCCCTGGTGCTCGTGTCCCGCCGGGATCAGGGGAAGGATCCTGATCCCAATGATCCCAAATGTGCCATTCCCAGTCCCTGGTGCTCGTGTCCCTCCAGGATCAGGGGCAGGATCCCAATGATCCCAATGATCCCAATGATCCCAAGTTTCCCATTCCCAGTCCCTGGTGCTCGTGTCCCTCCTTCCCTACGTGCTGGGATTGGGGATCCCAATGATCCCAGTGATCCCAAATGTGCCATTCCCAGTCCCTGGTGCTCGTGTCCCACCGGGATCAGGGGCAGGATCCTGATCCCAATGATCCCAATGATCCCAATGATCCCAATGATCCCAAATGTGCCATTCCCAGTCCCTGGTGCTCGTGTTCCACCTTCCCTACCTGAACCTGTTCCAGTGCTGGGATCAGGGGGAAGGATCCTGATCCCAATGATCCCAAATCTGCCATTCCCAGTCCCTGGTGCTCGTGTCCCTCCAGGATCAGGGGCAGGATCCCGATCCCAGTGATCCCAATGATCCCAAATCTGCCATTCCCAGTCCCTGGTGCTCCTGTCCCACCTTTCCTTTGTGCTGGGATTGGGGATCCTGATCCCAATGATCCCAAATGTGCCATTCCCAGTCCCTGGTGCTCGTGTCCCTCCAGGATCAGGGGCAGGATCCCAATGATCCCAATGATCCCAATGATCCCAATGATCCCAAATGTGCCATTCCCAGTCCCTGGTGCTCGTGTCCCGCCGGGATCAGGGGCAGGATCCTGATCCCAATGATCCCAATGATCCCAAATGTGCCATTCCCAGTCCCTGGTGCTCGTGTTCCACCTTCCCTACCTGAACCTGTTCCAGTGCTGGGATCAGGGGGAAGGATCCTGATCCCAATGATCCCAAATTTGCCATTCCCAGTCCCTGGTGCTCGTGTCCCGCCGGGATCAGGGGCAGGATCCTGATCTAAATGATCCCAATGATCCCAAATGTGCCATTCCCAGTCCCTGGTGCTCGTGTCCCACCTTCCCTACGTGCCGGGATCGGGGAAGGATCCCAGTGATCCCAATGATCCCAAATGTGCCATTCCCAGTCCCTGGTGCTCCTGTCCCACCTTTCCTTTGTGCTGGGATTGGGGATCCTGATCCCAATGATCCCAATGATCCCAAATCTGCCATTCCCAGTCCCTGGTGCTCGTGTCCTGCCGGGATCAGGGGCAGGATCCCAATGATCCCAATGATCCCAAATTTCCCATTCCCAGTCCCTGGTGCTCTTGTCCTACCTTTCCTTTGTGCTGGGATCGGGGATCCTGATCCCAATGATCCCAAATTTCCCATTCCCAGTCCCTGGTGCTCGTGTCCCACCTTCCCTACGTGCCGGGATTGGGGGAAGGATCCCAATGATCCCAATGATCCCAAATTTGCCATTCCCAGTCCCTGGTGCTCGTGTCCCTCCGGGATCAGGGGCAGGATCCTGATCTAAATGATCCCAATGATCCCAAATTTGCCATTCCCAGTCCCTGGTGTTTGTGTCCCTCCGGGATCAGGGGCAGGATCCTGATCCCAATGATCCCAATGATCCCAATGATCCCAAATTTCCCATTCCCAGTCCCTGGTGCTCGTGTCCCACACCTTTCCTATGTGCAGGGATTGGGGGGAAGGATCCCAGTGATCCCAATGATCCCAAATTTGCCATTCCCAGTCCCTGGTGCTCGTGTCCCGCCGGGATCAGGGGCAGGATCCTGATCCCAATGATCCCAATGATCCCAATGATCCCAATGATCCCAAATCTGCCATTCCCAGTCCCTGGTGCTCGTGTCCCGCCGGGATCAGGGGCAGGATCCTGATCTAAATGATCCCAATGATCCCAATGATCCCAGTGATCCCAAATTTCCCATTCCCAGTCCCTGGTGCTCGTGTCCCGCCTGCCCTACGTGCTGGGATTGGGGATCCCAATGATCCCAATGATCCCAAATGTGCCATTCCCAGTCCCTGGTGCTCCTGTCCCACCTTCCCTACGTGCTGGGATTAGGGGAAGGATCCCAATGATCCCAAATGTGCCATTCCCAGTCCCTGGTGCTCATGTCCCGCCGGGATCAGGGGCAGGATCCTGATCCAAATGATCCCAATGATCCCAATGATCCCAATGATCCCAATGATCCCAAATTTCCCATTCCCAGTCCCTGATGCTTGTGTCCCGCCGGGATCGGGGCAGGATCCTGATCTAAATGATCCCAATGATCCCAATGATCCCAAGTTTCCCATTCCCAGTCCCTGGTGCTCGTGTCCCGCCTGCCCTACGTGCCGGGATCAGGGCAGGATCCCGATCCCAATGATCCCAGTGATCCCAATGATCCCAAATTTCCCATTCCCAGTCCCTGGTGCTCGTGTCCCTCCGGGATCAGGGGCAGGATCCCGATCCCAATGATCCCAAATTTCCCATTCCCAGTCCCTGGTGCTCGTGTCCCGCCTGCCCTACGTGCCGGGATCAGGGCAGGATCCCGATCCCAATGATCCCAGTGATCCCAATGATCCCAAGTTTCCCATTCCCAGTCCCTGGTGCTCGTGTCCCTCCAGGATCAGGGGCAGGATCCCGATCCCAATGATCCCAATGATCCCAATGATCCCAAGTTTCCCATTCCCAGTCGCTGGTGCTCGTGTCCCGCCTGCCCTACGTGAGGCTGTTCCAGTGCCTGCTGCAGCTGATCGCTCCGGAATACTTCGACAAGCTGGAGCCGTGCCTGGAGGCAGGTGAGGCGGGAAACCTCGGGATTCTGGAAAATTCCAGCAGGGAAGGACCGGGAAAAGGGAGAGAAACTTGGGATTCTGGAAAATTCCAGCAGGGAATGACCAGGAAAAGGGAGAGAAACTTGGGATTCTGGGAAATTCCAGCAGGGAGAGCAGGAGCAGCTTGGGATTCTGGAAAATTCCAGCAGGGAAGGACCAGGAAAAGGGAGAGAAACTTGGCATTCTGGAAAATTCTAGCAGGGGATGACCAGGAGCAGGGATGGCAGCTTGGGATTCTGGAAAATTCCAGCAGGGAAAGCAGGAGCAGCTTGGGATTTTGGAAAATTCCAGCAGGGAAAGCAGGAGTAGCTTGGGATTCTGGAAAATTCCAGCAGGGAATGACCAGGAGCAGTTTGGGATTCTGGAAAATTCTAGCAGGGAATGACCAGGAGCAGGGATGGCAGCTTGGGATTCTGGAAAATTCCAGCAGGGAAAGCAGGAGCAGCTTGGGATTCTGGAAAATTCCAGCAGGGAAGGACCTTGGGGGTGTTCTCAAGGAATGGGGGCTGTTCCCAAGGGATGGGGGGTGTTCCCAGGGAATGTGATTCGTTCCCAGGGAATTGGGAATATTCCCAAAGTCAGGAATCTGCTGCACCTCCCTCAGGCCTTTTTCACCTGGTTCATTCCATCCTGATTTATCCACTCTGGGTTTGCCCCAGTCCAGGGGTGGGGTGTAACCTGGGAAAAGGGAACAATTCCCATTGGGAATTCTGGGATGAGCTGGATTTTCCCCAATCCAGGGAGGGGTGTGTAAGCTGGGAAAAAGGAACAATTCCCATCGGGAATTCTGGGATGAGCCCCAATCCAGGGGTGGGGAGTCTTTAAACTGGGAAAAGGGAACAATTCCCATTGGGAATTCCGGGGTAAGCTGGGTTTGCCCCAAGCTGGGAGTGGGGTGTGTAACCTGGGAAAAGGGAACAATTCCCATCAGGAATTCTGGGATGAGCTGGGTTTGCCCCAAGCTGGGGTGGGTGTTTAAACCAGGAAAAGGGAACAATTCCCATTGGGAATTCCGGGAATTCTGGGATGAGCTGGGTTTGCCCCAAGGCAGGGAGGGTGTATAAATTGGGAAGAGGGAACAATTCCCATTGGGAATTCCGGGATGTGCTGGGTTTGCCCCAGCTGGGAGTGGGGTGTGTAAGCTGGGAAAAGGGAACAATTCCCATTGGGAATTCCAGGATGAGCCCAAATCCAGGGCAGGGGTGTAACCTGGGAAAAGGGAACAATTCCCATTGGGAATTCCGGGAATTCTGGAATGAGCTGGGTTTGCCCCAGCTGGGAGTGGGGTGTGTAAGCTGGGAAAAGGGAACAATTCCCATCTGGAATTCTGGGATGAGCCCCAATCCAGGGGTGGGGTGTAACCTGGGAAAAGGGAACAATTCCCATTGGGAATTCTGGGATGAGCTGGGTTTGCCCCAGTCCAGGAGTGGGGAGTGTGTAAACTGGGAAGAGGGAACAATTCCCATTGGGAATTCTGGGATGAGCTGGATTTTCCCCAGTCCAGGGAGGGGTGTTTAAGCCAGGAAAATGGAACAATTCCCATTGGGAATTCTGGGATGAGCCCCAATCCAGGGGTGGGGTGTAACCTGGGAAAAGGGAACAATTCCCATTGGGAATTCCGGGATGTGCTGGGTTTGCCCCAGCTGGGAGTGGGGTGTGTAAGCCAGGAAAAGGGAACAATTCCCATCTGGAATTCCAGGATGAGCCCAAATCCAGGGCAGGGGTGTAACCTGGGAAAAGGGAACAATTCCCATTGGGAATTCTGGGATGAGCTGGATTTTCCCCAATCCAGGGGTGGGGTGTTTAAGCCAGGAAAAGGGAACAATTCCCATTGGGAATTCTGGGATGAGCCCCAATCCAGGGGTGGGGTGTAACCTGGGAAAAGGAAACAATTCCCATTGGGAATTCTGGGAATTCTGGGATGAGCTGGGTTTGCCCCAATCCAGGGAGGGGTGTTTAAACCAGGAAAAGGGAACAATTCCCATTGGGAATTCTGGGATGAGCTGGGTTTGCCCCAGCTGGGAGTGGGGTGTGTAAGCTGGGAAAAGGGAACAATTCCCATCAGGAATTCCGGGATAAACTGGATTTTCCCCCAAATTCTTCCCCGTGTCCCTCAGTGTGCAACGAGATCGACCAGTGGCCGCCGCCGGTGCCGGGGCAGACGCTGAACCTGCCGGTGATGGGAGTGCTCATCCAGGTACCAGCCAGGGGAAGGGAATTGCACCCTCCTGGATGGGAAATCCCGGGAAAAGCCCCACATTCCCAGAGTTTTTCCCTGGGAATCGGTGGTGGAGGAGTTTGTTGTCCCCCCTGTGCAGGTGAGGATCCCGTCGCGGGTGGACAAGGCCGGATCCAGCCCGGTGAGGCAGTGCAACCAGGAGGTGAGGGGGGATCCCGAGGGAGGAGATGATCCCTGGGGATCCTGGGGATGGATCCTGGAATCCTGGGGATCCTGGGAATTCTGGGCATGGATGCTGGGGATCGTGGGAATCTGAGGATCCGGGGATCCTGGGGATTCTAGGAATCTGGGGATCCTGGGAATCTGGTGATCCTGGGGATCCTGGGGATGGATCCTGGGAATCTGGGAAAGCTGGGGATCCTGGGGATGAATCCTGGGGATCCTGGGGATGGATCCTGGGGGATGGATCCTGGGAATCCTGGGGATGCTGGGAATCCTGGGATCCTGGGAATCCTGTGATCCGTGTGGTCCCAGCAGTGCAGCTCCAGGCTCACCTGGATCACAGCTCTCTGCACCCAGCGCGGGTGTTCCACCCCCTGCCCTTCCTGGGAATTCCTGGGAATTCCTGGGAATCCTGGGGAGGAATCCTGGGAATTCCTGGGAATTCCTGCTGCCTCTCCCGCCTTCACCTTGACCCGTTTGGAATCTGCTCCGGTGTTTTGGAGTGGATCCCTCCCCCTTTCCCCTCCCTGCTGTGCCTGACCCCGCTGGGCTGCCCCTGTGAGCCCCAAACGCTCTCCCGGCACGGGAAACCCTGGGGAATAACGGGGAAGGAAGGGAAGGGAAGGGAAGGGAAGGGAAGGGAAGGGAAGGGAAGGGAAGGGAAGGGAAGGGAAGGGAAGGGAAGGGAAGGGAAGGGAAGGGAAGGGAAGGGAAGGGAAGGGAAGGGAAGGGAAGGGAAGGGAAGGGAAGGGAAGGGAAGGGAAGGGAAGGGAAGGGAAGGGAAGGGAAGGGAAGATTCCTTGGATTGTGGGAACAGGGATGGGTTTGGGATGGATGGGTTTGGGATGGGTTTGAGATGGGTTTGGGATGGATTTGGGATTGGTTAGAGATGGGTTTGGGATTGGTTTGGGATGGGTTTGGGATGGGTTTGGAATGGGTTTGGGATGGGTTTGGGTTTGGGAGCTGCAGGCACAAGGATGGATTTGGGATTGGTTTGAGATGGGTTTGGGATGGATTTGGGATTGGTTTGGGATGGGTTTGGGATTGGTTTGGGATGGATTTGGGATTGGTTTGAGATGGGTTTGGGATGGGTTTGGAATGGGTTTGGGATTGGGAGCTGCAGGCACAGGGATGGGTTTGGGATGGATTTGGGATTGGTTTGGGATTGGTTTGGGATGGGTTTGGGATGGATTTGGGATTGGTTTGGGATTGGTTTGGGATGGGTTTGGGATGGGTTTGGGATTGGTTTGGAATTGGTTTGGAATGGGTGGGTTTGGGATGGGGGGCTGTGGGCACAGGGATGGGTTTGGGATGGGTTTGGGATTGGTTTGTTTGGGATGGGTTTGGGATTGGTTTGGGATGGGTTTGGGATTGGTTTGAGATGGGTTTGGGATTGGTTTGTTTGGGATGGGTTTGAGATGGATTTGGGATTGGTTTGAGATGGGTTTGGGATGGTTTGGGATGGATTTGGGATGGGTTTGGGATGGGTTTGAGATGGGTTTGGGATGGGTTTGGGATTGGTTTGGGATTGGTTTGGAATGGGTGGGTTTGGGATGGGGGACTGTGGGCACAGGGATAGGTTTGGGATGGGTTTGGGATTGGTTTGTTTGGGATGGGTTTGGGATGGATTTGGGATGGATTTGGGATTGGTTTGAGATGGATTTGGGATGGGTTTGGGATGGATTTGGGATGGATTTGGGATTGGTTTGAGATGGATTTGGGATTGGTTTGGGATGGGGAGCTGCAGTGTGTGAGCTCCCTGGGGGAGCTGGGCAGTGATTCCAGCTGGAGCTGCAGCCTCCCCCAGCTGCTGACAGCTTTTCCCGTCTCCCTTCCTCCCCCAGAACCTGCTACCAGCGCCCCTGGTCCTCCCCAGCGTTCATGAGCTGGATCTGTTCAGGTGAGAGGCTCCTCTGCCCCTCTCCCCGCAGGGATCACCCCCAAATCTCGGGGTGCTGCAGAATCCAGCGCTGCTGCATCCCTGGAGCTCCTCTGGGATTTGGGTTTGAGCTGAGCGAGGGGCTGGGGAGCAGCTGCTGCCCAAAATCCCCCAGGGGAGTGACCCAGGCACATCCTGTAGGAGACAATTTCTGGGGATGGTCAGAGACACGGCAGAGACCTCTAAAATCCAGGTAGGGGTCAGAAGCACCTCTAAAATCCTGTCAGAAGCAGCTCTAAAATCCTGTTAGGTGTTAGAAGGACCTCTAAAATCCTGTCAGAAGCACCTCTAAAATCCAGTCAGGTGTCAGAAGCAGCTCTAAAATCCTGTTAGGTGTTAGAAGGACCTCTAAAATCCTGTCAGAAGCACCTCTAAAATCCAGTCAGGTGTCAGAAGCAGCTCTAAAATCCTGTTAGGTGTTAGAAGGACCTCTAAAATCCAGTCAGGTGTTAGAAGGATCTCTAAAATCCTGTTGGGTGTCAGAAGCACCTCTGAAATCCTGTTAGGTGTTAGAAGGACCTCTGAAATCCTGTCAGAAGCACCTCTAAAATTCAGTTGGGTGTTTAGAAGCACCTCTAAAATCCAGGTAGGTGTCAGAAGCACCTCTAAAATCCTGTCAGAAGCACCTCTAAAATCCTGTTAGGTGTTAGAAGGACCTCTAAAATCCAGTTGGGTGTCAGAAGGACCTCTAAAATCCTGTCAGAAGCACCTCTGAAATCCAGTTAGGTGTCAGAAGGACCTCTAAAATCCTGTTAGGTGTTAGAAGCACCTCTAAAATCCAGGTAGGTGTTAGAAACACCTCTAAAATCCAGTTGGGTGTTTAGAAGCACCTCTAAAATCCTGTCAGAAGCACCTCTAAAATCCTGTTAGGTGTCAGAAGGACCTCTAAAATCCTGTTAGGTGTTAGAAACACCTCTAAAATCCTGTTAGGTGTTAGAAACACCTCTAAAATCCAGTTGGGTGTTTAGAAGCAGCTCTAAAATCCTGTCAGGTGTCAGAAGCACCTCTAAAATCCAGTCGGGTGTCAGAATCACCTCTAAAATCCTGTTAGGTGTTAGAAGCACCTCTAAAATCCAGCTGGGTGTCAGAAGCACCTCTAAAATCCTGTCAGAAGCACCTCTGAAATCCAGCTGGGTGTTTAGAAGCACCTCTAAAATCCAGTTGGGTGTCAGAATCACCTCTAAAATCCAGTTATGTGTCAGAAGCACCTCTAAAATCCTGTTAGAAATTTATTTCAGGGCTTGGGAGAGAGAGCTCTGCTATGAGCCGGCAGACAGAACTCAAAGCAGGCTCAGAGGGAACAAAAGGGGGTAAAATATGAATAAATGAGCTCAAAATTGCTAAGAAAGAGAGGAACAGAACAGAAATGAGAGAGCCGGGGAAAAAGGGACAGAGAGCAAAGCAAGAGAGACCAGGAGAGAGCAGGAGAGACCAAAAGAGACCAGGAGAGACCAAGAGAGACCAGGAGAGACCAAGAGAGACCAGGAGAGACTGAAAGAGACCAAAAGAGACCAAGAGGGACCAAGAGAGACCAGGAGAGACCAAGAGGGACCAAGAGGGACCAAGAGAGACCAAGAGAGACCAGGAGAGACCAAGAGAGAGCAGGAGAGACCAAGAGAGACCAGGAGAGACCAAAAGAGACCAAAAGAGACCAAAAGAGACCAGGAGAGACCAGGAGAGACCAGGAGGAACCAGGAGAGACCAAGAGAGACCAGGAGAGACCAGGAGAGACCAAGAGAGACCAGGAGAGACCAAGAGAGACCAAGAGAGACCAAGAGAGACCAGGAGAGACCAGGAGAGACCAAAAGAGACCAAAAGAGACCAAAAGAGACCAGGAGAGACCAGGAGAGACCAGGAGAGACCAGGAGAGACCAAGAGAGACCAGGAGAGACCAGGAGAGACCAGGAGAGACCAGGAGAGAGCAGGAGAGACCAAGAGAGACCAGGAGAGAGCAGGAGAGACCAAGAGAGACCAGGAGAGACCAGGAGAGACCAAAAGAGACCAAGAGAGACCAGGAGAGACCAGGAGAGACCAGGAGAGACCAAAAGAGACCAGGAGAGACCAAGAGAGACCAGGAGAGACCAGGAGAGACCAAAAGAGACCAAAAGAGACCAAGAGAGACCAGGAGAGACCAGGAGAGACCAAGAGGGACCAGGAGAGACCAGGAGAGACCAGGAGAGAGCAAGAGAGACCAGGAGAGACCAGGAGAGAGCAAGAGAGACCAGGAGAGACCAAAAGAGACCAAGAGAGACCAAGAGAGACCAGGAGAGAGCAGGAGAGACCAAGAGAGACCAAGAGAGACCAGGAGAGACCAGGAGAGACCAGGAGAGACCAGGAGAGACCAAGAGAGACCAGGAGAGACCAAGAGAGACCAGGAGAGACCAAGAGAGACCAGGAGAGACCAGGAGAGACCAAGAGAGACCAGGAGAGACCAGGAGAGACCAAGAGAGACCAGGAGAGACCAGGAGAGACCAGGAGAGACCAGGAGAGACCAAAAGAGACCAAAAGAGACCAAGAGAGACCAGGAGAGACCAGGAGAGACCAAGAGAGACCAGGAGAGACCAAAAGAGACCAGGAGAGACCAAGAGAGACCAAGAGAGACCAAGAGGGACCAAGAGAGACCAGGAGAGACAAAAAGAGACCAGGAGAGATCAGGAGAGACCAGGAGAGACCAAGAGAGACCAAGAGAGACCAGGAGAGACCAGGAGAGACCAAGAGAGACCAGGAGAGACCAGGAGGGACCAGGAGAGACCAAGAGAGACCAGGAGAGACCAAGAGAGACCAGGAGAGACCAAGAGAGACCAGGAGAGAGCAGGAGAGACCAAGAGAGACCAGGAGAGACCAGGAGAGACCAGGAGAGACCAGGAGAGACCAGGAGAGAGCAAGAGAGACCAAGAGAGACCAGGAGAGACCGAAAGAGACCAAGAGAGACCAGGAGAGACCAGGAGAGACCAGGAGAGACCAAAAGAGACCAAGAGAGACCAAAAATGAAGAGTTAAGAGCTGAGAGAGCCCAAGAAAGCTCAGAGAGCCAAGAGAGACTGAAAGTGCTGAGAGTTAAAAGAGAGCTGAGAGAACCAAAAGAGGGAATTCTCTTTTACAATTACTTATATAATCTATACATTGAATATTCCTTCACTGACCACGCTTTCTAACTGTACTAATACTGTAATATTTGGGTGGGACCTATAGAAATTGCTATTTTTGCACATTTTTAGTTATCTCAGGGTCCTTCAGACCTTATTAGGGTGGGGAGAGGGGTCTCAGCTTGGTTTTATTATTAGTTTTATTCTTAGTTTTATTATTAGTTTTATTTTTAGTTTTATTATTAGTTTTATTTTTAGTTTTATTATTAGTTTTATTTTTAGTTTTATTATTAGTTTTATTATTAGTTTTATTAGTTTTATTATTAGTTTTATTTTTAGTTTTATTATTAGTTTTATTATTAATTTTATTCTTAGTTTTATTTTTAGTTTTATTATTAGTTTAATTATTAGTTTTGTTATTAGTTTTATTATTAGTTTTATTTTTAGTTTTATTATTAGTTTTATTTTTAGTTTTATTTTTAGTTTTATTCTTAGTTTTATTCTTAGTTTTATTCTTAGTTTTATTTTTAGTTTTATTATTAGTTTAATTCTTAGTTTTTATTATTAGTTTTATTATTAGTTTTATTATTAAACATCTGGCCTTGGGAGCCTCCTGGGGTGTCACAACATCTGGCCCTGGGAATCTCCTGAGGTGTAAAAACATCTGGCCCCAACATCTGTCCCTGGGAACCTCTTGGGGTGTAACAACATCTGGCCCTCAGGAATCTCCTGGGGTGTAAAAACATCTGGCCCTGGGAACCTCCTCAGGTGTAAAAACATCTGTCCTCAGGAATCTCCTGAGGTGTAAAAACATCTGTCCCCAACATCTGCCCTTGGGAACCTCTTGGGGTGTAACAACATCTGGCATTGGGAATCTCCTGGAATGTAACAATATCTGGCCCCAACATCTGTCCTTGGGAACCTCCTCAGGTGTCACGATATCTGTCCCCAACATCTGGCCCTGGGAGCCTCCTGGGGTGTAACAACATCTGGCCCTGGGAATCTCCTGAGGTGTAAAAACATCTGTCCCCATGAACCTCCTGGGGTGTAACAACATCTGTCCTCGGGAACCTCTTGGGGTGTCACAACATCTGGCCCTCAGGAATCTCCTGGGGTATCACAACATCTGTCCCCAACATCTGTCCTCAGGAACCTCTTGGGGTGTCACAACATCTGTCCCCAACATCTGTCCCCGGGAGCCTCCTGGGGTGTCACAACATCTGTCCCCAACATCTGTCCCCGGGAGCCTCCTGGGGTGTCACAAGGCCGAGTCCAGGGTGCTGCTCCCGGGTCAGGGCAGCCCTGGGATGGATCCAGGCTGGGCAGGAGCCTGGAGCAGCCCTGGGACGGGGATTTGGGGGTGCTGGGGGTGACCTGAGCCAGCCCTGGGGACACCTGGAGCTGCTGCAGAGAGCCCAGAGGAGACCCCAGAGTGGCAGGGGGGACACTGGAGGGGCTTTGAGGTCCCTTCCCACCCAAACCATTCCACAAGTTCTGCTCACACATTGCTTGACTTTGCTCGGAGCAATTTCCTTTAAACTTGTACAAAACCAAGGAGTGAGAGCCCAGGTGGAGACACCTGAATTCCCCTTGGAATGCTGAAAATCCATCCCAGGTGGAGACACCTGAATTCCCCTTGGAATGCTGAAAATCCATCCCAGGTGGAGACACCTGAATTCCCACACCTGAATTCCCCTTGGAATGCTGAAAATCCATCCCAGGTGGAGACACCTGAATTCCCACACCTGAATTCCCCTTGGAATGCTGAAAATCCATCCCAGGTGGAGACACCTGAGTTCCCCTTGGAATGCTGAAAGTCCATCCCAGGTGGAGACACCTGAATTCCCACACCAGAATTCCCCTTGGAATGCTGAAAATCCATCCCAGGTGGAGACACCTGAATTCCCACACCAGAATTCCCCTTGGAATGCTGAAAGTCCATCCCAGGTGGAGACACCTGAATTCCCCTTGGAATGCTGAAAATCCATCCCAGGTGGAGACACCTGAATTCCCCTTGGAATGCTGAAAATCCATCCCAGGTGGAGACACCTGAATTCCCACACCTGAATTCCCCTTGGAATGCTGAAAATCCATCCCAGGTGGAGACACCTGAATTCCCCTTGGAATGCTGAAAGTCCATCCCAGGTGGAGACACCAGAATTCCCACACCAGAATTCCCCTTGGAATGCTGAAAGTCCATCCCAGGTGGAGACACCTGAATTCCCACACCTGAATTCCCCTTGGAATGCTGAAAGTCCATCCCAGATCCCAAATTCCCAGAGCTGGGGGAGCACAGCTCCATCCTGAGCTCTGTTTTTTGGTGTTTCCAGATGTTTCCAGCCCGTGCTGATCCACATCCAGATGTTGTGGGAGCTGATGCTGCTGGGGGAGCCCATGGTGGTGATGGCACCGTCCCCAAGCGTGTCCTCAGAGATGGTGCTGGCCCTCACCAGGTGACTCCTGCAGGGTTTGGGGGGTCTGGGGGGCTGCAGAAAACTCTGATTTCAGTTTAGTTTGTCCATAGAAACTTTACAAACTGCAAATATTCCATATATTCCATGTTACCATTGAAGATAAATCACAGAAAACTCTGATTTCAGTTTAGTTTGTCCATAGAAACTTTACAAACTGCAAATATTCCATATATTCCATGTTACCATTGAAGATAAATCACAGAAAACTCTGATTTCAGTTTAGTTTGTCCATAGAAACTTTACAAACTGCAAATATTCCATATATTCCATGTTACCATTGAAGATAAATCACAGAAAACTCTGATTTCCGTTTAGTTTGTCCATGGAAACTTTACAAACTGCAAATATTCCATATATTCCATGTTACCAGTGAAGATAAATCACAGAAAACTCTGATTTCCGGTTAGTTTCCTCATGGAAACTTTACAAACTGCAAATATTCCATATATTCCATGTTACCATTGAAGATAAATCACAGAAAACTCTGATTTCCGTTTAGTTTCTTTGCAAATATTCCATGTTACCATTGAGGATGAACAGATCACACAGAAAACTGATTTCTGTTTAGTTTGTCCATGGAAACTTTACAAACTGCAAATATTCCATATATTCCATGTTACCATTGAAGATAAATCACAGAAAACTCTGATTTCCGTTTAGTTTCCTCATGGAAACTTTACAAACTGCAAATATTCCATATATTCCATGTTACCATTGAAGATAAATCACAGAAAACTCTGATTTCCGTTTAGTTTGTCCATAGAAACTTTACAAACTGCAAATATTCCATATATTCCATGTTACCATTGAAGATAAATCACAGAAAACTCTGATTTCCGTTTAGTTTCCTCATGGAAACTTTACAAACTGCAAATATTCCATGTTACCATTGAGGATAAATAGAGCACACAGAAAATTCTGATTTCAGTTTAGTTTCTTTGCAAATATTCCACGTTACCAATGAGGATGAACAGATCACACAGAAAACTCTGATTTTGGTTTAGTTTCCTCATGGAAACTTTACAAACTGCAAATATTTCATGTTACCATTGAAGATAAATAGATCACACAGAAAATTCTGATTTCTCTGATTTCAGTTTAGTTTGTCCATGGAAACTTTACAAACTGCAAATATTCCATATATTCCATGTTACCATTGAAGATAAATCACAGAAAACTCTGATTTCAGTTTAGTTTCCTCATGGAAACTTTACAAACTGCAAATATTCCACATTACCACTGAGGATAAATAGATCACACAGAAAACTCTGATTTCAGTTTAGTTTGTCCATGGAAACTTTGCTATATTATATTATATACTATATATATACCATATTGCTATATATATTATGTACTATATAATACTATAATAGTAGATACTATATATATAATACATATAATATATATAATGCTATATATTAGTATATAGTGTTATATATAGTATATACTGTATATATAATACATATAATATATATAAGAGTATATAATAGTATATATTATTATATAGTATATAATAGACTACATATTATAATAATAGTATATTATACTGTATATAATAATTGTATATTCTATATAATATGGTATATAATAGTATATAATATTAGTATATAATATATGCTATACAATACTACACTATTATAATATATACTATATATAATATATATAATACCTATAATAGTATATAATAGTATATACTACTATATAGTATATAGTATGTAATATATAATATACTATATATTGTAATAATAATATAATATAGTGTGTATAGTAGTATATACTATGTAATATATAAAGTATATAATGGTATATAATATATGCTATACAATACTATACTATTATAATATATACTGTATATAATATATAATGTATAATACTATATAACACTATATACTATTATATATAATATATGCTATATATAATATATATAGTATTTATAATATATATAATATATATAATATATATAATGTATAATAGTATATAATATATGCTATATATAATATATATAGTATATGTAATATATATAATATATAATAGTATATAATAGTATATAATAGTATATACTATTATATAGTGTATAATATATAATATGTAATATACTATGTATTATAATAATAGTATAATATACTATATATAATAATAGTATATAATATAAAATATAGTATATAATAGTATATTAGTATATAATATATACTATATAATAGTATAATACTATTATAATACATACTATATATATAATATGTATAGTAGTATATAATAGTATATAATATTAGTATATAATATATACGATATAAAGCTATAATACTATTGTAATAATATAATATATAAGAATTAATATAAAATAAAATCCAATTCTCCATAGTGCTGTCCTGGAGCGCTCCAGGCCGGGCACAGGGGCTGGAAACTGGGCAAGGCCCTGGGGGGACACGAGCCCAGAGGGGCCAGGGGGGCAGGAGGCCGATGGAGCCGGGCTGGGGCAGCCCCAGGGTGGGCACAGGGCAGGGACTGTCCCCTGTGCTGGCCTGGGGTGACCCTGCTGTGCCCAGGGTGTCCTGTGCCAGGTCTGGAGTGTCTGGAGTGCCCTGTGCCAGGTCTGGAGTGACCTGTGCCATGTCCAGGGTGACCCTGCCATGCCCATGCCATGCTCTGTGCCATGTCTGGAGTGTCCTGTGCCATGCCCGTGGTGACCCTGCCGTGCCCAGGGTGATCTTGCTGTGCCCATGGAGCCCTGTGCCATGTCTGGAGTGTCCTGTGCCATACCCAGGGTGACCCTACTGTGCCCATGGTGTCCCTGCTGTGCCCATGGTGACCCTGCCATGCCCATGGAGCCCTGTGCCATGTCTGGAGTGTCCTGTGCCATACCCAGGGTGACTCTGCTGTGCCCATGGTGACCCTGCCATGCCCAGGGTGTCCTGTGCCATGTCTGGAGTGTCCTGTGTCATGCCCGTGGAGCCTGTGCCATGCCCAGGGTGTCCCTGCTATGCCCAGGGTGACCCTGCCATGCCCATGGAGCCCTGTGCCATGTCTGGAGTGCCCTGTGCCGTGCTCATGGTGACCCTGCCATGCCCTGGGTGTCCTGTGCCATGTCTGGAGTGTCCCTGCTGTGCCCAGGGTGTCCCTGCTATGCCCAGGGTGACCCTGCCATGCCCATGGAGCCCTGTGCCATGTCTGGAGTGCCCTGTGCCGTGCCCATGGTGACCCTGCCATGCCCTGGGTGTCCTGTGCCATGTCTGGAGTGCCCTGTGCCTGTGGTGACCCTGCCATGCCCATGGTGTCCCTGCTGTGCCCATGGTGACCCTGCCATGCCCATGGAGCCCTGTGCCATGTCTGGAGTGTCCTGTGCCATGCCCATGGTGACCCTACTGTGCCCATGGTGTCCCTGCCATGCCCAGGGTGTCCCTGCCATGCCCTGGGTGTCCCTGCCATGCCCTGGGTGCCCTGTGCCATGTCTGGAGTGTCCTGTGCCATGTCTGGAGTGCCCTGTGCCCATGGTGACCCTGCCATGCTCAGGGTGACTCTGCCATGCCCAGGGTGACCCTGCCATGCCCATGCCATGCTCTGTGCCATGTCTGGAGTGTCCTGTGCCATGCCCGTGGTGACCCTGCCGTGCCCAGGGTGACCTTGCTGTGCCCATGGAGCCCTGTGCCATGTCTGGAGTGACCTGTGCCATGCCCAGGGTGACCCTGCCATGCCCAGGGTGTCCTGTGTCATGTCTGGAGTGTCTGGAGTGTCCTGTGCCATGTCTGGAGTGTCCTGTGCCATGCCCAGGGTGACCCTGCCATGCCCATGGTGACTCTGCTGTGCCCAGGGTGCCCTGTGCCATGTCTGGAGTGTCCTGTGCCATGCCCAGGGTGACCCTGCCATGCCCAGGGTGCCCTGTGCTGTGTCTGGAGTGACCTGTGCCATGCCCAGGGTGACCCTGCCATGCCCAGGGTGTCCTGTGCCAGGTCTGGAGTGTCCTGTGCCATACCCATGCTGACCCTGCCATGCCCAGGGTGACTCTGCCATGCCCTGGGTGTCCTGTGCCATACCCATGCTGACCCTGCCATGCCCATGGTGACCCTGCCGTGCCCAGGGTGTCCCTGCCATGCCCAGGGTGTCCCTGCCATGCCCAGGGTGTCCCTGCCATGCCCAGGGTGCCCTGTGCCATGTCTGGAGTGCCCTGTGCCATGTCTGGAGTGCCCTGTGCCATGTCTGGAGTGTCCTGTGCCATGTCTGGAGTGCCCTGTGCCATGTCTGGAGTGTCCTGTGCCCAGTGTCACCGTGTCTGTCCCTGCAGCTGCCTGGCTCCTCTCCGTTACTGCTGCGACTTCCGGCCCTACTTCACCATCCACGACAGCGAGTTCAAGGAGTACACCACACGGACCCAGGCCCCGTGAGTGCCCCCTGTGCCCTGCCAGGACCCTCCTGTGCCCTGCCAGGACCTCCCTGTGCCCTGCCTGAACTCCCTGTGCCCTGCCAGGACCCTCCTGTGCCCTGCCTGAGCTCCCTGTGCCCTGCCAGGACCTCCCTGTGCCCTGCCTGAACTCCCTGTGCCCTGCCAGGACCCTCTGTGCCCTGCCAGGACCTCCCTGTGCCCTGTGTGAGCTCCCTGTGCCCTGCCAGGACCTCCCTGTGCCCTGCATGAGCTCCCTGTGCCCTGCCAGGACCGTCCTGTGCCCTGCCTGAGCTCCCTGTGCCCTGCCTGAGCTCCCTGTGCCCTGCCAGGACCCTCTGTGACACACCAGTGTCCCCAATGTCCCCCCAGTGTCCCCAGTGCTCAGCCTGGTCCCTCCAGTGCCCTGCCAGGACCCCCCAGTGCCACCCCAGTGTCCCCCAGTTCCCTGCCAGGACCCCCAGTGTCCCCAGTGCCACCCCAGTGTCCCCAGTGCTCAGCTGGCCCCTCCTGTGACACCCCAGTGTCCCCAGTGTCCCCAGTGTCCCCAGTGCCCCCCCAATGTTCCCCCAGTGTCCCCCCAGTGTCCCCAGTGTCCCCAGTGCTCAGCTGGCCCCTCCTGTGACACCCCAGTGCCCCCTCAGTGTCCCCAGTGTCCCCAGTGCCCCCAGTGCCCCCCCAGTGTCCCCAGTGTCCCCAGTGTCCCCCCAGTGTCCCCCCAGTGTCCCCAGTGTCCCCCCAGTGTCCCCAGTGTCCCCCCAGTGTCCCCAGTGTCCCCAGTGTCCCCAGTGCCACCCCAGTGTCCCCAATGTCACCCCAGTGTCCCCCCAGTGTCCCCAATGTCACCCCAGTGTCCCCAGTGTCCCCAGTGTCCCCCCAGTGTCCCCCCAGTGTCCCCAGTGTCCCCAGTGTCCCCAGTGTCCCCAGTGTCCCCAGCGCTCAGCTGGCCCCTCCAGTGTCCCCAGTGCCACCCCAGTGTCCCCCCAGTGCCACCCCAGTGTCCCCAGTGTCCCCAGTGTCCCCAGTGTCCCCCCAGTGCCACCCCAGTGTCCCCAGTGCTCAGGCTGGCCCCTCCAGTGTCCCCAGTAGCCCCAGTGTCCCCAGTGTCCCCCCAGTGTCCCCAGTGTCCCCAATGTCACCCCAGTATCCCCAGTGTCCCCAGTGTCCCCAGTGCTGAGCTGGCCCCTCCAGTGTCCCCAGTGTCCCCAATGTCACCCCAGTGTCCCCAGTGTCCCCAGTGCTGAGCTGGCCCCTCCTTGCAGCCCCAGCATTGTGGTGGGTGTCACCAACCCCTTCTTCATCAAAACCCTGCAGCACTGGCCCCACATCCTGCGCCTGGGGGAGCCGCGCACGGCAGGTGAGCCCCGAAACGGGGGTGAGGGGTGCTGGGGGAGCCCCAAAACCGGGGATTGGGGTGTCAGGGGAGCCCCAAAACCGGGGATTGGGGTGCCAGGGGAGCCCCAAAACCGGGGATTGGGGTGCCAGGGGAGCCCCAAAACCGGGGATTGGGGTGGCAGGGGAGCCCCAAAACCGGGTGAGGGGTGTCGGGGGAGCCCCAAAACCGGGTGAGGGGACATTGGGGTGTCAGGGGAGCCCCAAAATTGGGGATTGGGGTGGCAGGTGAGCCCCGAAACGGGGGATTGGGGTGCTGGGGGAGCCCCAAAACGAGGGATTGGGGTGTCGGGGGAGATTGGGGTGCTGGGGGAGCCCCGCTCGGCAGGTGAGCCCCAAAACGGGACAGTGGGGTGTCGGGGGAGCCCCAAAATGGGGTGAAGGGAGATTGGGGTGTCAGGGGAGCCCCAAAACCGGGTGAGGGGAGATTGGGGTGTCGGGGGAGCCCCAAAACCGGGTGAGGGGGACATTGGGGTGTCAGGGGAGCCCCAAAATTGGGGATTGGGGTGGCAGGGGAGCCCCAAAATCGGGTGAGGGGTGTCGGGGGAGCCCCAAAACCGGGGATTGGGGTGTCAGGGGAGATTGGGGTGCTGGGGGAGCCCCGCTCGGCAGGTGAGCCCCGAAACGGGACAGTGGGGTGCTGGGGGAGCCCCAAAACCGGGGATTGGGGTGTCAGGGGAGCCCCAAAACTGGGTGAGGGGTGTCAGGGGAGCCCCGAAATGGGGGATTGGGGTGCTGGGGGAGCCCCAAAACCAGGGATTGGGGTGTCGGGGGAGATTGGGGTGCTGGGGGAGCCCCGCTCGGCAGGTGAGCCCCAAAACGGGACAGTGGGGTGTCGGGGGAGCCCCAAAATGGGGTGAAGGGAGATTGGGGTGTCAGGGGAGCCCCAAAACCGGGTGAGGGGAGATTGGGGTGTCGGGGGAGCCCCAAAATTGGGGATTGGGGTGGCAGGGGAGCCCCAAAACCGGGTGAGGGGTGTCGGGGGAGCCCCGAAACCGGGGATTGGGGTGTCAGGGGAGATTGGGGTGCTGGGGGAGCCCCGCTCGGCAGGTGAGCCCCAAAACGGGACAGTGGGGTGGCAGGGGAGCCCCAAAACGGGGTGAGGGGAGATTGGGGTGTCAGGGGAGCCCCAAAACCGAGGATTGGGGTGTCAGGGGAGATTGGGGTGCTGGGGGAGCCCCGCTCAGCAGGTGAGCCCCGAAACCGGGGAGGGGACATTGGGGTGGCGGGGGAGCCCCAAAACGGGAGAGTGGGGTGTCAGGGGAGCCCCAAAATGGGGAATTGGGGTGTCAGGGGAGCCCCAAAACCGGGTGAGGGGGACATTGGGGTGTCAGGGGAGCCCCGCTCGGCAGGTGAGCCCCGAAACGGGTGAGGGGAGATTGGGGTGCTGGGGGAGCCCCAAAAACAGGGGAGAGTGGGGTGCTGGGGGACATTGGGGTGCTGGGGGAGCCCCAAAACGGGGTGAGGGGTGTCAGGGGAGCCCCAAAATGGGAGATTGGGGTGCCAGGGGAGCCCCAAAACGGGGGATTGGGGTGCTGGGGAAGATTGGGGTGCTGGGGGAGCTCCAAAACGGGGTGAGGGGAGATTGGGGTGCTGGGGAACCCCAAAACAGGGTGAGGGGTGTCGGGGGAGCCCCAAAACTGGGTGAGGGGGACTGGGGTGTCAGGGGAGCCCCAAAACCGAGGATTGGGGTGTCAGGGGAGATTGGGGTGCTGGGGGAGCCCCGCTCGGCAGGTGAGCCCCGAAACCGGACAGTGGGGTGCTGGGGGAGCCCCAAAACCGGGTGAGGAGTGGCAGGGGAGCCCCAAAACCGGGTGAGGGGTGGCAGGGGAGCCCCAAAACCGGGGATTGGGGTGCCAGGGGAGCCCCAAAACCGGGTGAGCGGGACATTGGGGTGCCAGGGGAGCCCCAAAATGGGGTGAGGGGAGATTGGGGTGCTGGGGGAGCCCCAAAACGGGAGATTGGGGTGCTGGGGGACATTGGGGTGCTGGGGGAGCCCCGCTCCGCAGGTGAGCCCCGAAACCGGTGAGGGGACATTGGGGTGTCAGGGGAGCCCCAAAACCGGGGATTGGGGTGCTGGGGGAGCCCCGCTCCGCAGGTGAGCCCCGAAAACGGGGAGGGGACATTGGGGTGTCCGGGGAGCCCCAAAACCGGGGATTGGGGTGTCAGGGGAGATTGGGGTGCTGGGGGAGCCCCGCTCAGCAGGTGAGCCCCAAAACGGGAGAGTGGGATGTCAGGGGAGCCCCAAAACCAGGGATTGGGGTGTCGGGGGAGCCCCTAAACTGGGAACAGTGGGGTGCTGGGGGAGCCCAACAGGGGAGATTGGGGTGCTGGGGGAGATTGGGGTGTCAGGGGAGCCCCAAAACGGGAGATTGGGGTGCTGGGGGACATTGGGGTGCCGGGGGAGCCCCACTCGGCCGGGGGAGCCCCAAAACGGGGGATTGGGGTGCTGGGGGAGCCCCAAAACCGGGGATTGGGGTGTCAGGGGAGCCCCAAAACCGGGGATTGGGGTGTCAGGGGAGCCCCAAAATGGGAGATTGGGGTGTCAGGGGAGCCCCAAAACCGGGGATTGGGGTGGCAGGGGAGCCCCAAAACTGGGTGAGGGGTGTCAGGGGAGCCCCGAAACGGGACAGTGGGGTGCTGGGGGAGCCCCAAAACTGGGTGAGGGGAGGTTGGGGTGTCAGGGGAGCCCCAAAACGGGGATTGGGGTGCTGGGGGAGCCCCGCTCGGCAGGTGAGCCCCGAAACCGGGGTGAGGGGAGATTGGGGTGTCAGGGGAGCCCCAAAACCGGGTGAGGGGTGTCAGGGGAGCCCCAAAACCGGGGATTGGGGTGTCAGGGGAGCCCCAAAACGGGACAGTGGGGTGGCAGGGGAGCCCCGAAACGGGACAGTGGGGTGGCAGGGGAGCCCCAAAACCGGGGATTGGGGTGCCGGGTGAGCCCCAAAACGGGAGAGTGGGGTGCTGGGGGAGCCCCAAAACTGGGTGAGGGGAGATTGGGGTGCTGGGGGAGCCCCAAAATGGGGGAGATTGGGGTGCCTGACAGGGGAGATTGGGGTGCCAGGGGACATTGGGGTGCTGGGAGAGCCCCGCACGGCAGGTGAGGAAAACAGGAGAGTGGGGTGCTGGGGGAGCCCCGAAACAGGGGAGATTGGGGTGTCAGGGGAGTTTGGGGACCAGGGGACACTCAGGGTGCTGTTGGGGATCTCACGGTGCTGTCAGGGGGTCTCGGGGTGCTCTTGGGGGTCTCGGGGTGCCAGGGAACACTCAGGGTGCTGTTGGGGGTCTCAGGGTGCTGTTGGGGGTCTCAGGGTGCTGTCAGGGGATCTCAGGGTGCTGTTGGGGGGTCTCGGGGTGCCATGGGACACTCGGGGTGCTCTTGGGGGTCTCAGGGTGCTGTTGGGGGTCTCAGGGTGCTGTCAGGGGATCTCAGGGTGCTGTTGGGGGGTCTCGGGGTGCCATGGGACACTCGGGGTGCTCTTGGGGGTCTCAGGGTGCTGTTGGGGGTCTCGGGGTGCTCTTGGGGGTCTCAGGGTGCTGTTGGGGGTCTCGGGGTGCTCTTGGGGACACTCGGGGTCCCAGGGGGTCTCAGGGTGCTGGGGGGGTGGCCCAGGGCTCGCTGGGGCTGTGGAGCTGCCCCAGCCGGGATTCCCTGGTTCCCCCGGATCCCCTGGATCCCCTGGATTGATCCCCTGGATTCCCGGGATTCCCTGGATTCCTGGGATTCCCCGGATCCCCTGGATCCCCTGGATTGATCCCCTGGATCCCCTGGATTGATCCCCTGGATTCCCGGGATCCCCTGGATTCCCTGGATTCCTGGGATTCCCCGGATCCCCTGGATTGATCCCCTGGATCCCGTGGATTGATCTCCTGGATTCCTGGGATCCCCTGGATTCCCTGGAAACCGAGAATTCCACAATTCCAGCGGGGATGGGATTGCTGGGAATGCTGGAGAATTGGGAACCCCAATTGTCCCCTCTGGGGTGGCTCTAGGAGGGGACAGGACCCCAAGTGTCCCCCCCAGGACCCCAATTGTCCCCCCCAGAACCCCAATTGTCCCCTCTGGGATGGCTCCAGACCCTGTGGGAGGGGACAGGACCCCAAGTGTCCCCCCAGGACCCCAAGTGTCCCCCCCAGGTCCCCAACTGTCCCCTCTGGGATGGCTCCAGACCCTGCAGGAGGGGACAGGACCCCAAGTGTCCCCCCCCAAGACCCCAATTGTCCCCCCCAGGACCCCAATTGTCCCCCCCAGGACCCCAAGTGTCCCCCCCCAGGACCCCAAGTGTCCCCCCAGGACCCCAATTGTCCCCTCTGGGATTTCTGGGGACCCTGCAGGAGGGGACAGGATCCCAAGTGTCCCCCCCAGGACCCCAAGTGTCCCCTCTGGGATGGCTCCAGACCCTTCAGGAGGGGACAGGACCCCAATTGTCCCTCCCAGGACCCCAATTGTCCCCTCTGGGGTGGCTCCAGGAGGGGACAGGACCCCAACTGTCCCCCCCAGGACCCCAAGTGTCCCCCCCAGGACCCCAAGTGTCCCCTCTGGGATTTCTGGGGACCCTGCAGGAGGGGACAGGACCCCAGGTGTCCCCCCAGGACCCCAAGTGTCCCCCCCAGGACCCCAATTGTCCCCCCCAGGACCCCAATTATCCCCCCCAGGACCCCAATTGCCCCCCCAGGACCCCAAGTGTCCCCTCTGGGGTGGCTCCAGGAGGGGACAGAACCCCAAGTGTCCCCCCAGGACCCCAATTGCCCCCCCCAGGACCCCAATTGTCCCCCCAGGACCCCAATTGTCCCCTCTGGGATTTCTGGGGACCCTGCAGGAGGGCACAGGACCCCAACTGTCCCCTCTGGGATGGCTCCAGACCCTGTGGGAGGGGACAGGACCCCAATTGTCCCCCCCAGGACCCCAAGTGTCGCCCCCAGGACCCCAACTGTCCCCTCTGGGGTGGCTCCAGGAGGGGACAGGACCCCAATTGTCCCCCCCAGGACCCCAATTGTCCCCCCAGGACCCCAAGTGTCCCCCCCAGGACCCCAATTGTCCCCCCAGGACCCCAAGTGTCCCCTCTGAGATTTCTGGTGACCCTGCAGGAGGGGACAGGACCCCAGGTGTCCCCCCCAGGACCCCAAGTGTCCCCCCAGGACCCCAGTTGTCCCCCCAGGACCCCAAGTGTCCCCCCCGGACCCCAAGTGTCCCCCCAGGACCCCAAGTGTCCCCTCTGGGATTTCTGGGGACCCTGCAGGAGGGGACAGGACCCCAATTGTCCCCTCTGGGGTGGCTCCAGGAGGGGACAGGACCCCAGTTGTCCCCCCAGGACCCCAATTGCCCCCCCAGGACCCCAGTTGTCCCCCCCAGGACCCCAAGTGTCCCCCCCAGGACCCCAGTTGTCCCCCCCAGGACCCCAAGTGTCCCCCCCAGGACCCCAAGTGTCCCCTCTGGGATTTCTGGGGACCCTGCAGGAGGGGACAGGACCCCAGTTGGCCCCCCCAGGACCCCAATTGCCCCCCCAGGACCCCAGTTGTCCCCCCCAGGACCCCAGTTGTCCCCCCAGGACCCCAATTGTCCCCTCTGGGATTTCTGGGGACCCTGCAGGAGGGGACAGGACCCCAAGTGTCCCCCCAGGACCCCAATTGTCCCCTCTGGGGTGGCTCCAGGAGGGGACAGGACCCCAATTGTCCCCCCAGGACCCCAAGTGTCCCCTCTGGGATTTCTGGGGACCCTGCAGGAGGGGACAGGACCCCAATTGTCCCCCCCAGGACCCCAACTGTCCCCCCAGGACCCCAAGTGTCCCCCCCAGGTGTCCCCCCAGGACCCCAGCTGTCCCCCCAGGACCCCAGTTGTCCCCCCCAGGACCCCAAGTGTCCCCCCCAGGTGTCCCCCCAGGACCCCAGGTGTCCCCCCCAGTTGTCCCCCCCAGGTGTCCCCCCCAGGACCCCAGTTGTCCCCCCCAGGTGTCCCCCCCAGGACCCCAGTTGTCCCCCCCAGGTGTCCCCCCAGGTCCCCAGGTGTCCCCTCTGGGATTTCTGGGGACCCTGCAGGAGGGGACAGGACCCCAAGTGTCCCCCCCAGGACCCCAACTGTCCCCTCTGGCTCCCAGGGGAGCTGCCCAAGCAGGTGAAGGTGAAGAAATTGGCCAAGCTGAAAACCCTGGACACAAAACCCGGTGAGTGCAGAGCTCCAGGAGAGACCTGGGATCATCCCACCCATCCCTGAGTGATTGATCCCTGATTGATCCCCTGATTGATTGATTGATTGATTGATCGATTGATTGATCCCCTGACTGATTGATTGATTGATTGATCCCTGATTGATCCCCTGATTGATTGATTGATTGATTGATCCCCTGATTGATTGATTGATTGATTGATTCCCTGATTAATCCCCTGATTAATCCCCTGACTGATTCCCTGATTGATCCCCTGATTGATTGATTGATTGATTGATTGATTGATTCCCTGATTGATTGATTGATTCCTTGATTGATTGATTGAATGATTGATTGATTGATTGATTCCTTGATTGATTGATTCCCTGATTGATTGATTGATTGATCCCCTGATTGATTGATTGATCCCCTGATTGATCCCCTGATTCCCTGATTCCCTGATTGATCCCCTGATTGATTGATTGATCCCCTGATTGATCCCCTGATTCCCTGATTCCCTGATTGATTCCCTGATTTATTGATTGCCTGATTGATTCCCTGATTGATTCCCTGATTGATTGATTGATTCCCTGATTGATTCCCTGATTGATTCCCTGATTGATTGATTCCCTGATTGATTCCCTGATTGGTTGATTCCCTGATTGATTGATTGATTGATTCCTTGATTGATTGATTGATCCCCTGATTGATTGATTGATTCCTTGATTGATTGATTCATTGATTGATCCCCTGATTGATTGATTGATTCCTTGATTGATTGATTGATTGATTGATTGATTGATCCCCTGATTGATTGATTGATTCCCTGATTGATTCCCTGATTGATTGATTGATCCCCTGATTGATTGATTGATTGATTCCTTGATTGATTGATTGATTGATTGATCCCCTGATTGATTGATCCCCTGATTGATCTCCTGATTGATTGATTCCCTGAGTGATTGATCCCTGATTGATTGATTGATTGATTGATTCCCTGATTGATTGATTCCATGATTGATTGATCCCCTGATTGATTCCCTCATTGATTCCCTCATTGATTGATTCCCTGACTGATTCCCTGATTGATCCCCTGTTTGATCCCCTGTTTGATCCCCTGATTGATCCCTGATTGATCCCTGATTGATCCCCTGATTGATCCCTGATTGATCCCTGATTGATCCCTGATTTCCCCTCCAGGAATTTACACTTCCTATAAAACATTCCTGCACAAAGACAAAACCCTGATCAAGAGGCTGCTGAAGGTGAGCACAAAATTCACATTTTGGGGGATTTAATCCATCCTGGGGCTCCCCAAAATAACAGAATTTACATTTTTGGGGGATTTAATCCATCCTGGGGCTCCCCAAAATAACAGAATTTATATTTTTTGGGGATTTAATCCATCCTGGGGCTCCCCAAAATAACAGAATTTACATTTTTGGGGGATTTAATCCATCCTGGGGCTCCCCAAAATAACAGAATTTACATTTTTGGGGATTTAATCCATCCTGGGGCTCCCCAAAATAACAGAATTTACATTTTAGGGGATTTAATCCATCCTGGGGCTCCCCAAAATAACAGAATTCACATTTTTGGGGATTTAATCCATCCTGGGGCTCCCCAAAATAACAGAATTCACATTTTTGGGGGATTTAATCCATCCTGGGGCTCCCCAAAATAACAGAATTTACATTTTTAGGGGATTTAATCCATCCTGGGGCTCCCCAAAATAACAGAATTTACATTTTTGGGGGATTTAATCCATCCTGGGGCTCCCCAAAATAGCAGAATTTACATTTTGGGGGATTTAATCCATCCTGGGGCTCCCCAAAATAACAGAATTTACATTTTTGGGGGATTTAATCCATCCTGGGGCTCCCAGGGGTTTGGGGTCTGGGGTCTGGGTTTGGGGTCTGGGTTTGGGGTGTGGGTTTGGGGTGTGGGTTTGGGGTTTGGGGTCTGATTTGGGATTTGGGGTCTGGGTTTGGGGTCGGGGTTTGGGGTCTGGGTTTGGGGTTTGGGGTCTGGGTTTGGGGTTTGGGGTCTGGGTTTGGGGTTTGGGGTCTGAGTTTGGGGTCTGATTTGGGGTCTGGGTTTGCGGTCTGGGTTTGGGGTCTGATTTGGGGTTTGGGGTCTGAGTTTGGGGTCTGATTTGGGGTTTGGGGTCTGGGTTTGGGGTCTGATTTGGGGTTTGGGGTCTGGGTTTGGGGTCTGGGTCTGGGGTCTGATTTGGGGTCTGGGTCTGGGTTTGGGGTCTGGGTTTGGGGTCTGATTTGGGGTCTGGGTCTGGGTTTGGGGTCTGGGTTTGGGGTTTGGGGTCTGGGTTTGGGGTCTGATTTGGGGTCTGGGGTCTGATTTGGGGTCTGGTTTGGGGTTTGGGTTTGGGGTCTGATTTGGGGTCTGGTTTGGGGTTTGGGTTTGGGGTCTGGGGTCTGATTTGGGGTCTGGGTTTGGGGTCTGATTTGGGGTCTGGGGTCTGATTTGGGGTCTGGGTTTGGGGTCTGATTTGGGGTCTGGGTTTGGGGTCTGATTTGGGGTCTGATTTGGGGTCTGGGTTTGGGGTCTGATTTGTGGTCTGATTTGGGGTCGGGGTTTGGGGTCTGATTTGGGGTCTGATTTGGGGTCGGGGTTTGGGGTCTGATTTGGGGTCAGGGTTTGGGTTTGGGGTCTGATTTGGGGTCTGGGGTCTGATTTGGGGTTTGGGGTCTGATTTGGGGTCTGGGGTCTGATTTGGGGTTTGGGGTCTGATTTGGGGTCTGATTTGGGGTCTGGGGTCTGATTTGGGGTCTGATTTGGGGTCTGGTTTGGGGTCTGGGTTTGGGGTCTGATTTGGGGTCTGGGTTTGGGGTCTGATTTGGGGTCTGATTTGGGGTCTGGGGTCTGATTTGGGGTCTGGTTTGGGGTTTGGGTTTGGGGTCTGATTTGGGGTCTGGTTTGGGGTCAGGGTTTGGGGTCTGGATTTGGGGTCTGGGTTTGGGGTTTGGGGTCTGATTTGGGGTCTGGGTTTGGGGTCTGATTTTGGGTCTGATTTGGGGTCTGGGTTTGGGGTCTGATTTGGGGTCTGGGTTTGGGGTCTGGGTTTGGGGTCTGGGTTTGGGTTTGGGGTCTGATTTGGGGTCTGATTTGGGCTCTGGGTTTGGGGCAGCCCTTGGGGCTCTCTTGGCTGCAGAGCTGCAGGTTCTGACAGTGAGGGGACACCTGGGTGACCCCACAGTGACCCCACAGTGACCCTGGGTGGCCCCACAGTGCCATGGGTGACCCCGGGTGACCCCACAGTGACCCTGGGTGACCCCACAGTGTCATGGGTGACCCTGGGTGACCCCACAGTGACTCTGGGTGACCCTGTTTGACCCTGGGTGACCCCACAGTGACCCTGGGTGATCATGGGTGCCCGTGGGTGCCCCTGGCTGACCCCTCTGTGTCTGGCTGACCCTGGGTGCCCCTTGGTGACCCTGGGTGACCCTGGGTTACCCCACAGTGACCCTGGGTGCCCCTGGGTGCCCCTGTTTGACCCCTGGGTGCCCCTGTTTGACCCTGGGTGCCCCTGGGTGCCCCTGTTTGACCCTGGGTGCCCCTGGGTGCCCCTGTTTGACCCTGGGTGACCCTGGCTGACCCCGGGTGCCCCTTGGTGACCCCCCTGTGACATGGGTGACCCTGGGTGCCCCTGTTTGACCCCTGGGTGCCCCTGTTTGACCCCTGGGTGCCCTTGGTGACCCCCCTGTGCCCTGGGTGACCCTGGGTGACCCCTCAGTGACCCCTCAGTGACCCTGGGTGCCCCTGTTTGACCCCTGGGTGCCCTTGGTGACCCCCCTGTGCCTGGGTGACCCTGGGTGCCCCTGGCTGACCCCGGGTGCCCCTGGGTGACCCCTCAGTGACCCTGGGTGCCCCTGTTTGACCCCTGGGTGCCCCTTGGTGACCCCTCTGTGCCATGGGTGCCCCTGTTTGACCCCTGGGTGCCCTTGGTGACCCCCCTGTGCCATGGGTGCCCCTGGGTGACCCTGGGTGCCCCTGTTTGACCCCTGGGTGCCCTTGGTGACCCCCCTGTGCCCGCAGGGCATCCAGCGGAAGCGTCCCTCGGAGGTGCAGAGCGCTCTGCTGAGGAGGCACCTCCTGGAGCTCACCCAGAGCTTCATCATCCCCCTGGTGAGTGCCAGCGTCACCCTGGGGACAGGGGACAGCTCTTGGGGACAGGGAATCCTGTGATGGGCACAGGGACAGCCCTGGGGACAGCTCTTGGGGACAGGGAATGGCCATGGGGACAGCCCTTGGGGACAGGGAATCCTGGAATGGCCTCGGGGAAGGACCTTGGGGACTGCCCTGGGGGACAGGGAATCCTGCAGTGGCCACAGGGACAGCCCTGGGGGACAGGGAATCCTGTGATGGACACGGGGACAGCCCTTGGGGACAGGGAATCCTGCAATGGCGATGGGGACAGCCCTGGGGACAGGGAATCCATCAATGGCCTCGGGGACAGTCCTGGGGACAGGGAATCCTGCAGTGGCCACAGGGACAGCCCTGGGGACAGGGAATCCATCAATGGCCTCGGGGACAGTCCTGGGGGACAGGGAATCCTGTGATGGCCATGGGGAAGGACCTTGGGGACAGCCCTTGGGGACAGCCCTGGGGACAGGGAATCCTGGAATGGACACGGGGACAGCTCTGGGGGACAGGGAATCCTGTGATGGGCACGGGGACAGCCCTGGGGACAGCTCTTGGGGACAGCCCTGGGGACAGGGAATCCTGCAGTGGCCTTGGGGAAGGACCTTGGGGACAGGGAATCCTGTGATGGCCACAGGGACAGCCCTTGGGGACAGGGAATCCATCAATGGCCACGGGGACAGCCCTGAGGGACAGGGAATGGCCACAGGGACAGCCCTGGGGACAGGGAATCCATCCATGGCCTCGGGGAAGGACCTTGGGGACAGCCCTGGGGACAGGGAATCCTGGAATGGCCACAGGGAAGGACCTTGGGGACAGGGAATCCTGGAATGGCCTTGGGGACAGCCCTGGGGACAGGGAATCCATCAATGGCCACGGGGACAGCCCTGGGGACAGCCCTTGGGGACAGGGAATCCTGTGATGGACATGGGGAAGGACCTTGGGGACAGCCCTGGGGACAGGGAATCCTGGAAGGACCTTGGGGACAGCCTTGGGGGACAGGGAATCCTGCAGTGGCCACGGGGAAAGCCCTGGGGACAGGGTATAGCCCTGGTGACAGGGAATCCTGTGATGGCCACAGGGACAGCCCTTGGGGACAGGGAATCATGGAATGGACACGGGGACAGGGAATCCATCAATGGCCTCGGGGACAGCCCTGGGGACAGGGAATCCTGGAATGTCCTCGGGGAAGGACCTTGGGGACAGCCCTGGGGACAGCCCTGGGGACAGGGAATGGCCTCAGGGAAGGACCTTGGGGACAGCCCTGGGGGACAGCCCTTGGGGACAGCCTTGGGGACAGGGAATCCTGCAGTGGCCACAGGGAAGGAGCTTCATCCTCACCCCACGGGACCCCTCCCCTGTCCCTGCTGTCCCCAGCCCTGCCAGGGGATCCAGGGACAGCCCCGGAGGCTCCTGGAATTCAAAACTTTTGCATTTGGGTAAAGATCTTTTTTTTAAGGTTTTTTATATCCATTTACCCAATTAACAGATGCCAACTTGTCTCATTAAGGAATTTTAGATTTGGGTTCTTTTTCCCTCTGAGCTCAAGATTGATGAGAGGGATCCACTTTTCTCTCATTTATTTATTTTTCCTTATCAGCATCACAAGGTCCAAGGAGCTGTGTGAACTGTGATAAAAAAGGGATAAAATGGCTCAAAAAGATCTTTTTCAAGGCTTTTTATATATCCATTTACCCAATTAACAGATGCCAACTTTTCTCATTAAGGAATTTTAGATTTGGGTTCTTTTTCCCTCTGAGCTCAAGATTGATGAGAGGGATCCAGGTTTGGTCTCATTTATTTATTTTTCCTTATCAGCATCACAAGGTCCAAGGATAAAAAATGGGTAAAATGGCTCAAAAAGATCTTTTTCAAGGTGTTTTTATATGTCCATTTACCCAATTAACAGATGCCAACTTGTCTCATTAAGGAATTTTAGATTTGGGTTCTTTTTCTCTTTGAACTGAAAATTGATGAGAGGGATCCACTTTTCTCTCATTTATTTTTCGTTATCAGCATCACAAGGTCCAAGGAGCTGTGTGAACTGTGATAAAAAAGGGATAAAATGGCTCAAAAAGATCTTTTTCAAGGTTTTTTATATCCATTTACCCAATTAACTGATGCCAACTTGTCTCATTAAGGAATTTTAGATTTGGGTTCTTTTTCCCTTTGAACTGAAGATTGATGAGAGGGATCCACTTTTCTCTCATTTATTTATTTTTCCTTATCAGCATCACAAGGTCCAAGGAGCTGTGTGAACCGTGATAAAAAATGGGTAAAATGACTAAAAAAGATCTTTTTCAAGGTTTTTTATTTGTCCATTTACCCAATTAACAGATGCCAACTTGTCTCATTAAGGAATTTTGGATTTGGGTTCTTTTTCCCTTTGAGCTCAAGATTGATGAGAGGAATCCAGGTTTGGTCTCATTTATTTTTCCTTATCAGCATCACAAGGTCCAAGGAGCTGTGTGAACCGTGATAAAAAATGGGTAAAATGGCTCAAAAAGATCTTTTTCAAGGTTTTTTATATCCATTTACCCAATTAACAGATGCCAACTTGTCTCATTAAGGAATTTTGGATTTGGGTTCTTTTTCCCTTTGAGCTGAAGATTGATGAGAGGGATCCACTTTTCTCTCATTTATTTTTCCTTATCAGCATCACAAGGTCCAAGGATAAAAAAGGAATAAAATTGCTCAAAAAGATCTTTTTCAAGGTTTTTTATATCCATTTACCCAATTAACAGATGCCAATTAAATTATTTTTCTCAATGACCCAAAACCTGAGTCCTGCACTGTGACTTAAATCACTTAAATCCACCCAAATCAATTAAAATCACTTAAATCCACCCAAATCAATTAATCAATTAAAATCACTTAATCAATTAAAATCACTTAATCAATTAAAATCACTTAATCACTTAAATTATAATATTAAATTATAAATCACTTCAAACCACCCAAAAACCTCCAGGAGAGGAAGATGAAGAAAAGAGACAAAACCCTGAATCCTCCACCTGTTCCTGTTCTCTAAACTTTTCCACCTAGTGATTAAAGAAACTTTTTAATTTACACATTTACATTTTCCTAATTAACTTTTTTTTCTCATGTATCACCATGAAAACATTCACAGGAATTTTTTATTCTATTAAATTCAGTTTTTATTTGAATCCTAGAATTAAATATTCTCTGAAATTCAGTTTTTATTTGAATCCTAGAATTTTTTATTTGAATCCTAGAATTTTATATTCTCTGAAATTCAGTGTTTATTTGAATCCTAGAATTTTATATTCTCTGAAATTCAGTGTTTATTTGAATCCTAGAATTAAATATTCTCTGAAATTCAGTTTTTATTTGAATCCTAGAATTTTATATTCTCTGAAATTCAGTTTTTATTTGAATCCTAGAGTTAAATATTCTATGAAATTCAGTTTTTATTTGAATCCTAGAATTAAATATTCTCTGAAATTCAGTTTTTATTTGAATCCTAGAATTAAATATTCTCTGAAATTCAGTGTTTATTTGAATCCTAGAATTTTATATTCTCTGAAATTCAGTGTTTATTTGAATCCTGGAATTTTATATTCTCTGAAATTCAGTTTTTATTTGAATCCTGGAATTTTATATTCTATGAAATTCAGTGTTTATTTGAATCCTGGAATTAAATATTCTCTGAAATTCAGTGTTTATTTGAATCACAGAATTTTATATTCTCTGAAATTCAGTGTTTATTTGAATCCTAGAATTTTATATTCTCTGAAATTCAGTTTTTATTTGAATCCTAGAATTAAATATTCTCTGAAATTCAGTTTTTATTTGAAACCTAGAATTAAATATTCCATGAAATTCAGTGTTTATTTGAATCCTAGAATTAAATATTCTCTGAAATTCAGTTTTTATTTGAATCCTAGAATTTTATATTCTCTGAAATTCAGTTTTTATTTGAATCCTAGAATTAAATATTCTCTGAAATTCAGTGTTTATTTGAATCCTAGAATTTTTTATTTGAATCCTAGAATTTTATATTCTCTGAAATTCAGTTTTATTTGAATCCTAGAATTAAATATTCTCTGAAATTCAGTTTTTATTTGAATCCTAGAATTTTATATTCTCTGAAATATTAAATATTCTATGAAATTCAGTTTTTATTTGAATCCTGGAATTAAATATTCCATGAAATTCAGTTTTTATTTGAATCCTAGAATTTTATATTCTATGAAATTCAGTTTTTATTTGAATCCTAGAATTAAATATTCTCTGAAATTCAGTTTTTATTTGAATCCTAGAATTAAATATTCTCTGAAATTCAGTGTTTATTTGAATCCTAGAATTAAATATTCTCTGAAATTCAGTGTTTATTTGAATCCTAGAATTAAATATTCTCTGAAATTCAGTTTTTATTTGAATCCTAGAATTTTATATTCTCTGAAATTCAGTTTTTATTTGAATCCTAGAATTTTATATTCTCTGAAATATTAAATATTCTCTGAAATTCAGTTTTTATTTGAATCCTAGAATTTTATATTCTCTAAAATTCAGTTTTTTTTGAATCCTAGAATTTTATATTTATGAAATTCAGTGTTTATTTGAATCCTAGAATTAAATATTCTCTGAAATTCAGTGTTTATTTGAATCCTAGATTTTTATATTCTCTGAAATTCAGATTTCATTTGAATCCTAGAATTTTATATTCTCTGAAATTCAGTTTTTATTTGAATCCTAGAATTTTATATTCCCTGAAATTCAGTTTTTATTTGAATCCTAGAATTAAATATTCTCTGAAATTCAGTTTTTATTTGAATTCCAGAATTTTTTATTCTCTGAAATTCAGTTTTTATTTGAATTCCAGAATTTTATATTCTCTGAAATTCAGTTTTTATTTGAATCCTAGAATTAAATATTCTCTGAAATTCAGTTTTTATTTGAATCCTAGAATTAAATATTCTATGAAATTCAGTTTTTATTTGAATCCTAGAATTAAATATTCTCTGAAATTCAGTGTTTATATGAATCCTAGAATTAAATATTCTCTGAAATTCAGTTTTTATTTGAATCCTGGAATTAAATATTCTCTGAAATTCAGTGTTTATTTGAATCCTAGAATTTTATATTCTCTGAAATTCAGTTTTTATTTGAATCCTAGAATTAAATATTCTCTGAAATTCAGTGTTTATTTGAATCCTAGAATTTTTTATTTGAATCCTAGAATTTTATATTCTCTGAAATATTAAATATTCTCTGAAATTCAGTGTTTATTTGAATCCTAGAATTAAATATTCTCTGAAATTCAGTGTTTATTTGAATCCTAGAATTTTATATTCTCTGAAATTCAGTTTTTCTTTGAATCCTAGAATTTTATATTCTCTGAAATTCAGTTTTTATTTGAATCCTAGAATTAAATACTCTCTGAAATTCAGTGTTTATTTGAATCCTAGAATTAAATATTCTCTGAAATTCAGTTTTTATTTGAATCCTAGAATTTTATATTCTCTGAAATTCAGTTTTTATTTGAATCCTAGAATTTTATATTCTCTGAAATATTAAATATTCTCTGAAATTCAGTGCTTATTTGAATCCTAGAATTTTATATTTATGAAATTCAGTTTTTCTTTGAATCCTAGAATTAAATATCAGAACCAAGGGCACACTCTGCATCTCAGGCCCCAGCAGGAATGAATATTTTTATTTTTATTTGGATTTTTATCCCGTTTTAGGAGCACTACATGGCCAGCCTGATGCCTCTGCAGAGAACCATCACCCCCTGGAAGGTGGGGATGAAATTCCAGCTGGATTTGGGATTGTTTTTGCTGGATTTGGGATTTTTGGGATTGTTTTTGCTGGATTTGGGATTGTTTGAGCTGGATTTGGGATTTTTGGGATTGTTTGAGCTGGATTTGGGATGGATTGAGCTGGGTTTGGGATTGTTTTTGCTGGATTTGGGATTTTTTGGAATTGTTTTTGCTGGATTTGGGATTGATTGAGCTGAATTTTGGATTTTTTGGGATTGTTTTTGCTGGATTTTGGATTTTTGGGATTGTTTTTGCTGGATTTTCGATTTTTTGGGATTGTTTTTGCTGGATTTGGGATTGTTTGGGATTGTTTTTGCTGGATTTGGGATTGTTTTTGCTGGAATTGGGATTTTTGGGATTGTTTGAGCTGGGACTGGGATTTTTGGGATTGTTTGAGCTGGATTTGGGATTTTTGGGATTGTTTTTGCTGGATTTTGGATTGTTTGGGATTGTTTTTGCTGGATTTGGGATTTTTTTGCTGGATTTGGGATTGTTTTTGCTGGATTTGGGATTGTTTTTGCTGGATTTGGGATTTTTGGGATTGTTTGAGCTGGATTTGGGATTGTTTGGGATTGTTTTTGCTGGATTTGGGATTGTTTGGGATTGTTTTTGCTGGATTTGGGATTGTTTTTGCTGGATTTGGGATTATTTTTGGGATTGTTTTTGCTGGATTTTGGATTTTTTGGGATTGTTTTTGCTGGATTTTGGATTGTTTGGGATTGTTTTTGCTGGATTTTGGATTGTTTGGGATTGTTTTTGCTGGATTTGGGATTGTTTTTGCTGGATTTGGGATTGTTTGGGATTGTTTTTGCTGGATTTGGGATTGTTTGGGATTGTTTTTGCTGGATTTGGGATTGTTTGGGATTGTTTTTGCTGGATTTGGGATTGTTTGGGATTGTTTTTGCTGGATTTGGGATTGTTTTTGCTGGATTTGGGATTTTTTGGGATTGTTTTTGCTGGATTTTGGATTGTTTGGGATTGTTTTTGCTGGATTTGGGATTGTTTGGGCTGGATTTGGGATTGTTTGAACAGGATTTGGGATTGTTTGGGATTGTTTTTGCTGGATTTGGGATTGTTTTTGCTGGATTTGGGATTGTTTGGGATTGTTTTTGCTGGATTTTGGATTTTTTGGGATTGTTTTTGCTGGATTTTGGATTGTTTGGGATTGTTTTTGCTGGATTTTGGATTGTTTGGGATTGTTTTTGCTGGATTTGGGATTGTTTGGGATTGTTTTTGCTGGCTTTGGGATTGTTTTTGCTGGATTTGGGATTGTTTTTGCTGGATTTGGGATTGTTTGGGATTGTTTTTGCTGGATTTGGGATTGTTTTTGCTGGATTTGGGATTTTTGGGATTGTTTTTGCTGGATTTGGGATTGTTTGGGATTGTTTTTGCTGGATTTGGGATTGTTTGGGATTGTTTTTGCTGGATTTGGGATTGTTTTTGCTGGATTTGGGATTGTTTGGGATTGTTTTTGCTGGATTTGGGATTGTTTTTGCTGGATTTGGGATTGTTTGGGATTGTTTTTGCTGGATTTGGGATTTTTGGGATTGTTTTTGCTGGATTTGGGATTGTTTTTGCTGGATTTGGGATTGTTTTTGCTGGATTTGGGATTGTTTGGGATTGTTTTTGCTGGATTTGGGATTGTTTGGGATTGTTTTTGCTGGATTTTGGATTGTTTGGGATTGTTTTTGCTGGATTTTGGATTGTTTGGGATTGTTTTTGCTGGATTTGGGATTGTTTTTGCTGGATTTGGGATTGTTTGGGATTGTTTTTGCTGGATTTGGGATTGTTTGGGATTGTTTTTGCTGGATTTGGGATTGTTTGGGATTGTTTTTGCTGGATTTGGGATTGTTTTTGCTGGATTTGGGATTGTTTTTGCTGGATTTGGGATTGTTTTTGCTGGATTTGGGATTGTTTTTGCTGGATTTGGGATTGTTTGGGCTGGATTTGGGATTGTTTGAACAGGATTTGGGATTGTTTGGGATTGTTTTTGCTGGATTTGGGATTGTTTTTGCTGGATTTGGGATTGTTTGGGATTGTTTTTGCTGGATTTTGGATTTTTTGGGATTGTTTTTGCTGGATTTTGGATTGTTTGGGATTGTTTTTGCTGGATTTTGGATTGTTTGGGATTGTTTTTGCTGGATTTGGGATTGTTTGGGATTGTTTTTGCTGGCTTTGGGATTGTTTTTGCTGGATTTGGGATTGTTTTTGCTGGATTTGGGATTGTTTGGGATTGTTTTTGCTGGATTTGGGATTGTTTTTGCTGGATTTGGGATTTTTGGGATTGTTTTTGCTGGATTTGGGATTGTTTGGGATTGTTTTTGCTGGATTTGGGATTGTTTGGGATTGTTTTTGCTGGATTTGGGATTGTTTTTGCTGGATTTGGGATTGTTTTTGCTGGATTTGGGATAGTTTTTGCTGGATTTTGGATTGTTTGGGATTGTTTTTGCTGGATTTGGGATTGTTTTTGCTGGATTTGGGATTGTTTTTGCTGGATTTGGGATTTTTTGGGATTGTTTTTGCTGGATTTGGGATTGTTTTTGCTGGATTTGGGATTTTTTGGGATTGTTTTGGCTGGATTTGGGATTGTTTTTGCTGGATTTGGGATTGTTTTTGCTGGATTTGGGATTTTTGGGATTGTTTGAGCTGGGTTTGGGATTGTTTTAGCTGGATTTGGGATTGTTTGGGATTGTTTTTGCTGGGTTTGGGATTGTTTTAGCTGGATTTGGGATTTTTTGGGATTGTTTTTGCTGGATTTGGGATTGTTTTTGCTGGATTTTGGATTTTTTGGGATTGTTTTTGCTGGATTTGTGCTGAGCAGGATTTCCCCGTGCAGAATCCCCCCCAGATCCGCCCGTTCTGCCAGGAGGATTTCATGAAGAGCCTGGAGCACGCGGGGCCCCAGCTCACCTGCGTGCTCAAGGGGGACTGGCTGGGGCTCTACAGGTGAGACCTGCAGGGAATCCTGGGCCTGGCCTAGCTGGGCTGGGCTCAGCAAAGCCTGGATCAGCACCAGAACCCTGCAGGGAATTCTGATCCTGCAGGGAATCCTGGTCCTGGCCTAGCTGGGCTGGGCTCAGCAAAGCCTGGATCAGCACCAGAACCCTGCAGGGAATCCTGATCCTGGCCTAGCTGGGCTGGGCTCAGCAAAGCCTGGATCAGCATTGGAACCCTGCAGGGAATTCTGATCCTGCAGGGAATCCTGATCCTGGCCTAGCTGGGCTGGGCTCAGCAAAGCCTGGATCAGCTCTACAGGTGAGACCTGCAGGGAATCCTGGTCCTGGCCCAGCTGGGCCGGGCTCAGCAAAGCCTGGATCAGCACCAGAACCCAGCAGGGAATCCTGGTCCTGATCCTGGCCTAGCTGGGCTGGGCTCAGCAAAGCCTGGATCAGCACCAGAACCCTGCAGGGAATCCTGGGCCTGCAGGGAATCCTGATCCTGGCCTAGCTGGGCTGGGCTCAGCAAAGCCTGGATCAGCATTGGAACCCTGCAGGGAATCCTGGTCCTGATCCTGGCCTAGCTGGGCTGGGCTCAGCAAAGCCTGGATCAGCTCTACAGGTGAGACCTGCAGGGAATCCTGGGCCTGGCCTAGCTGGGCTGGGCTCAGCAAAGCCTGGATCAGCACCAGAACCCTGCAGGGAATCCTGGGCCTGCAGGGAATCCTGATCCTGGACCAACTGGGCTGGGCTCAGCAAAGCCTGGCTCAGCTCTGCAGGGTGAGCCCTGCATGGAATCCTGATCCTGCAGGGAATCCTGGTCCTGGCCCAGCTGGGCTGGGCTCAGCAAAGCCTGGATCAGCTCTGCAGGGTGGGACCTGCAGGGAATCCTGATCCTGCAGGGAATCCTGGGCCTGGCCTAGCTGGGCTGGGCTCAGCAAAGCCTGGATCAGCTCTACAGGTGAGACCTGCAGGGAATCCTGATCCTGACCCAGCTGGGCTGGGCTCAGCAAAGCCTGGATCAGCTCTGCAGAGTGAGCCTTGCAGGGAATCCTGATCCTGGCCCAGCTGGGCTGGGCTCAGCAAAGCCTGGCTCAGCTCTGGCACCCAGCAGGGAATCCTGGTCCTGGCCTAGCTGGGCTGGGTTTAGCAAAGCCTGGATCAGCACCAGAACCCTGCAGGGAATCCTGATCCTGATCCTGGCCCAGCTGGGCTGGGTTTAGCAAAGCCTGGATCAGCACCAGAACCCTGCAGGGAATCCTGATCCTGCAGGGAATCCTGGGCCTGGCCCAGCTGGGCTGGGCTCAGCAAAGCCTGGATCAGCACCAGAACCCAGCAGGGAATTTTGATCCTGACTCAGCTGGGCTGGGCTCAGCAAAGCCTGGATCAGCACCAGCACTCAGCAGGGAATCCTGATCCTGGCCTAGCTGGGCTGGGCTCAGCAAAGCCTGGATCAGCACCAGAACCCTGCAGGGAATCCTGATCCTGCAGGGGATCCTGGGCCTGGCCTAGCTGGGCTGGGTTTAGCAAAGCCTGGATCAGCACCAGAACCCTGCAGGGAATCCTGATCCTGCAGGGAATCCTGGTCCTGACTCAGCTGGTCTGGGCTCAGCAAAGCCTGGCTCAGCTCTGCAGGGTGGGACCTGCAGGGAATCCTGATCCTGCAGGGAATCCTGGTCCTGACCTAGCTGGGCTGGGCTCAGCAAAGCCTGGATCAGCACCAGAACCCTGCAGGGAATCCTGGTCCTGCAGGGAATCCTGATCCTGATCCTGGCCCAGCTGGGCTGGGCTCAGCAAAGCCTGGATCAGCACCGGAACCGAGCAGGGAATCCTGGTCCTGCAGGGAATCCTGGGCCTGGCCTAGCTGGGCTGGGCTCAGCAAGGCCTGGATCAGCTCTACAGGTGAGACCTGCAGGGAATCCTGATCCTGACCCAGCTGGGTTGGGCTCAGCAAGGCCTGGATCAGCTCTGGAACCCAGCAGGGAATTCTGATCCTGCAGGGAATCCTGGGCCTGGCCCAGCTGGGCTGGGCTCAGCAAAGCCTGGCTCAGCTCTGCAGGGTGGGACCTGCAGGGAATCCTGATCCTGCAGGGAATCCTGGGCCTGGCCCAGCTGGGCTGGGCTCAGCAAAGCCTGGATCAGCACCAGAACCCTGCAGGGAATCCTGGGCCTGCAGGGAATCCTGATCCTGGCCTAGCTGGGCTGGGCTCAGCAAAGCCTGGATCAGCTCTGGAACCCAGCAGGGTGGGACCTGCAGGACTCGGCCTTGCTGAGCTCGGGAGGGTCAGGAACAGCAAACCCAGGGTGGATTCAGCCCCAGGTTTGTGTTTTAAACGAGAGCAGATCCCACAGGGGAGCTGCTCCAGGAATTCCCTGGATTCTGTGGATGGAGACGACGCTGGGGGCAGTGGGAAAGGAGGAAAGTCTGGGATTGGATGCTGAGGAGAGTGGGAAATGCTCACAGAGAGTGAAATAATCCCAGACTGGGATCAGAAATGAGAATTGGGGAATCCTGGGATGGTTTGGGATAGAAGGGACCCCCGAGCCCCCCCAAATGGTTTGGGATGGGATCCAGGGACCTTCAATCCCATCCCATTCCAATCCCACCATCCCAGGCTGCTCCAAGCTTTCCTTGGCCATTCCCGGGATCCAGGGGCAGCCCCAGCTGCTCTGGGAATTCCCAATTCCCAATTCCCAACATCCCAGCCCCAGCTCCCCTTTCCCAGGGAATTCCCTCCATTCCCTCTCTCCAGCCCTGCCCCAGCTCCGCTCCAGGAAGGAATTTTGGCATCCAGGCCTTTCCCTGGCAATCTCAGCACTGCAGGAAGGCTCTCCCTTCCCTTTTCCAGCCCCAACTTCCAGAAAAATCCCTCGGGATGGACCCAGAGCCTCCCAAATCCCAGAATGGTTTGGGATGGGATCCAGGGAGCTTCAATCCCATCCCATTCCAATCCCACCATCCCAGGCTGCTCCAAGCTTTCCTTGGCCATTCCCGGGATCCAGGGGCAGCCCCAGCTGCTCTGGCTCCTGTTCCCGTGTCCTGCTGTGTCCCCAGGGCCACCTCAGGGATGTGGGGGGCTCAGGATGGGATTCTGGGGTGGGAGGGTCCCTGTGGGACCGGGATCCCCCAGTTCCACCATTCCTGGCCTCTCTCCGCAGGAGATTCTTCAAATCCCCCAATTTCGATGGTTGGTTCCGGCAGCGGCACCGGGAGATGACACAAAAGCTCGAGGCTCTGCACCTGGAGGCCATCTGTGAGGCGGTGGGTGACAGGGACAGGGACACGGGGACAGGGATGGGACAGGGACTCAGGGACAGGGATGGGACAGGGATGGGACAGGGACATGGGGATGGGACAGGAGGACAGGGATGGGACACGGGGACACGGGGATGGGACAGGGGGACAGGGACACAGGGACAGGGATGGGACAGGGACACAGGGATGGGACAGGGATGGGACAGGGACACGGGGACAGGGATGGGACAGGGGGACAGGGATGGGACACAGGGATGGGACAGGGGGACAGGGATGGGACAGGGACACAGGGATGGGACACAGGGATGGGACAGGGACAGGGACAGGGACACAGGGACACGGGGATGGGACACGGGGATGGGACAGGGATGGGATGGGACATGGGGACAGGGCTGGGACAGGGATGGGACACAGGGATGGGACAGGGACTCAGGGACAGGGATGGGACAGGGATGGGACAGGGACACAGGGATGGGACAGGGACACAGGGATGGGACACAGGGATGGGACAGGAATGGGATGGGACAGGAATGGGGACAGGGATGGGACACAGGGATGGGACAGGGATGGGACACGGGGACAGGGCTGGGATGGGACTCAGGACTGGGACAGGGACAAGGCTGGGATGGGGACAGGGAGAGGGACAGGGACAGGGATGGGACAGGAATGGGGACAGGGCTGGTATAGGGACAGGAATGGGACACAGGGATGGGATGGGACAGGGACAGGGACAAGGACAGGGCCAGCACTCCCTGACACCCCTGTGCCATCCCTCTGGCAGTTCCCAGGCCAGGCTGGAAGCACCGAGGGCTTCCAGTTCATTTTATCCCAAATATCAGAAGAAATCCTTTCCTCAGAGATGAGGAGGATCCAAAAGAGCTTCCAGAGCCTTCCAGAGCCTGAAGGGGCTCCAGGAGAGCTGGGAATGTTCCCCTGGAGAGGAGAAGGATGCAGGGAGAGCTTCCAGAACATTCCAGAGCCTAAAGGGGCTCCAGGAGAGCTGGGAATGTTCCCCTGGAGAGGAGAAGGCTCCAGGGAGAGCTTCCAGAACATTCCAGAGCCTGAAGGGGCTCCAGGAGAGCTGGGAATGTTCCCCTGGAGAGGAGAAGGGTCCAGGGAGAGCTGAGAGCCCCTGCAGGGCCTGAAGGGGCTCCAGGAGAGCTGGGAATGTTCCCCTGGAGAGGAGAAGGGTCCAGGGAGAGCTGAGAGCCCCTGCAGGGCCTGAAGGGGCTCCAGGAGAGCTGCAGAGGGACTGGGACAGGGCTGCAGGGCCAGGAGCCAGGGAATGGCTCCCAGTGCCAGAGGACAGGGCTGGATGTTGGCAATTGGGAATTGGGAATTGCTGGCTGGGCTGGAATTGCCAGAGCAGCTGGGGCTGCCCCTGGATCCCTGGCAGTGGCCAAGGGCAGGCTGGAGCCTGGGGCTGGGAGCAGCCTGGGCCAGTGGGAGCTGTGGGGGGCACTGGGGGGTACTGGGGGGCACTGGGGGGCACTGGGGGGTTACTGGGGGGTTACTGGGGGGTTACTGGGGGGCACTGGGGGGTTACTGGGGGGCACTGGGGGGTTACTGGGGGGGCACTGGGGGGTCTCTGTCGCTGTTTCAGGAATGAGGAACCCCCTGCTCACCCTTTCCTTGGGGGAATCCCTTGGGAATTGTCCCTGGCAATTGTCTCTCTCCTTTAGGACATTGTGGCCTGGATGAAGGACAAGTCCGAGGTGGAGATCGTGGATCTGGTGCTGAAGCTGCGGGAGAAGCTGGTGGGTCCCTCCCTCCCTCCCCATCCCTCCCTCCCTCCCTCCCTCCCTCCCTCCCCTCCCTCCCTCCCTCCCTCCCTCCCTCCCTCCCTCCCTCCCTCCCTCCCTCCCTCCCTCCCTCCCCATCCCTCCCTCCCTCCCTCCCTCCCTCCCCATCACTCCTGGGGCAGGGATCACTCTGGGGCAGGGATCACTCCTGGGATCACTCTGGGGCAGGGATCACTCCTGGGATCACTCCTGGGGCAGGGATCACTCCTGGGACAGGGATCACTCCTGGGATCACTCCTGGGGCAGGGATCACTCCTGGGGCAGGGATCACTCTGGGGCAGGGATCACTCCTGGGATCACTCCTGGGGCAGGGATCACTCCTGGGATCACTCCTGGGATCACTCCTGGGATCACTCCTGGGATCACTCCTGGGGCAGGGATCCCTCCTGGGATCACTCCTGGGATCACTCCTGGGATCACTCCTGGGGCAGGGATCCCTCCTGGGATCACTCCTGGGATCACTCCTGGGATCACTCCTGGGGCAGGGATCACTCCTGGGACAGGGATCACTCCTGGGGCAGGGATCACTCTGGGGCAGGGATCACTCCTGGGGCAGGGATCACTCCTGGGATCACTCCTGGGACAGGGATCACTCCTGGGGCAGGGATCACTCCTGGGATCACTCCTGGGATCACTCCTGGGATCACTCCTGGGATCACTCTGGGGCAGGGATCACTCCTGGGATCACTCCTGGGGCAGGGATCCCTCCTGGGACAGGGATCACTCCTGGGATCACTCCTGGGGCAGGGATCACTCTGGGGCAGGGATCACTCCTGGGATCACTCCTGGGGCAGGGATCACTCCTGGGGCAGGGATCACTCCTGGGATCACTCCTGGGGCAGGGATCACTCCTGGGACAGGGATCACTCCTGGGATCACTCTGGGGCAGGGATCACTCCTGGGGCAGGGATCACTCCTGGGATCACTCCTGGGATCACTCCTGGGGCAGGGATCACTCCTGGGACAGGGATCACTCTGGGGCAGGGATCACTCCTGGGATCACTCCTGGGGCAGGGATCACTCTGGGGCAGGGATCACTCTGGGGCAGGGATCACTCCTGGGCCCTGGAGAACCTCGATCCCCATCCCTGGAGAGCGTCAGATCAGGGAAATTCGATTGTGTTTGTGTGAAACCCTCAGAGCTGGGGGCACAGGCTGGGCTGGGTGGGTGGGTGGGTCCCTGGGTGCTGGGAGGGGTGCTGTGCGGGTGTGGATGGGTGCTGGGAGGTCCTTGGGTGCTGGGATGGTCCCCTGGGTGCTGGGTGGGTCCCTGGGTGCTGTGTGGGTGCTGGGATGGTCCTGGGTGCTGGGATGGTCCCTGGGTGCTGGGATGGTCCCTGGGTGCTGTGTGGGTCCCTGGGTGCTGTTGTGGGTGCTGTGTGGGTCCCTGGGTGCTGGGTGGGTGCTGTGTGGGTGGGATGGGTGCTGGGAGGGTCCCTGGGTGCTGGGGAGGGTGCTGGGAGGGTCCCTGGGTGCTGTGTGGGTCCCTGGGTGCTGGGAGGGTCCCTGGGTGCTGGGTGGGTCCCTGGGTGCTGTGTGGGTGGGATGGGTGCTGGATGGCTGCTGTGTGGGTCTCTGGGTGCTGGGATGGTCCCTGGGTGCTGGGAGGGTCCCTGGGTGCTGGGTGGGTGCTGTGTGGGTCCCTGGGTGCTGTGTGGGTGCTGGGATGGTCCCTGGGTGGCTGTGTGGGTGGGATGGGTGCTGTGTGGGTCCCTGGGTGCTGGGATGGTCCCTGGGTGCTGTGTGGGTCCCTGGGTGCTGGGTGGGTGCTGGGTGGGTCCCTGGGTGCTGGGATGGTCCCTGGGTGCTGGGTGGGTGCTGGGATGGTCCCTGGGTGCTGTGAGGGTCCCTGGGTGCTGTGTGGGTGGGATGGGTGCTGTGTGGGTCCCTGGGTGCTGTGTGGGATGATCCAGGGTGTCTCCCAGGGCTCAGAGCTGTTTCCTCTCTGTTTTGCGGCGGCTCTGGAGCCCCCTGAGCTCGTTTGTGTCCCCCAGGTGAGGGCTCGGTGCCAGCAGCTGCCCGTGAGGGAGGGGACCCTGCCCAGGGTGGATCTGTACATCAGCACCATCATCAGCTCCCTGCCCCAGGACCTGCAGGCCGTGCTGCAGCACCCCTGAGCACCCCTGGGTGCCCTGAGCGCCCCTGGGTGCCCAAAGGCTGCTCCTGCAGCACCCCTGGCTGCTCAGAACCCGCTCCTGCAGCACCCCTGAGCATCCCTGGGTGACCAAAACACCACTGGGTGACCAGAGACCGCTCCTGCAGCACCCCAGAGCACCCCTGGGTGACCAGAGCACCCCTGGGTGCTCAGAACCCGCTCCTGCAGCACCCCAGAGCACCCGTGAGTGCCCAGAGCCTGCTCCTGCAGCACCCAGAGCATCCTTGAGTGCCCTGAGCACCCCTGGGCACCCATGAGCACCCCTGGGTGACCAGAGCATCACTGGGTGACCAGAGACCACTCCTGCAGCACCCCAGAGCACCCCTGGGT
>CM063608.1:73797920-73815276 GCA_032357785.1 Periparus ater | reverse complement strand
ACCCCTGAGCACCCCTGGGTGCCCAAAACACCCCTGGGTGCCCAGAGCACCCCTGGGTGCCCAAAGCCTGCTCCTGCAGCACCCCAGAGCACCCCTGTGTGTCCAGAGCACCCCTGGGTGCCCCTGAGCACCCCTGGGTGCCCAGAGCCTTCTCCTGCAGCACCCCTGGGTACCCAGAGCACCCCTGGGTGCCCAGAGCCCGCTCCTGCCCCACAGCCCCCGAGGGGGACCCGGGGCCAACGCTTCACCTTCATCCCGCTGGGATCCATCCTGGAGCTGAACTGAGGAGGAGGAAGAGGAGGAGGAGGTGACAGTGCCATCCCTGTCCCTGGACGGCCGCTGGGAGCAGGAATCGCTGGACATGGAATTCTGGACATGGAATTCTGGACATGGAATTCTGGACATGGAATTCTGGACATGGAATGCTGGACATGGAATTCTGGACATGGAATTCTGGACATGGAATTCTGGACATGGAATTCTGGACATGGAATTGCTGGACATGGAATTCTGGACATGGAATGCTGGACATGGAATTATGGACATGGAATTGCTGGACATGGAATTGCTGGACGTGGAATTGCTGGACGTGGAATTGCTGGACGTGGAATTCTGGACATGGAATGCTGCACATGGAATTATGGACATGGAATGCTGGACATGGAATTCTGGACATGGAATTCTGGACATGGAATTCTGGACATGGAATGCTGGACATGGAATGCTGGACATGGAATTCTGCTCTGGGAGTGGGAATTGCTGCCCTGGGAGCAGGAATTGCTGGACATGGAATTCTGGACATGGAATTCTGGACATGGAATTCTGCTCTGTGGACATGGAATGCTGATCTGGGAGCAGGAATTGCTGGATATGGAATTGCTGGACATGGAATGCTGGCCATGGAATGCTGGCCATGGAATTCTGGCCATGGAATTCTGGACATGGAATGCTGGCCATGGAATTGCTGCTCTGTCTCTCCAGGGCTGGAGCATCCGCAGGGATTTTGGAGCCCCCCGGAGTGCCCGGGAGCCCCAAATCCCAAATTTCTTCCTCTTGAGGGCCCAGCCCGAGCTCCAGGGCGGGGCTGGGGCTGTGCCCGAGGCACTTCCCAATAAAACCTGGAGAAGCCGATTCCTGCAGCTGGAATGGCCGGGAATGGACCCTGGAATGGCCGGGCCTGGGATCCTCCTCCTGCCCTGGCCAGGGATTCCCTGGGATCAGGGATTCCCTGGGATCAGGGATTCCCTGGGATCAGGGATTCCCTGGGATCAGGGATTTGCTGGCACTGAGGATTCCCTGGAACCAGGGATTTCCTGGGATCAAGGATTCCCTGGGATCAGAGATTCCCTGGGATCAGGGATTCCCTGGGATCAGGGATTTGTTGGAACCAGGGATTTCCTGGGATCAGGGATTTGCTGGGATCAGGGATTTGCTGGCACCGAGGATTCCCTGGGATCAGGGATTCCCTGGGACCAGGGATTTGCTGGGATCAAGGATTTCCTGGGATCAGGGATTTGCTGGGATCAGGGATTTGTTGGAACCAGGGATTTGTTGGAACCAGGGATTTCCTGGGATCAGGGATTCCCTGGGATCAGGGATTTGCTGGCACCGAGGATTCCCTGGAACCAGGGATTCCCTGGGATCAGGGATTCCCTGGGATCAAGGATTTGCTGGGATCAGGGATTCCCTGGGATCAGGGATTCCCTGGGATCAGGGATTCCCTGGGATCAGGGATTCACTGGGATCAGGGATTTCCTGGGATCAGGGATTTCCTGGGATCAGGGATTTCCTGGGACCAGGGATTTCCTGGGATCAAGGATTTCCTGGGATCAGGGATTTCCTAGGATCAGAGATTTCCTGGGATCAAGGATTTCCTGGGACCAGGGATTTCCTGGAACCAGGGATTTGCTGGGATCAAGGATTTCCTGGGATCAGGGATTTCCTGGGATCAGGGATTCCCTGGGATCAAGGATTTGCTGGGATCAGGGATTTGCTGGGATCAGGGATTTGCTGGGATCAGGGATTTCCTGGGATCAAGGATTTGCTTGGATCAGGGATTTCCTGGGATCAGGGATTCCCTGGGATCAGGGATTCCCTGGGATCAGGGATTTCCTGGGATCAGGGATTCCCTGGGATCAAGGATTTCCTGGGATCAGGGATTTCCTGGGATCAAGGATTTCCTGGGATCAAGGATTTCCTGGGATCAGGGATTCCCTGGGAGCAGAGCTGCATTGCACCTCCAGGGATTCCATCCCAGCAGGGAATTTTAGCCCAAAAAAGCCTAAAAAAGCCTAAAAAAGCCTTTGGGAGGGATGTGGCTGCCCAGAGGGTTTGGATCCAGCGCCTCTGCTCCTGCTGGGATCGTTGGATTGTTCCTGCCCAGTGCTCCCAGTGCTCCCAGTGCTCCCAGTGCTCCCAGTCTTTGCCCTTCCCATCGCTCTCCGCCCGTTCTCAGGGCTGGGGAGGAGCTGGGGGCTCCGAGGGAGCTGAATTCTCCCTGAATTTCCCCTCTGGAGCCCGGCAGGAGCAGCAGGAGGCTCTGGGTGTCTCTGGCCCTGCTGGAGGAGGGAATTCTGAGCGAGATCCATTGGGATGGATGAACTCTGCACACAGCAGGCCCCAAACCCCTCTGTGAGCTGGGAAATGTGAGTTAAAAACCCTGGAGCCAAACTGGGATGAGCTTTGGAGGCTGGGGAGGTTTTATTGGCTTGGGGGGGGTTTTCCCTGCTCGTGGTCACTCGTGGCCATCCCGGTTTTCCAGAAGGTTCCCCGAGTCCAGCCCAGCAGCTGTGGGTGCTCTGTGTCCCTCTGTCCTTCCCAAGGCTCGGAATCCGGGGGCATTTGGGTGGGAAAACCTTGGATCCCACGGAGTGCCAGCAGTGCCAGCCCTGCTGGTGTCCCCACGTGCCACATCCAGGGCTCGGAGATCCCTCCTGGAATTCTCCTCAGGGATGAATTTCCACCTTTGAATTCCTCCTGCAACCCCAATATCCCAGAACCCCGGGATGGTTTGGGATGGAAGGGACCCCCAAACCCCCCAGTGCCCCCCACAGCTCCCACTGGCCCAGGCTGCTCCCAGCCCCAGGCTCCAGCCTGCCCTTGGCCACTGCCAGGGATCCAGGGGCAGCCCCAGCTGCTCTGGCAATTCCAGCCCAGCCAGCAATTCCCAATTCCCAATTGCCAACATCCAGCCCTGTCCTCTGGCACTGGGAGCCATTCCCTGGCTCCTGGCCCTGCAGCCCTGTCCCAGTCCCTCTGCAGCTCTCCTGGAGCCCCTTCAGGCCCTGCAGGGGCTCTCAGCTCTCCCTGGACCCTTCTCCTCTCCAGGGGAACATTCCCAGCTCTCCTGGAGCCCCTTCAGGCCCTGCAGGGGCTCTCAGCTCTCCCTGGAGCCTTCTCCTCTCCAGGGGAACATTCCCAGCTCTCCTGGAGCCCCTTCAGGCCCTGCAGGGGCTCTCAGCTCTCCCTGGAGCCTTCTCCTCTCCAGGGGAACATTCCCAGCTCTCCCAGGCTGGATCCCTGGGATCTGAGGGGCTCCATCCCTGTGGATGTGCAGGGGGTGGGAGTTGGGGGTCTCCAGCTGTGGGACCTGCCCAGCCCCAGCTGTGCCCTCCCCAAAGCGCTCCAGGCACGAGGGGACACATCCAGGGACCCCGGGGGACACCGGGGACTGTCCCTGCCATGGCTGGGGGACACCGGGGGGGCTCGGGGGTCCCAAACCATCCCGGGATTCCCTGAGTGCTGGGAATGTGCAAATCCCTGCTGGGAATGGGATGAGCTCAGGGAGCAGCCCCCGGGAATGGGAGTGGGAATGGGAATGGGAATGGGAATGGGAATGGGAGTGGGAATGGGAATGGGAATGGGGATGGGGATGGGAATGGGAATGGGATGAGCTGGGAGCTCAGGGAGCAGCCCCAGGGAATGGGATGAGGTCAGAGTTCAGGGAACAGCCCCCAGGGAGTGGGAATGGGAATGGGAATGGGAATGGGAATGGGAATGGGAATGGGATGAGCTGGGAGTTCAAGGAGCAGCCCCAGGGAATGGGATGAGGTCAGAGTTCAGGGAACAGCCCCAGGGAGTGGGAATGGGAATGGGAATGGGATGAGGTCAGAGTTCAGAGAGCAGCCCCCAGGGAATGGGATGAGCTCAGGGAGCAGCTCCTGGGAATGGGAATGGGATAAACTGGGAGCTCAGGGAACAGCCCCCAGGGAATGGGAATGGGAACGGGAATGGGATGAGGTTGGAGTTCAAGGAGCAGCCCCTGGGAATGGGAATGGGATGAGCTGGGAGCTCAGGGAACAGCCCCCGGGAATGGGAATGGGATAAGCTGGGAGCTCAGGGAGCAGCTCCTGGAAATGGGAATGGGATGAGCTGGGAACTCAGGGAACAGCCCCCAGGAATGGGAATGGGATGAGGTTGGAGTTCAAGGATCATCCCCTGGGAATGGGAATGGGAACGGGAATGGGAATGGGATGAGCTGGGGGTTCAAGGAGCAGCAGCCCCTGGGAATGGGAATGGGATGAGGTTGGAACTCTGGGAGCAGCCCCGGGGAATGGGAATGGGAATGGTTGGAGTTCAAGGAGCAGCTCCCATGGAGTGGGAATGGTTGGAATTCATGGAGCAGCTCCCATGGAGTGGGAATTGTTGGAATTCATGGAGCAGCCCCTATGGAGTGGGAATGGTTGGAATTCACGGAGCAGCCTCCAGGGAGTGGGAATGGTTGGAATTCATGGAGCAGCTCCCATGGAGTGGGAATGGTTGGAATTCATGGAGCAGCCTCCAGGGAGAGGGAATGGTTGGAATTCATGGAGCAGCCTCCAGGGAATGGGAATGGTTGGAATTCACGGAGCAGCCTCCAGGGAGTGGGAATGGTTGGAATTCATGGAGCAGCCCCGGGGAATGGGAATGGTTGGAATTCATGGAGCAGCCTCCAGGGAGTGGGAATGGTTGGAATTCATGGAGCAGCCCCGGGGAATGGGAATGGTTGGAATTCATGGAGCAGCCCCGGGGAATGGGAATGGTTGGAATTCATGGAGCAGCCTCCAGGGAGAGGGAATGGTTGGAATTCACGGAGCAGCCCCCATGGAGTGGGAATGGTTGGAATTCATGGAGCAGCCCCCATGGAGTGGGAATTGCTGGAATTCACGGAGCAGCCTCCAGGGAGAGGGAATTGTTGGAATTCACGGAGCAGCCCCGGGGAATGGGAATGGTTGGAATTCATGGAGCAGCTCCCATGGAATGGGAATGGTTGGAATTCATGGAGCAGCCTCCAGGGAGAGGTCGTAGAACGCCTTGAGCCCCTCGGGGCTGTGCCGGGAGCGGCTCCGGGCCAGAACAGCCCTGCGGAAATTCTCCCTCATCCATCCATAGGCCAGGCTGTGCAGGAAACCCTGCAGGGACACGCTCAGCGCCTGCGGGGACACCGGGACAGGGTCGGGGACAGGGACAGGGACACGGGGACAGGGACAGGGTCAGGGACACGGGGACAGGCTCAGGGACACAGGGACAGGGACACGGGGACAAGGACAGGGACACGGGGACAGGCTCAGGGACACGGGGACAGAGACTCAGGGACACGGGGACAGGCTCAGGGACCCTGCAGGGACACGCTCAGGGCCTGCGGGGACACGGGGACAGGGTCGGGGACAGGGACAGGGACACGGGGACAGGCTCAGGGACACGGGGACAGAGACTCAGGGACACGGGGACAGGCTCAGGGACCCTGCAGGGACACGGGGACAGGGTCAGGGACACGCTCAGAGCCTGCGGGGACACGGGGACAGGGTCGGGGACACGGGGACAGGGACAGGGTCAGGGACAGGGACACGCTCAGAGCCTGCGGGGACACGGGGACAAGGACAGGGACACGGGGACAGGCTCAGGGACACGGGGACAGAGACTCAGGGACACAGGGACAGGCTCAGGGACACGCTCAGGGCCTGCGGGGACAAGGACAGGGACACGGGGACAGGCTCAGGGACCCTGCAGGGACACGGGGACAGGGTCAGGGCTCAGCACCTGCGGGGACACGGGGACAGAGGCTCAGGGACACGGGGACAGGCTCAGGGACACAGGGACAGGGTCAGGGACACGGGGACAGGCTCAGGGACCCTGCAGGGACACAGGGACAGGCTCAGGGACACGGGGACAGAGGCTCAGGGACACGGGGACAGGCTCAGGGACCCTGCAGGGACACAGGGACAGAGGCTCAGGGACACGGGGACAGGGACACGGGGACAGGGACACGGGTCGGGGACAGGGACAGGGACACGGGGACAGGCTCAGGGACCCTGCAGGGACACGCTCAGGGCCTGCGGGGACACGGGGACAGGGACACGGGGACAGGGTCAGGGACACGGGGACAGAGGCTCAAGGACACGGGGACAGGCTCAGGGACACGGGGACAGGGTCAGGGACACAGGGACAGGCTCAGGGACACGGGGACAGGCTCAGGGACACAGGGACAGGGTCAGGGACACGGGGACAGAGGCTCAGGGACACAGGGACAGGGTCAGGTCTCCTCCCCTCCGGCTGTGGCCGATGAAAGCACATCCAGAGCCCGGGAAATCCCAAATCCCAAGCCAGAAACCGGAGGGAAGAGCCGGGCTGTGTCCAGGGCTGTGTCCTCAGCCTGCCCGGGTGTCCCCAAGGGTGGGGACAAATGTCCAGCCCTGGCAAAGGGGCTTTCACTCACTGTGGACACGTAGAGGACAAAGAGCGAGGCAGGGCTGATGCTGCTGAAGGAGAGGATGGTGAGGAGGAAGGCTGTGGGTGGGACACAAGGACATTCCTTGGTGGGACACCCCCGGTGTGACCCTCATAGGGCTGGGGACACCCCCGGTGCGACTCTGGGGGCGCAGGGATAGGGGGACACCCTCGGTGTGACCCTGCAGGGTTTGGGGACACCCCCGGTGTGACCCTGCAGGGTTTGGGGACACCCCCGGTGTGACCCTGGTGGCTCAGGGACAGTGTGACACTCCCAGTGTGACCCTGGGGACACAGGGACAGTGTGACACTCCCAGTGTGACCCTGGGGACACAGGGACAGTGTGACACTCCCAGTGTGACCCTGGGGACACAGGGACAGTGTGACACTCCCGGTGTGACCCTGGGGACACAGGGACAGTGTGACACTCACGGTGTGACCCCGCAGGGTTTGGGGACACCCCCGGTGTGACCCTGGGGACACAGGGACAGTGTGACACCCCCGGTGTGACCCTGCAGGGTTTGGGGACACTCCCGGAGTGACCCTGGGGACACAGGGACAGGGGGACACTCCCGGTGTGACCCTGGGGACACAGGGACAGGGGGACACTCCCGGTGTGACCCTGCAGGGTTTGGGGACACTCCCGCTGTGACCCTGGGGACACAGGGACAGTGTGACACTCCCGCTTTGACTCTGGGGGTTCAGGGACAGTGTGACACTCCCGGAGTGACCCTGCAGGGTTTGGGGACACTCCTGATCTGACCCTGGGGACACAGGGACAATGTGACCCTGCAGGGCTGGGGACACTCCCGGTGTGACTCTAGGGGTTCAGGGACAGTGTGACACTCCCGGAGTGACCCTGGGGACACAGGGACAGGGGGACACTCCCGGTGTGACCCTGGGGGTTCAGGGGACACCCCCGGTGTGACCCTGGGGACACAGGGACAATGTGACCCTGCAGGGCTGGGGACACTCCCGGTGTGACCCTGGGGACACAGGGACAGTGTGACACCCCCGGTGTGACCCTGGGGACACAGGGACAGTGTGACACCCCCGGTGTGACTCTGGGGGTTCAGGGACAGTGTGACACCCCCGGTGTGACCCTGCAGGGTTTGGGGACACCCCCAGTGTGACCCTGGGGACACAGGGACAGTGTGACACCCCCAGTGTGACCCTGGGGACACAGGGACAGTGTGACACCCCCGGTGTGACCCTGGGGACACAGGGACAGTGTGACACTCCCGGTGTGACCCTGGGGACACAGGGACAGTGTGACCCCAGCCCGGCCTTGCCTGGTGTCCAGCAGATCAGGAACACGAGCTGGAAGCTCAGCGAGGCTTTGCTGACGCTGCTGCCGCTCCTTCCCCCGAAGCCTCCGGTTCCGTCCGGGCCCAGCAGCGGCAGCGCCGCCTTCCCCCGGTACCGGAGCCGCACCCGCCGGTACAGGAGCTGCGGGCACCGGGGGTCAGCGGAGCCCTGGGGACCCCCGGTTCCTTCCCCCGGTACCGGAGCCGCACCCGCCGGTACAGGAGCTGCGGGCACCGGGGGTCAGGGGAGAGCTGGGGACCCCCGGTTCCTCCTCCCGGTACCGGAGCCGCACCCGCCGGTACAGGAGCTGCGGGCACCGGGGTCAGGGGAGAGCTGGGGACCCCCGGTTCCTCCCCCGGTATCGGAGCTGCGGGCACGGGGGTCAGGGGAGCCCTGGGGACCCGCGGTTCCTTCCCCCGGTACCGGAGCCGCACCCGCCGGTACAGGAGCTGCGGGCACCGGGGGTCAGCGGAGCCCTGGGGACCCCCGGTTCATCCCCCCGGTACCGGAGCTGCATCCCCCGGTACAGGAGCTGCGGGCACCGGGGGTCAGGGGAGAGCTGGGGACCCCCGGTTCCTCCTCCCGGTACCGGAGCCGCACCCGCCGGTACCGGAGCTGCGGGCACCGGGGTCAGGGGAGCCCTGGGGACCCCCGGTTCCTCCCCCGGGCCGGGGTCTCACCGAGCAGCAGCCGAACACCAGCAGCAGGTAGAGCAGGAAGATGATTTTCTCCTTCAGCCCCGCGTTCTTCCTCCCGCCGGACTGGGAGGCAACGGGAGATGAGCGGGGCCGGGGCAGCGACCCCCGGAGCCCCCCAGAGTCCCCTGGAGCCCCCCGGAATCCCCCGAAGCCTCCCAGAGCCCCCCCCCGGAGTTCCCCGGAGCCTCCCGGAACATCCTGGAGTCCCCCGGAACCCCCCAGAACCCCCTGGAACCCCCCGGCGCCTCCCCGGAGCCCCCTGGAGTCCCCCGGAGCCTCTCAGAGTACCCCGGAACCCCCCGGAGCCCCCCCGGAACCCCCCAGAGCCTCCCAGAACCCCCCAGAACCCCCAGGAACCCCCCGGAGCCTCTCAGAGTGCCCCGGAACCCCCCGGAGCCCCCCGGAGCCCCCCGGGCAGGGGGAGCAGCGCCCACCTGTGCGCAGATGTCTCGGCTGGGGTGGATCAGGAGGAGGCAGCTGCAAGGACAGAGCGGTTCCGGTGGTCCCGGAGCCTCCCCCCGGTGTCCCGGGGGCTGCAGGGACCGGGGGGACCGGAGAGGACCGGGGAGGACCGGAGAGGACCGGGGGGGACCGGAGAGGACCGGAGGGGACCGGGGGGGACCGGAAAGGACCGGAGGGGAGCGGGAGGGACCGGGGGGGACCGGGGGGGACCGGAGGGGACCGGAGGGGACAGGAGGGGACCGGGGGGACTGGAGGGGACCGGAGAGGACCGGGGGGACCGGAGGGGACCGGAGAGGACCGGAGGGGACCGGGGGGGACCGGAGGGGACCGGGGGGACCGGAGGGGACCGGGGGGACCGGAGAGGACCGGAGGGGACCGGAGAGGATCGGAGGGGACCGGAGGGGACCGGGGAGGACCGGAGAGGACCGGGGGGGACCGGGGGGGACCGGAGGGGACCGGGGGGACCGGAGAGGACCGGAGGGGACCGGAGAGGATCGGAGGGGACCGGAGGGGACCGGGGAGGACCGGAGAGGACCGGGGGGGACCGGAGGGGACCGGAGAGGATCTGGGGGGGACCGGAAAGGACCGGGGGGACCGGAGGGGACCGGAGAGGACCGAGGGGACCGGAGGGGACAGGAGGGGACCGGAGAGGACCGGGGGGACCGGAGGGGCCGTACCTGGAGCAGTAAAGTCTGAAGGTGCCGTTGGAGCCGGGCAGGGGCACCACGGGCTCGGTGCCGGTGGCGGAGGAGCCTCGGGCGAGCAGCTGGGCCAGGAGGGTCAGAACCGGCAGCAGCCTCGGGAAGGGAGGGGTGTGAGTCCCGGGACCCCCGGTACGGCCCTCGGAGCCCCCCGGGGACCCCCGGTACGGCCGGGCCGAGCTCCCCCGGGGGCTCCTACCAGGCCAGCACGGAGGGAATTCCCTGCAGGGCGATCTCCGGGCAGCGGCTCCGCTCCTGCGGGAGAAGAGAGAGCCCTGAGCCGGGGCCGAGGGGAGCCCCGAATTCCCGGGAGAAGCGGCTGGAGCGGCGGCCGAGGCCGAGGGGAGCCCCGAATTCGAGGGGAGCCCCGAATTCCCGGGGGAAGCTGCCCTGGATCAGCTCCCTGGCGGTTCCCGGGTGTTACCGGGGGAGGGGAACCCCCGAATTCCCGGGGGAAGCTGCCCTGGATCGGCCCCGCTGCTCCCTGACGGTTCCCGGGTGTTCCGGGGTGTGGGGAGCCCCGAATTCCCGGGAGAAGCGGCTGGAGCGGCGGCCGAGACCGAGAGGAGCCCCGAATTCCCGGGAGAAGCTGCCCCGGATCTGCCCGGTGCTCCCTGGCGGTTCCCCGGTGTTACCGGGCCAGGCACGGACCTGCAGCGCTGCCGGGGGCCGGGATCGCCCCCCGAGGACGGCTCGGTGCGATTCGTACGCGTAAACAACGAGCATGAGGAGCGAGACCGAGTAGGAGGTCTGGGAGAGAGAGAGGGAGAGGAACGGGGGATCCTGGGGGGGCTGGACACCCCCAGGACACCCCCAGGACACCCCAGGACACCTCAGGACTCCCCCTGGACACCTCAGGACAGCCCCAGGACACTGCAGGACAACCCCAGGACACCCCAGGACACCTCAGAACACCCCAGGACACCCCCAGGACACCCCAGGACACTCCAGGATCCCCCAGGACACCCCAGGACACTCCAGGACACCTCCAGGACACCCCCAGGACACCCCCAGGACACCCCCAGGACACCCCCAGGACACCCCAGGACACTCCAGGACACTCCGGGACACCCCCAGGACACCTCAGAACACCCCAGGACACCCCCAGGACACCCCAGAGTACCCCAGGACACCCCAGGACACCCCCAGGACACTGCAGGACACCCCAGGACACCCCCAGAACACCCCAGGACACCCCCAGGACACCCCAGGACACCCCAGAGTACCCCAGGACACCCCAGGACACCCCAGGACACTCCAGGACACCCCCAGGACACCCCCAGGACACCCCAGGACACCTCAGGACACCTCAGGACACCCCCAGGACACCCCAGGACACCCCCAGGACACTCCAGGACAGGTCCCCGCTGTCCCCAGCAGTGTCCCGGTACCGTGGCGAGCATCCTCCCGTAGGGGCAGGCGGCCAAGGCGGGCCCGGAGAGCGGGGCCGGCAGCACCGGGACGGTTCCCGTGCCCAGCACGGCGCTGGCACCCAGGAAATCCGCCAGGGCCAGCAGGAACAGCGGCCGCAGCTGGGGACAGGGACAGCGCTGGCATCAGCCCCGACCCCCGGGACCCCCGCACCCCTCCCCGGGCTCCCGGGGAACCGGGCCGGGTGCCGGTACCGGGCATCCCGAACCTCCCGCTGCCCTCCCGGGCCTTAAACCCGGCTTTGATCCGAGCTTAGCTGGGCCAGACCCAGCCCCGTGTCCCTGGGAGCCGGGGACGCTCAGCTGGACACGGCGACATTGCCAGGGGCTGGTGGCACCGGGATGTGACAGCAGTGACACCGCCAGGGGCTGGTGACACTCACCGGGATGTGCCAGGGTTGGTGACACTCACCGGGATGTGACAACAGTGACACCGCCAGGGGCTGGTGACACTCACCGGGATGTGCCAGGAGCCGGTGGCACTCACAGGGAGGTGACAGCAGTGACACTGCCAGGGGTTGGTGACACTCACCGGGAGGTGACAGCAGTGACACTGCCAGGGTTGGTGACAGTCACCGGGAGGTGACAGGGGCTGGTGACACTCACTGGGAGGTGACAGCAGTGACACTGCCAGGAACCGGTGGCACTCACAGGGAGGTGACGGCAGTGACACTGACAGAGGCTGGTGACACTCACCGGGATGTGACAGGGGTTGGTGGCACTTACAGGGATGTGACAGGGGTTGGTGGCACTCACCGGGAGGTGACAGCAGTGACACTGCCAGGGTTGGTGACACTCACCGGGAGGTGACAGGGGTTGGTGGCACTCACCGGGAGGTGACAGCAGTGACACTGCCAGGGTTGGTGGCACTCACCGGGAGGTGACAGCAGCGCCGCTGCCAGGAGGTGACCGCCAGGACGGCTCCGCTGCCCAGGAGGCTGGAGGGGACACGGAGGGTGACCAATGTCCCCAGAGCCACCCGCAGGTGCCAGCCCAGGGCGGGGGACAGGGACAGGACTCACCTGAGCAGCGCGGCCGGGAGGGTGACACCGGTCAGGGCCAGCACCTGCGGGAGGCACGGAGGGAGCGGGGCCGCCCCGAGCGCACCCCGGGCACGGCCGGGATCCCCCCGGGAACCGCTGGGGATTCCCTGATTCTTCCTCCCGGGAACCGCTGGGAATTCCCTGATTGTTCCTCCCAGGAACCGCTGGGAATTCCCTGATTCTTCCTCCCGGCTTTTCCCCCTGGGATTTCCCTGATTCTTCCTCCCGGGAACCGCTGGGATTTCCCTGATTGTTCCTCTCGTCTTTTCCCTGATTCTCCCTCCCTGGAACCGCTGGGATTTCCCTGATTCTTCCTCCCGGGTTTTCCCTGTTTCTTTCTCCCGGCTTTTCCCTGTTTCCTCCTCCCGGTTTTCCCGCTGGGATTTCCCTGTTTCTTCCTCCTGGCTTTTCCCGCTGGGATTTCCCTGTTTTTTCCTCCCGGCTTTTCCCTGTTTCTTCCCCCCGGGTTTTCCCTGATTTTTCCTCCCGGGAACCGCTGGGATTTTCCTGTTTCCTCCTCCCGGCTTTTCCCTGTTTCTTTCTCCCGGCTTTTCCCTGTTTCCTCCTCCCGGTTTTTCCCGCTGGGATTTCCCTGTTTTTTTCTCCCGGCTTTTCCCGCTGGGCTTTCCCTGTTTCCTCCTCCCGGTTTTTCCGCTGGGATTTCCCTGTTCCTTCCTCCTGGGATTTCCCTGTTTCTTCCTCCCGGTTTTTCCTCCTGGGTTTTCCCCGTTTTTTCCTCCCGGTTTTCCCCTGGGATCTCCTCCCAGGTTTCCCGGGGCTGGGGAGGGCCGAGAAGCCGCGTCCCGGGCCCGGGACTCAGCCGGGAACAGCGGGGCCGAGCCCGGTAAGAGCCGCTCCGGTCCCAGAGGAATCCCGGCCCCAGAGGAATCCAGGTAAAGAGGAATCCCTGTCCAGAGGAATCCCGGCCCCAGAGGAATCCCTGTCCAGAGGAATCCCTGTCCAGAGGAATCCCGGTCCAGAGGAATCCCGGTCCAGAGGAATCCCTGTCCCAGAGGAATCCCGGCCCCAGAGGAATCCCTGTCCAGAGGAATCCCGGTCCAGAGGAATCCCTGTCCAGAGGAATCCCTGTCCAGAGGAATCCAGGTAAAGAGGAATCCCTGTCCAGAGGAATCCCTGTCCAGAGGAATCCCGGCCCCAGAGGAATCCCTGTCCAGAGGAATCCCTGTCCAGAGGAATCCCTGTCCAGAGGAATCCAGGTAAAGAGGAATCCCTGTCCAGAGGAATCCCTGTCCAGAGGAATCCCTGTCCAGAGGAATCCCTGTCCCAGAGGAATCCCTGTCCAGAGGAATCCCGGTCCAGAGGAATCCCTGTCCAGAGGAATCCCTGCCCGGCTGTCCCCTCTCCCTGTGGTGGCCGTGTCCACCCTGGGCCGGTCCCAACGCGCTGCCCCAAACCCCGCGTGGTGGGAGCTGCCCCGGGCAGGATTTGTTGGAATCCAGCGCTCAGCCGGAGCCTCTCCCACTGTCCCGGGCAGGATTTGTTGGAATCCAGCGCTCAGCCGGAGCCTCTCCCGCTCCGCCTTTACCTGGAAATCCGAGAGGGCCGGGGGCAGCTCCTGGGCGCTGGCCATGGGCGGAGGACGGAGCTCGGAGAGACCCCGGCTGCACCCGGGATGGAAGGGACAGAAAGGGATGGAAAGGGATAGAAGGGGTGAAAGGGGTGAAAGAAAGGGATGGAAAGGGATGGAAAGGGATGGAAGGGGTGAAAGGAAGGGATGGAAGGGGTGGAAGGGATGGAAGGAAGGAACAGAAGGGGTGGAAGGGGTGGAAGGAAGGGAGAGAAGGGACAGAAGCGATGGAAGAAAGGGACAGAAGCGATGGAAGGAAGGGATGGAAGCAATGGAAAGAAGGAACAGAAGCGATGGAAAGAAGGAAGGGACAGAAGGGATGGAAAGAAGGGACAGAAGCGATGGAAGGAAGGAACAGAAGCGATGGAAAGAAGGAACAGAAGCGATGGAAGGAAGGAAGGAACAGAAGCGATGGAAGGAAGGAACAGAAGCGATGGAAAGAAGGAAGGGACAGAAGTGATGGAAGGAAGGAAGGCACAGAAGGGATGGAAAGAAGGGACAGAAGGGATGGAAGCAATGGAAGGAAGGAACAGAAGGGATGGAAGCGATGGAAGGAAGGGAGAGAAGGGACAGAAGCGATGGAAGGAAGGGATGGAAGCGATGGAAAGAAGGAAGGGACAGAAGCGATGGAAAGAAGGAACAGAAGCGATGGAAAGAAGGAAGGAACAGAAGCGATGGAAAGAAGGAACAGAAGCGATGGAAAGAAGGAACAGAAGCGATGGAAGGAAGGAAGGAGCAGAAGCGATGGAAAGAAGGGACAGAAGCGATGGAAGCAGCTCCCGCCGTGCCCGGGCTCGCTCCACGCCCAGCTCTGGGACGCGGCCGCGGCGCAGCCGGAGGAACCGGCCCGGCCGGGGCAGCAGGAGCTTCCCAGAGCTCCTGGAAGTTTTGTTTCCCACAACTCCCGGAGGTTTCGTTTCCCGGAGGAGCAGCCGGCGCCAGCCCCGAGGGCCGGGAGGGATCAGCCCCCGGCGAGGGAGAGCCCAAAGGAGCGCTCGGATGCTCCGGGCACACCGGGAATGAGGAACAGCGCCGGGAGAGCAGCCGGGAGCTCCTGGAGCTGCTGCAGAGAGCCCAGAGGAGACCCCAGAGCTGCTCCAGGCCTGGAGCCCCTCAGGTCCCAGGGATCCAGCCTGGGAGAGCTGGGAATGTTCCCCTGGAGAGGAGAAGGGTCCAGGGAGAGCTTCCAGAACATTCCAGAGCCTGCAGGGGCTCCAGGAGAGCTGGGAATGTTCCCCTGGAGAGGAGAAGGGTCCAGGGAGAGCTTCCAGAACATTCCAGAGCCTGAAGGGGCTCCAGGAGAGCTGGGAATGTTCCCCTGGAGAGGAGAAGGGTCCAGGGAGAGCTTCCAGAACATTCCAGAGCCTGAAGGGGCTCCAGGAGAGCTGGGAATGTTCCCCTGGAGAAGGGGAAAGCTCCTCTGCATTCACTCAGCTGCCTCACCACGACTGCAGGTGCAGGAATGAACCATTCCCGTTCTCACACTCCCAGGAACTTCAGGAAATCACGGGATTCAGCAATTCGGTGCTAATTTTAACCCCAAGGATGTTTCAACATCCAGCAAAAACCCCAACCCCGTCCCCAGGAGCCAGCAGAGCCCCCTCAAACAGGAATTTTGTGTTTATTCCAGGGATATTTGGCCGAAGGGAGAGGGAGGGATGTGGGGGAGGCTCCGAGGGAAGGAGAGAGGGGCTGGAGGTGACGGTGACACGGAGCTGGGCACTCCTGGAGATGCTCCCCTGCAGCAGCTTCATCTTCCTCTGCCAGGAACAGACGGAGGCACCGGATGGATCCGTGTCCTGCCTGCTGGATCCCACCTTTTCCAGCTGGATCCCACCTTGTCCAGCTGGATCCCACCTTATCCCTCCTTTTCCAGCTGGATCCCACCTTGTCCAGCTGGATCCCACCTTGTCCAGCTGGATCCCACCTTGTCCAGCTGGATCCCATCTTATCCCTCCTTTTCCAGCTGGATCCCACCTTATCCCACCTTGTCCAGCTGGATCCCACCTCATCCCTCCTTTTCCAGCTGGATCCCACACCGATTCCCTGCTCCCAGGTGGATCCCACACCGATTCCCTGATCCCACACTGATTCCCTGCTCCCAGCTGGATCCCTTGGATCCCACACTGATTCCCTGCTCCCAGCTGGATCCCACACTGATTCTCTGATCCCTGTTGGATCCCTGCTCCCAGCTGGATCCCACACCGATTCCCTGCTCCAGCTGGATCCCACACTGATTCCCTGTTCCCAGTTTGATCCCACACCAATTCCCTGCTCCCAGTTGGATCCCACACCGATTCCCTGCTCCCAGTTTGATCCCACACTGATTCCCTGCTCCCAGCTTGATCCCACATGGATTCCCTGCTCCCACCTGGATCCCACACCGATTCCCTGCTCCCAGTTTGATCCCACACCGATCCCTGCTCCCAGTTTGATCCCACACCGATTCCCTGCTCCCAGTTTGATCCCACACCGATTCCCTGCTCCAGCTTGATCCCACACTGATTCTCTGATCCCACACCGATTCCCTGCTCCCAGTTTGATCCCACACCGATTCCCTGCTCCCAGCTTGATCCCACACTGATTCTCTGATCCCACACCGATTCCCTGCTCCCAGTTTGATCCCACACCGATTCCCTGCTCCCAGCTTGATCCCACACTGATTCTCTGATCCCACACCGATTCCCTGATCCCAGTTTGATCCCACACCGATTCCCTGCTCCCAGTTTGATCCCACACCGATTCCCTGCTCCCAGTTTGATCCCACACTGATTCCCTGCTCCCAGTTTGATCCCACAGTGATTCTCTGATCCCAGTTTGATCCCACACCGATTCCCTGCTCCCAGCTGTGCCCCCACGTTGTCCCACCACCCCTGGGATCCATTCCAGGTCTCTCCACCCCGCAGGAGCAGAGGAAGAGCAGGGATCCCTCCTCAGCCTGAGCAGCCAGGGCGGGAGGAGGCTCCTTTCCCTCTGGAGTTGTGGGAATGGCTCCGGGGAAAGAGCTGGAGCCACCCCTGCCATTCCAGAGGCTCCCCTTGATTCCAAACCGGGAGCAGGGACTCAGCTCTCCCCTGGCTGAGCCGGAACTTTCACCCTTAAGGAAAGTTTCAAACATTCCTGGGACAAACTCTCCCTCTCCCACCCCGTTCCCCCATCAGGGAGCAGCCGGATCCCGGTGGGAACATCCCTGGCTGTTCCCTGGGATCCCAGGAAGGGCTCAGCTGTGTCCCCCTCCCAGCAGGGCAGGGCCCGGGACACGTTTTCCCTGAGGGTTCTTTGGAGGAATCCAGGGAATTTGGCTGCTGACAGGACCAGGAGCAGCCAAGGAGGGAATTTGCAGGTCCCTGTCCCAGGATATCCAGGAGCTGTTCCCAATCCTGCTCCTGGCTGGGCTCCAGGACACCCTGGGGGTTAATCC
>CM063608.1:73787920-73792920 GCA_032357785.1 Periparus ater | reverse complement strand
AACGAGATCTTATGGAAAACAGAACCAACTCCAGCCCCTCATCTCCTGACTGGAGCCCAGATCCCAGAGAGCTCCTGGGAAGGTTTTGGGCAGTCCTCAGGAAGGAGATCTCATGGAAAACAGAACTCCAGCCCTCATCTCCTGACTGGAGCCCAAATCCCGGAGAGCTCCCGGGAAGAGGTTTTGGGCAGTCCTCAGGAACGAGCTCCTGTGGAACACGGAACTCCAGCCCTCATCTCTTGCCGTGGAGCCACCAGGAGCCGTGTGCCGAGCTCTTGGCGATGCTCAGCTTCTCCTCGGGGCTGAAGTGCAGGATGGCCAGGATGGCGGTGAGCGTCTGCTGCCGGCCCCGCGCGTCGGGCAGCGTCAGGAAGCGATACACCACGTTCTTCAGGTACTCCAGGTTGGCTCCTTCCCTGCTCTTATCCCTGCAATTCTTCTGGATCTCTGCCCGCAGCGCCTCCACCTCCTCCCGGTGCTTGTCCTCCTCGGCCAGGGCCCTGCCCTGGAGCTGGTGCAGCTGCACCTCCAGCCGGTGCTTGTGCTTGCGCAGCGCCGCGATCTCCACCTCCTTGCGCGCCAGCTGCTCCGCGTACAGGAAGAAGGTGGGCTCGGAGCCCGAGCAGGGCTGCAGCTCCTGCGGGAGGATCTCCGAGGAATCCCGGCCGGGAACGTCCCCGGGGGCGGCGCCGTCGCGGGAGCTCTTGACGCCGTGGGGCAGCGCCAGGGCGCGGAGCTGCTCCAGCTCCCGGTCCTTCTCGGCCAGCACGGCCAGCGCCCGGTCCCGCTGCTTGTGCATCTCCTCCTCCAGGCGCAGCGCCCGCTCGCGGAACTGCAGCTGGCAGCGCTCCAGCTCCTGCCGGTGCAGCTGCTGCAGCTGCTGCAGCTCCTGCCGCTTGGCCTCCAGCTCCTGCCGCTGCCGCTCCTGCGCCTCGTCCGCCGCCAGCTGCAGCAGCACGTGCTTGTCCCGGAGCTCCGCCAGCTGCTCCCGCGCCTCCTCCAGCTCCTTGGCCAGGCCCACGTCCTTGCTGGCCTTGCTCTTCAGCACCTGCTGCGCCCTTCACCTTGTAGCGCTCAAACTCCTCCTTCAGCTGCCTCAGCTCCTGCTGGCAGTGCCCGCCCGTGGCTTTGTCCCTGTCCCCGCTGCCCGGGGCCGGCTCCGGTGGCTCCTCTGGTTCCCGTGGCTCCGGTGGCTCCTGCGGCTCCTCTGGCTCCGGCCCCGCCGGGCCCTTCCCGGCCGCCGCCTGCAGGAGCTTCCGCAGCTTCTCCATCTTCTCCTTGAGCACGGACACGTCCAGGGTGGTCTCCTCCACGGCCACCTCGCCCAGGGAGCGGCTGGAGGCGGCGATGGCCAAGGTTTTGTTCTCCAGGTCCAGCTGCAGCAGGCGGTCCTTGAGCCTCTGGATGGTGGCCTGGTCCCTCTGCTTGGCCTTCTCGTAGGTGCCCAGCAGCTCGGACACCTGCGCCAGCCGCGCCTCCAGCTCGGCCACGCGCTGCTCCTCCCGCTGCGAGCGCTGCCGCAGCTGCTCCTCCGCCTGCGCCGTCTGCAGGGACACGGCGGGGTCAGGGCAGCGTGGGGGACAGCTGGGGGACAGCTGGGGGACAGCTGGGGGACAGCTGGGGGACAGCTGGGGTGACAGCTGGGACACACCTGGGGTTATACCTGGGACACAGCTGGGGGACAGCTGGGGTCACACCTGGGGCTATACCTGGGGTCACACCTGGAATCACAGCTGGGCCCTGCTCTGCTCCAAACAAGGGCCCACCCCACCCCGGGAATCCTGCCTGAGACACCTCCCTGCCCTGGCTTCTTGGGGATTTGTGTGTTTAAAATCCTGGGGATGGTTTGGGACAGAAGGGACCCCCAAACCTCCCAGTGCCCCCCACAGCTCCCACTGGCCCAGGCTGCTCCCAGCCCCAGGCTCCAGCCTGCCCTTGGCCACTGCCAGGGATCCAGGGGCAGCCCCAGCTGCTCTGGCAATTCCCAATTCCCAATTCCCAACATCCCAGCCCCATCTCCCCTTTCCCAGGGAATTCCCTCCATTCCCTCTCTCCAGCCCTGCCCCGGCTCCGCTCCAGGAAGGAATTTTGGCATCCAGGCCTTTCCCTGGCAATCTCAGCACTGCAGGAAGGCTCTCCCTTCCCTTTTCCAGCCCCAACTTCCAGAAAAATCCCTCGGGATGGACCCAGAGCCTCCCAAATCCCAGAATGGTTTGGGATGGGATCCAGGGACCTTCAATCCCATCCATTCCAATCCCACCATCCCAGGCTGCTCCAAGCTTTCCTTGGCCATTCCCGGATCCAGGGGCAGGCCCCAGCTGCTCTGGGCCATTTATTTCAAACCTCCTGCAATCTGAGGCACTGGGAAGGGGAATTTGTCCCACTCCAGCCCCACTCCTTGGGTACATCCCACCGAGAGCTGTTCCCCAGGATTGGCACCCCATCAATCCGAGCCAGGACGCTTTGGACTCCGAGACTGGGAGAGGGAATTTGGCTCCTCCAGCCCCAAACCCCACCCCCGGTCCCTCACTCCCAGCCAGGAATCACCTTCTTCATCTCCTGCACCAGCTGCAGCTGGAAGTGGTTCTTGAGGGCGGCCATCTCCTCCTGCAGCTCCTGGATGCGCGGGTCGGCTTTGCCGCTCTCCTCCCGCAGTCCCTGCAGCTCCCTCCGGAGCTCCTCCAGCTCCCGGCTCAGCTGCTGCTCGTGGTGGCCCTGGGCTCGCTCGGTGGCCGCGGTGCCACCGGCCGGCGCGTCCCTGGCCTGCTGCAGCTGCAGCTCTGCGGCGCGGCGCGCCTCCCGCTCCGAGCGCAGCAGCTCCTGCAGCTCGCGCAGCATCAGCCCGTGGTCGCCCTGCTCGCGCTCGCGCTCGCGCTGCTGCTCGGCCAGGCGCCCGCGGGTCTGGGCCAGCTGCTCCTGCAGCTCCGCGTCCTCCCGGCCGCCTCCTCCAGCTCCCCGCCTCATCTGCAGCCGCTCCGCCCGGTACGAGGCCTCCGCGCGCGACTTTTCCTGCGTCAGCGTGGCCAGCGCCGCCGTCAGCGTGGCCAGCTGGGCCTTGCAGCTGCTGCAGGCGCCGCTCTGGCTCACCGGGACACGGCTCCCCGCTCTCGGAGCCGCTCACATCCTCTGCTCCCCGGGAAGGGGCGGCCACCGGTTTCTCCTCCTCGCTGTCGGTGTCCTCGCCCCCGGGAGTCCCCGGAGGTGACACCGCCGGGTTCTCCTCGGGGGACACGGACAGCACCTTCAGGCTGGATTCCAGAGCTTCCTTCTCCTTCAGGAGGCTCTTGTAGGCCAGGACGACGTCCTTGAGGCGCGCTGGAAGCGCTGGAGCTGCTGTTTCTGCGTCTCGATGGTCTCCAGCAGCTCCTTCCTGCTGGGGCCGCCACCGAAGTTCATCCCGAACTTCTCCATGGTGGGGAGCTGGGGGAGAGAGGGATGGGGAGGAAAGGAACCTCTGGGATGGGCTGGGGAATCGGTCTGGGCACAACGGGACGGAAAACGGGCAGCAGACAGCATAAACATCACAAATAAATATCATAAACATCATAAACATCACAAACAAACATCATAAACATCACAAACATCATAAACATCACAAACATCATAAACATCATAAAAATCACAAAAATCACAAACATCACAAACATCATGAACATCACAAACAAACATCACAAACATCATAAACATCATAAACATCACAAAAATGAAACATCACAAAAATCAGAAACAAACATCACAAACATCACAAAAATCATAAAAATCACAAAAATCAAACATCACAAAAATCAAACATCACAAACCCTGGCCCACCCTCCTGAACCCCCCTCAAAACTCCCATCCTGACCCCAAACTCCCATCCTGACTCCCCAAATTCCCATCCTGATCCCAAAACTCCCATCCTGACCCCAAACTCCCATCCTGACTCCCCAAATTCCCATCCTGACCCCAAAACTCCCATCCTGACCCCAAAACTCCATCCTGACTCCCAAATTCCCATCCTGATCCCAAAACTCCCATCCTGACCCCAAACTCCCATCCTGACCCCAAAACTCTCATCCTGATCCCCCAAAACTCCCATCCTGACCCCAAAACTCCATCCTGACTCCCCAAATTCCCATCCTGACCCCCCAAAACTCCCATCCCGACCCCCAAAACTCCCATCCTGACCCCCAAAACTCCCATCCTGACTCCCCAAATTCCCATCCCGACCCCCCAAAACTCCATCCTGACCCCCCAAATTCTCATCCTGACCCCCCAAACTCCCATCCTGACCCCCAGAACTCCCATCCTGACCCCAACACTCTCATCCTGATCCCCCAAAACTCCCATCCTGACCCCAAAACTCCCACCCTGACCCCCCAAATTCCCATCCTGACCCCCAAAACTCCCATCCTGACCCCCCAAAACTCCCATCCCGACCTCCCAAATTCCCATCCCGACCTCCCAAATTCCCATCCCGACCCCCAAATTCCCATCCCGACCCCCAAACTCCCATCCCGACCCCCCAGACTCCACTCCAACCCCCCAGACACCTCCCGGACCCCCTGGGCCCCCATCGTCACCCCCTCAGGACCACCCTGACCCCCACCCCTGACCCCCAGGACCACCCTGACCCCCCCGGACCACCACCGAGCCCCCCATGTCACCCCCTCAGGATCCCCTGACCCCCACCCTGTCCCCCCCAAACCATCCTGACCCCCGTGGACACCACCCTGACGCCCCCCGTCACCCCCTCAGGACCCCCTGACCCCCACCCTGACCCTCAGGACCACCCTGACCCCCACTCTGACCCCCTCCGGAACCCCCTCAGGACCACCCTGACCCCCCCGGACACCACCGAGCCCCCATCGTCACCCCTCAGGGACTACCTGACCCCTATCCTGACCCCCAGGACCACCCTGACCCCCTCAGGACCATCCTGACCCCCCCGGACACCACCGAGCCCCCATTGTCACCCCCTCAGGACCCCCCTGACCCCCTCAGGACCACCCTGACCCCCA
>CM063608.1:73554127-73787420 GCA_032357785.1 Periparus ater | reverse complement strand
GGAAGCAGAGCCCTGAGCAGGGAACTGTCACACCCAGCATCCCCAATCCTTCTGAGAGAATTCCCCAGAGTCAGGCAAGGGTTGGAATCACAGAATCAGGGAATCCCGGGATGGTTTGGGATAGAAGGGACCCCCAAACCCCCCAGTGCCCCCCTGGCATGGCAGGGACACCTCCCACTGGCCCAGGCTGCTCCCAGCCCCAGGCTCCAGCCTGCCCTTGGCCACTGCCAGGGATCCAGGGGCAGCCCCAGCTGCTCTGGCAATTCCAGCCCAGCCAGCAATTCCCAATTCCCAATTGCCAACATCCAGCCCTGTCCTCTGGCACTGGGAGCCATTCCCTGGCTCCTGGCCCTGCAGCCCTGTCCCAGTCCCTCTGCAGCTCTCCTGGAGCCCCTTCAGGCCCTGCAGGGGCTCTCAGCTCTCCCTGGACCCTTCTCCTCTCCAGGGGAACATTCCCAGCTCTCCTGGAGCCCCTTCAGGCCCTGCAATGTTCTGGAAGCTCTCCCTGGACCCTTCTCCTCTCCAGGGGAACGTTCCCAGCTCTCCCGGTCTGGCTCCACAGGAGATTCCCATGAACTGAGGACCTGTCCCGGTGTATTTTTGGTTTCCTGCTGTTGAAACCGCCGAGATCTCGGCTTTGCCTGGGGCACGCTCCCGGCTGGAGCCAGGGCTGCTGCTGCCGGCCTCGGGAAGCTGCGGAGAGGAGATGTCCGGGCTGGGGGAGTTCCGTGCGCTCAGAACCCCGAGGCTCCACTCCAGAGCCCGGCTGAGCCTGGAGTTCCGGGATGGGGGAGCTCCGTGCGCTCTGAACTCCCGGGGCTCCGCTCCAGAGCCCGGGCCGAGCCTGGCGAGCTCCGGGCTGGGGGAGTTCCGTGCGCTCAGAGCCCCTGAGGCTCCGCTCCAGAACCGGGCTGAGCCTGGAGATCTCCGGGCTCAGAACCCCCAAGGCTCCGCTCCAGAGCCCTTGGATCTCCGGGCTGGGGCAGTTCTGTGCACTCAGAGCCTCCGAGGCTCAGCTCCAGAGCCCGGGCTGAGCCTGGAGATCCCTGGGCTGGGGGTGTTCCGTGCGCTCAGGACCCCCGAGACTCCGCTCCAGAGCCCGGGCTGAGCCTGGAGATCCCTGGGCTGGGGGAGTTCCGTGCGCTCAGAACTCCCGGGGCTCCGTTCCAGAGCCCGGGCTGAGGCCGGGGATCTCCGGGCTGGGGGAGCTCCGTGCACTCAGGAGAATCCCCGAGGCTCTGCTCCAGAGCCCGGCCGAGCCTGGAGATCTCCGGGCTGGGGGAGTTCCGTGTGCTCAGGAGAACCCCCGAGGCTCCGCTCCAGAGCCCCGCTGAGCCTGGCGAGCTCCGGGCTGGGGGAGTTCCGTGCGCTCTGGCTAGCCCCCGAGGCTCCGCTCCAGAGCCCTTGGATCTCCGGGCTGGGGGAGTTCTGTGCATTCAGAGCCTCCGACGCTCCGCTCCAGAGCCCTTGGATCTCCGGGCTGGGGGAGTTCCGTGCGCTCAGGACCCCCGAGGCTCCGTTCCAGAGCCCGGGCTGAGGCCGGGCATCTCCGGGCTCAGAATCCCCGAGGCTCCGCTCCAGAGCCCTTGGATCTCCGGGCTGGGGAAGTTCCGTGCGCTCAGAACCCCCGAGCTCCGCTCCAGAGCCCTTGGATCTCCGGGCTGGGGGAGTTCCGTGCACTCAGAGCCCCCGAGCTCCGCTCCAGAGCTCGGCTGAGCCCGGGGAGCTCCGGGCTGGGGCAGTTCCGTGCACTCAGAGCCCCCAAGGCTCCGCTCCAGAGCCCCGGCTGAGCCTGGCGAGCTCCGGGCTGGGGGAGTTCCGTGCGCTCAGGACCCCCGAGGCTCCGTTCCAGAGCCCGGCTGAGCCTGGAGATCGCCGGGCTGGGGGAGTTCCGTGCGCTCAGGACCCCCGAGACTCCTCTCCAGAGCCCGGAGATCTCCGGGCTGGGGGAGCTCCGTGCACTCAGAGCCCCCAAGGCTCCGCTCCAGAGCCCGGCTGAGCCTGGCGAGCTCCGGGCCGCTGCTGCTCGCCCATATTTGGGAAGGTTGGCGCTGTGTCCGCTGCTCATCTCCCCAGCAACCCCGCAAACACAACACGGCCCGAGCTCCCCGGCTATAATTAACGCAGGAGCCGTGCCCGTGCTCCGCAGCGCCGGGAGCTCCGTTCCCGCAGCCCCGGGATGTTCTGGAGTGCCGGGGAACGGGGGCTGCTCCCCGGGATCTTCGTGCTCGGCCACTCGGAGCCGCGGGGCTTGAACCGGACCCGCTCAATCGGCCCAAAAACAGCCGGAGAGAAATTCCCGGGCTCGGAAAAGCTCCCGGAGCAGCGCTGGGGGCTCGGAAAAGCTCCCGGAGCAGCGCTGGGGGCTCGGGAGGAGCTGCGGGAGAAGGGAGGAAGGAGAGGGGAGGAAGGAGAAGGGAGGAAGGAGAAGGGAGGAAGGAGAGGGGAGGAAGGAGAAGGGGAGAAGGAGAAGGGAGGAAGGAGAGGGGAGGAAGGAGAAGGGAAGAAGGAGAAGGGAGGAAAGAGAAGGGAGGAAGGCTCGTCCCCTCCTCCCTGCCTGGCCGCTCGCATTAATGCCGAACTGGCGCTGGGAGATCCTGTTCTGATGCCTGCTGGAGGCACCAGATCACGCCTCAATCCTGAGCCAAGAATAGATCCCAGAATTCTTCATCATCCACAGCCTATTCTGGGCCTGCAGCCTCCCACCCAACGTGTGCCCGCTCCCGCTGGGAATCCTGCTGAGCCTCAGGGCCGGGAGCTCTGCAGCGGCTGCACGTTCTCAGAACCAGGGAATCCTGGCATGGTTTGGATCAAAGGGGTCCCTGGTGCCACCTCTGCCACCCCTGCCAGGGACAGGGACCTTCTGTGAGCCCAGGCTGCTGCCACTGTCCAGCCTGGCCCTGCCACCGCTGGCCTCAGCCCCTCGTGTTGGTGCTGAGGAGATCCCAGGAGCTGTTCCCAGTGGGATCCAGCAGCCGTTCCCAGTGGGATCCAGCAGCCATTCCCAGTGGGATCCAGCAGCCGTTCCCAGTGGGATCCAGCAGCCATTCCCAGTAGGATCCAGTTGCTGTTCCCAGTGGGATCCAGCAGCCATTCCCAGTGGGATCCAGTTGCTGTTCCCAGTGGGATCCAGTTGCCATTCCCAGTGGGATCCAGCAGCCGTTCCCAGTGGGATCCAGCAGCCATTCCCAGTGGGATCCAGCAGCCATTCCCAGTGGGATCCAGTTGCTGTTCCCAGTGGGATCCAGCAGCCATTCCCAGTGGGATCCAGTTGCTGTTCCCAGTGGGATCCAGTTGCTGTTCCCAGTGGGATCCAGTTGCTGTTCCCAGCGGGATCCAGCAGCTGTTCCCAGTGGGATCCAGCTGCCCTGTGTCACAACCAGGGCTCAGAACCATGGCCTGTGGTCCCTGTCCCTGTCCCTGTCCCTGTCCCTGTCCCTGTCCCTGTCCCTGTCCCTGTCCCTGTCCCTGTCCCTGTCCCTGTCCCTGCCAGCCAAGGGGAGCTGGCAGCTCCTGGCCCTGCTGCTGCCAAGCCCAGAGTTCAGCTGTATTTTAACAAGTTCCAGAGGGCTGGAGCAGAGGAAGCTGTTCCAAGGTTGGAGCTCTAGAAATCAGCTGGAGGAGTCAGGCTGTACAACCCTGGCCCTCCTGGGGGTGGGAATAGGCTCTGGGGGCAGCCAGGAGATTTGGGAATTTCCTTGGATGGTTTTGTCCTGTCCCCAGAAGCCACAAGAAGCCACAAAAAAATCCTTTCCAAGCCCATTTCCCTCCAACAGACGAAACTGGGAAGTGAAACTCCTGAGGCTGTGCTATTTTTTCCCCGCATTAATGACCACCAAAGTGCTAATTGCCACACTGGGCGCCGTATAAATTCTTGGAGCTCTTCCCTTGCAGCCCTCACACTGGAAAAGCATCCATAAATGAGGAATTTTACCCACTCAGCCACGGGGGAACACTTTTAGTGGCATTTCTGTGGCAGCAGTCCCATGGGTAAACCCTGGTCTGTGGCAGGGGGTGACATGGGATGAGCCTTAAGCTCTCTCCCATCCCAACCATCCCAGGATCCCGTGATTCCGTGTCTTCTGCCATGGCAAGGGCCACGTTTTCCCTGTAAACTTTAACCACGTGCAGGAATCTTTGCAGGGTCAAGGCCTCGGCGAGAGCAGCTCGGAGCAGCTTAGTGGTAAATCTCATGGCAGGAATTCACTTTGGAATGAGGGATTGGATCGCTTCCTGCTGGTTCCTGGAGGATGCTGGCACTTGGAAAGCAGTTTATCCACGAGACAAAGACAAATCCGGGCACGGCGACAGCGGATCCAGGAGCCCAGGCTGCCAGCATGACTCAGAGATCCCTGCTCCCAGCCCCGGCTCCCTGCTCCCTCTGTCTCCTCTTTTCCCCTCCCTTCTCCGTGCTCATCCTCATCTCCCTGGGCACAGCAGCTCCTGTCCCCACCCTGTCCCCAATCCCCATCTCTGGGGTGGCCCCCTTGCAGTGACACCAGGGCCACGGAAGGGCTCCTGCTGACCCCAGCCCCAGGGTCCTGTCCCTGTTCCCCCCGAGGTCTGACCACCCCTGGGGGCCGCAGCTCGCCCTCCCCAGGGTCCTGAGGGCTGTCACTGTCCCCTCTCCCCAGTTCCCCTGTCCCTGCTGTCACCCTGCCATCCCTGACCCCTGTGTCCCCATAGCCCCGTCCCAGTGTCCTGGTGTCTGTCCCAATCACATTCCTGTCCCACCATCTCCCTGTCCCCAATCCCCACCCTCGTGTCTCCATCTCTGCCCCCATCTCCATCCCCTTGTCCCTGTATGCATCCCTGTGTCCCCATGTCCCTGTCCCTGTCCCCCATCCCCGTCTCCATGTTCCATCCCATGGATCCCATCCCATGGATCCCATCCCATGGATCCCATCCCATCCCATGGATCCCATCCCATGGATCCCATCCCATGGATCCCATCCCATCCCATCCCATGGATCCCATCCCATGGATCCCATCCCATCCCATGGATCCCATCCCATGGATCCCATCCCATGGATCCCATCCCATCCCATCCCATCCCATCCCATCCCATGGATCCCATCCCATCCCCTCCCATCCCCTCCCATCCCATCCCCTCCCATCCCATCCCATCCCATCCCATCCCATCCCATCCCATCCCATCCCATCCCATCCCATCCCATCCCATCCCATCCCATCCCATCCCATCCCATCCCATCCCATCCCATGGATCCCATCCCATCCCATCCCATCCCATCCCATGGATCCCATCCCATCCCATCCCATCCCATCCCATCCCATCCCATCCCCGTGTTCCCATCCTCATCCCCCTGTCCTCGTCCCCATTCCTGCCCCACCACCCCCGTTCCCCTCCTGTGCCCTCATCCCCATCCCACCATCCTCATCCTCATCCCCATCCCGCAGTGTCCGTGTCCCCACGTCCGTGTCCCCATCCTGATCCCCGTGCCCATCCCTGTGTCCTCATATCCACGCCCTCATTCCCGTCCCCTTGTTGTCATCTCTGTCCCTATCTCCCTGTCCCCATGTCCGTCCCTGTCCCTGTCCCTGTCCCCATCCCATACCTGTCCGTGTCCCCATCCCTGTCCCTGTCCCAACCCCTGTCCCCGTCCCCATCCCCAATCCCTGTCTCTGTCCCTATCCTTGTGCCCATCCTTGTCCCCATCCCTGTCCCTGTCCCCATCCCTGTTGCTGTTCCCATCCCTGTCCCCGTCCCTGTCCCCATCCCTGTCCCCATCCCTGTCCCCATTCCTGTCCCCGTTCCCATCCCCGTCCCCATCCCTGTCCCCATTCCTGTCCCCATTCCTGTCCCCATATCAATCCCTGTCTCCATCCCCATCCCCATCCTTGTCCCCATCCCTGTCCCCATTCCTGTCCCCATTCCTGTCCCCATTCCTGTCCCCATATCAATCCCTGTCCCCATCCCTGTCCCCATCCCCGTCCCCACCCCTGTCCCCATCCCCGTCCCGGTGTCCCCGTGGCCCCGCCCACCCGTCTGACCCCCGCCCACACGGCCCCGCCCCGGCCCCGCCCCTCCCCCTCGGTCCCGCCCCTCTCCCCCCGCCCTGAGGGAGCCGCGGCGCCGCCGCCATTTTGGAGCCGCCGCCGCCGCCGCTCCGCCGCCGCTGCCCGCGCAGCCCCGGCCGGCCCAGCCCGCGGGCCCGGCCCGCAGCCCGGCCCGGCAGCGCCCGAGGGCAGCCCGGCACCCGCAGGTGAGACCCGGCTGTCACCGCCGCCCTCGCGGGGCCGGGGTCGGGGTTGGGCCCGGCGCGCCGCGGGCTGGGCCCCGCCGCCCCCCCGGCTCCGCTCCGGCCTCCCGGAGCCGTCCCCCGCGTTCCGGTGCTTCGGCACCGTTTGGGGGGTTAAAAACCTCCCCCGCCGAGCCGCTGTCCGGGGCTGGGCCGTGGTCCCGACGCCTCGTTCCGTGCGGATCTGGGTTAAATCCGTCTGCTCTGCGCGTGACAGTTTCCTCTTGCCGTGTTTTGGTGCGTGCGGGGCGGGCTGGCGGGGCTGGGGGCTGCGGCTGCGGCCTCCGGCTGCTCCTGGAGCGTACCTGGCCGGCCGGGAGTGGCCGGAGCTGTCGGGAGTGGTGGCGGTGGCAAGGTCAGGGGTCAGGTCACCCTTCCTGGGGCTCCGATCCCTCCCTTAGGGCTCAGCGCGCAGTCCCGGGGCTCTGGTCACCTTTTGGGGGTCCCCTGCGCGGGGGTCACATCACCCCCCTGCGGTCTGGTCCCTTTGCCGATGCTCAGGTTCCCCTCTCGAGGTTCTTATCCACCTCCGGGGCGTCAGGTCCCTGCCAGGGGTCAGATCACCCTCCTGAGGGTCCCCCTTTCTGGGTGTCTGCTTCCCCTCCTGTGGGTCAAGTCCCTCTCGGCTGTCTGGGCCCCTTCCGGAGGGTCAGGTCGCCTTCTCGGGGGTCTGGTGGCCTTCCCGAGAGTCTGGCCCGACCTCCGGGTCCTGGTCCTGTGTCCGGGGGTCTGGTCCCTCCTGGGGGTCACAGGAGGGGGATCAGTGGTCAGGATCTGGTCCCTCCTGGGGGTCACAGGAGGGGGATCAGTGGTCAGGGTCTGGTCCTGGTCCTGTTTCTGGGGTTCGGTCACAGGAGGGGGATCAGTGGTCAGGGTCTGGTCCTGTTTTTGGGGGTCACAGGAGGGGGATCAGTGGTCAAGGAGGGGGATCAGTGGTCAGGTCCTGGTCCCTCCTGGGGGTCACAGGAGGGGGATCAGTGGTCAAGGAGGGGGATCAGTGGTCAGGGTCTGGTCCTGTCTCCGGGGGTCAGGTCCCTCCTGGGGGTCACAGGAGGGGGCTCAGCCTCCCACGGGTGTCACCCTCTTGGGGACCTGCCATCCTCAGGGTGCAGAATTTGGCCCTAAATGTCACCCTGCTGGTTTTATTAAGGACCAGAAACCGGGGTAGGAGTGGAGGCCCTGCTGGAATCACCACAAGATTGATCTGACAGGAAAGTGGCTCCTGGCAGAGGCTGGGAGGGCCCTGCTGAATTTGAGGGCCTTGTTTTGCACCAGCAGAAAAAAAAACCAAACTAGGAAGTGAAAAAGAGAAACTGAGCGAACTCAGAGGGGCCTGAGAGATTTTTCCTCGCTTGATCCCCCGCTTGGAAATGAATGTTTTAAAAACTTGAAAGTTGTTTTCATCATTTATTTTGTGTCTCAGAAAAGAGAAAGTGGTGATTCCAGCCCTGCCCAGCCCCACAGGTTTGAACCAAGCTCTTAGGAGTAGATTTGGTTTATAAAGCTCTGCTTAAAGCCTGATGAGAGAAGAAACATTTATGTTTTCTCTTATTACTCTGACACTTAAAAGCGAACATGCTGCCAAAATACTTCAGTGGTAAAAAATACCCTCGGTGGATGGTAGTATAGGGATTTCCATGGCAACCAATGGTGATCTCATGGGAAGCAAAGTTAAATTTTGGTTTGTCAGTGGGAGCACATCACGGCCCGGGCTGGCCTGGGTGACATTTGCTCGGCAGAAGGTGATGAGGGCTGGGTTGGAACAAACTGGTGTGAAACCAAGGCTTGTTCTCTGTGTGTACACTGATATTCCTGGTGATTTTTGTACTTGCTTTGGATTAACGTTGAAATCCGGGGATGTGGGATGACGTCCTGGCTGGCCGTGGGGACAGATTGGTGGTGCAGCAGCAGGTGCCTGTCGGGCAGGTGGTGCAGGAAAGGTTCCTGCAGAACCTCACACTGGGGGAAGGTTTGTTGTGGGATGCAGGAGCTTTGGAGCATCTCCTGCTCAGCCTGGTGTTCCAGGAGCTCTGCGTGTGCTGTGGGAGGGACAGGGTGGATTTCTGACTTCACAAATTGGAAACTGTCAAAAATAATAACGACGAGGCAGCGCTGTGTGAGAGCTGCTGCTCGGGGGTTTGTTACCAGGAGAAAAGCGCTCTGTGGGCTTACAGGGTGTTTGGGAAGTTCCAGGCCGCTGTTGGCAGAGCTTCCCTGGGAAACGGGGGGCTGGGGGGCCCAGCTGTGTTCCAGAGCGGGATCCCCCGGGCCTGATCACAGTTTCTGGGTTTTCTGGGTTGGATTGGGAGGCAGCTGGAGGGAATCCCATCCCTGCTGTCCCCCACAGTGAGATCCTGAGCGAGAAGGGGGCGTTGGTTCCTTAATGCTTCCTCTCCTCTTTGCTAGGGAGATATCCCAGTGTTTTCCCGTGGTGCTTTTCCATGCTCTGTGCAGGGAATGCTTCATTTGAGGTGTCCCCTGAGTTTTCTGGTGGCAAAGGGGACCCAAAACTTTCCTTCCCTGGGCCCTGCAGTGGTCTAGAGGAATTCCAGCATCACAGAACCATGGAATCTCCAGAGTGGGAAGGGACCCTCAGGGATCATGGGTCCATCTCCTGGCCCAGCCCGGCCATCCCTGGCAGCGGTGTCCGAACGCTCCTGGAGCTCTGGGGCCGTTCCCATTCCCTGGGGAGCCCCTCTGGGGAAGAACCTTCCCTGCTCTCCATCCTATCCCTCCCCTGGCACAGCTCCAGGGTTCCCTGGCTCCTGTCCCTGCTCCCCAGAGTTTGGGGAGGGCTGGGAGCAGAGGGATGAGCTCTGCTTGCTGCCAGCCAGGTGTGCAGGCACAGCTGGAGCAGCCGTGGCTTCTGCGCTCGGGATCGTGACTCCGTGGATGTCATCCAGCAGGATGCTTTAACAGGGGCTGCAGTGCCTGAAGGGCAGGAGCTGCAGCTCAGCCATAAAAATGGGCAAACTGGAATGCCAGGAAATAGGAGAGCCTTGTTGGGGTAAATCTTGGGTTTGGAACAGGAGTAGAACAAGAATAACTGGGAAATTTGGGTGCAAATAGTGCAGGAGAAGTGGGTGAGGTCGGTGAACTGAGAGCAAAGGAGGAGCTGGGTGTTTCAGTCAGAGGATCAAGGAATATCCCAAGTTGGAAGGGACCCACAGGGATTATCCAGTCCAGCTCCTGGCCCTGCCTGGGACCCCTCAAATCCCACCCTTTGCATCCCTGTGAGTTGTCCAAACGCTCCTGGAGCTCTGGCAGCCTCGGGGCCAGGATCATTCCCTGGGGAGCCTGTGCCAGCTTGACAGAACTTCAGAGAACTTTACAGGGAGGAAGGTTTGTGGGAGGTCTTGTTTTGCTGGATGCAGAATTCCTGAAGAACTAATTGAGGAGTTAATAGAGTGAGTTAATGAGTGACGGCAGCGCTCGGGCTGGGCTGTCAGACACGGAGCCTCGGCCGGGAGCTGCAGTCCCTCACTCCTGGGAGCTGGGAACTGGGAGCACAGCCCTCCTCCCAGTTACACCGATGGGCTGCAGTGCTTTCACCGCCTTTTCACGGCAAATCCGCAGATGTCGGGGCTTTATGGAAGGCTCAGGGAAGGAATGTGGCCTCTGTGTGACCAGGAGTAGCAACAAAGGCTCTTAAGTGTCTCCTTTGATTCAATATTATTGGAAGCAGGAGTGTGTTGTCTTTCCTGGCTGCTGCTGTGTTTCTCTACTTGAGCTTTTCTTTTTCCCTCTCTGCTCCCTGTTCCTCCCACCATCCTCCCCTCACTCCTGATGGATTTCCCTGCTCCTTGTTTTGATCCTCCCCAGCCGCCAGCACTGCAATAACCAATATTGACATTATTATCGCTGCCTGGACTGTTTTTACCTGCACCTTAACTCTTGTTTTGGAGGCAAACTTGGGCAGATAAATATCAGTTACCTCAGGAAATGAAGCTTTTGCAGCCAAGCTTGAAAATCTGAGATGAAAAAGGCTGGTATTTAGGTGGAATTTGAGTGCCACACATATTGCTGTTGGATGAGGTGTGGAAGTGGGAAGTTCCATCTTTGTGTTCCTTGGTGCCTGTTAGTCCCAGATGGAGCAGAGGCACCTCGAGAGTGACGGTGAAAAATGTCTGCAGGGCCTGAAGCCTGACCAAAATTGTCATTTTTGTCAGGGGCGCCTTTAAACCCAACCCCACGTGGCACCGAGCCGTGACCAGGGGCTGTCACCACAGCGAGGGTGAGGTGATGTCAGGAGGAAGTGCAGCTCCTTCCTCAGCCTGAGCTGGCAGCTGTGCAGCTGCTGGGCTGGGATTGCTCCTCGCTGTCCCTCTCAGTGTCTGTCCTGTGTCCGTGTGTTAGCTGGGAGCGCTCTGGGGGAGGCTGTTGCCGGTGTCACAGCACCCACACACCCCATTCCTTCCCCTGGAGCCAGCCTGGGCTGCCCGAGGACACCGGGCTCATCTGGGCAGGAGGGGAAGGCGTGAGAAAAAAACCTTCTGCTGAAATGGCAAAGGGCAGGCAGAGCTCAGAGCTCTTCCCAGCCTGGGGCAGAGTGAAAAACTTCTCTGGCACAGCTTTCAACAGAATATCCCGAGCTGGAAGGGACCCCAGGGATGGTGGATCCAGCTCCTGGCCCTGCACACACCCCCAGCAATCCCAGCCTGGGCATCCCTGGGAGCTCCTGGAGCCCCCACAGCCTCGGGGCAGTGCCAGCACCCTCTGGGGCAGAACCTTTCCTGCTCTCCAACCTGACCCTGGCACAGCTCCGTGGCTCCCTGGCTCCTGTCCCTGCTCACAGAGACCAGAGCTGCCCCTTGGGATGAAACTGCAGCCCCTGGGGAGGCCTGAGCTCAGTCTCCTCCAGCTGAACATCCAAGTGTCCTCAGCCACTCCTCATGTGGCCCCTCCAGACCCTTCCCATCCCCATGTCCCTCCTCCAGACCCTTCCCATCCCCATGTCCCTCCTCCAGACCCTTCCCATCCCCATGTCCCTCCTCCAGACCCTTCCCATCCCCATGTCCCTCCTTTGGATGCTCCCCAATGGCTTTAGTTGTTTTTTCTCTTGAGGTGCCCAATGCCAGGACTGGAGGTGAGCAGGACAATCCCCTCCCTCGATGCTGTCCCTGATGCCCCCTGGGACAGGGATGTCCCTCCTGGCTCCAGGGCACAGCTGACTCAGATCCCCCTTGCCATCCACCAGGACTGGGTCCCTTCCCAGAGCTGCTCTCCAGCCTCTCCATCCCAGCCTGGGGGGCATCCAGGGCTGCCCCAGGGTGCAGATCCAGCACCTGCCTGTGTTAAACCTCTGGCACTTGGTCATTCCCAGCCCTTGGCTTTGTCTGGGTCTCTGCAGGGCCTCTCTGCCTTTGGGGAGTCAGCAGCTCCTCCCAGTTCTGGACCATTTGCAGACAGACCTGGTGTCCCCTGGGGCCACATCCAGGTCATCCGTGAAGGTGCTGAAGGGACCTGGGCCTGAGTTGGAGCCCTGTGGAACTTTGGCTTTGCAGGGAAGCTTCCCAAACATCAGCATTGCTGAATCCAGGGTTTGTGTGGGGCTGGCAGTGCCCCTGCTGCACTTCAGAGTGCCTGTGCTGGGAACCTGCGCTTGCAGTGGGATTTCAGTGCTGCAGTTTGCTGCTGCTCCCAGCTCTGTGGCCTGGAGTGACACTGATGGCTCTGGAGTCACTTTGATTCTGATTTCCCTGGGCAGCTTTCGGAGCAGCGGCAGCAGAGCCTGGCTCTGGGAGAGGCACGAGCCCGCAGGAGCTGGGGATGGTCTGGCTGCTGCAGCCACAGGAAGGAAGAAGGAAATAGAACACAAGAAGCTGCTTTAGTTTCATTTTTGCCTTTGATTCCTTGCGAGGACTGAATTCTGTCACACCTCAGAGAAGGCACCGGTGGCTCTGCTGTGACATTTGGGGTTCTCTTGTGGCAGTTTCTTCCTTCCGTTCCTCACAGCCTTGCACAGCCTGCAGCTGATTCCAGCTCCTTGCTTGGCTGTGCAGCGGGGTGGGATGAGAAGCTTGTGTTTCCTTAGCTGTTTATTTGTGTTTTCTTCCCTCGGCAGATCCCCCGGGACGCCGTTTAATTGAATTCTTTTATGTTAAGATGGATTTCTTTTCTTTGAGAAGGATAATTGAGCCTGTGAGCTCACAGGTTGAAAACTGTCCCCGTGTCCCCGAGGCAGAGGACAAAGGGCACGGTTGCAGCGTGCCAGGAGCGGGCACAGGGCCAGGCTGGCCCGTGCTGGCCCCGCGGCCGTGCAGGATGGCAGCGCTGGCACCACGACATGGGGACGTGGGACCTGGGAAGGAGCAGAGTGACAGGGCTGGGGCTGTCCTGGGCATTTAACCCAGGTGGGGCTGGGTGGCCCTGGCACTGGGACAACACGGGGATGTGGGACCCAGGAAGGAGCAGAGTGACAGGGCCATGTCCTGGGAATTTAACCCAGGTGGGGTTGGGTGGCACTGGGACATGGGGACGTGGGACCTGGGAAGGAGCAGAGTGACAGGGCCATGTCCTGGGAATTTAACCCTGGCAGGATTGGGTGGCCCTGGCAGCCTGGTGATGTTCTGGTGTGGTGCTGCTGGGCTCACAGGGAGCAGGGTCAGACACCTCCCTGCTCTGAGAACTTGTGCTGCTTCCTCAGAGCCTGCAGCTCCCCACAACAGTGATACCTGGAGCTGCTGGAGTGAACCCAGAGAGGCCATGGAGGTGCTGGAGCCCCTCTGCTCTGCAGCCAGCCTGGGAGAGCTGGGAATGTTCCCCTGGAGAGGAGAAGGCTCCAGGGAGAGCTGAGAGCCCCTGCAGGGCCTGAAGGGGCTCCAGGAGAGCTGCAGAGGGACTGGGACAGGGCTGCAGGGCCAGGAGCCAGGGAATGGCTCCCAGTGCCAGAGGACAGGGCTGGATGTTGGCAATTGGGAATTGGGAATTGCTGGCTGGGCTGGAATTGCCAGAGCAGCTGGGGCTGCCCCTGGATCCCTGGCAGTGGCCAAGGGCAGGCTGGAGCCTGGGGCTGGGAGCAGCCTGGGCCAGTGGGAGCTGTGGGGGGCTCGGGGGTCCCTTCTATCCCAAACCATCCCAGGACTCTGCTTCTGTTTGACTGAACATGAGTCCCACTGCTGGCAGTTCTGCCAGGCAGTTGGAATATGAGGCTGGAATGGGATGGGGTTGCAGTGATGTTGACAACAGCCATGATTCTGTGTTAAGTCATGCTCAGCTGAGGGAATGGAATATCCAGGTTATCCTGGGAGCCCTCAGCCCCTGAGCCAGGATACCCCATTCCTGCTGAGCAGGTGCTCAGTCTGCACCATTTAACAAATTGGAAAACACCAAAGGATGTTTTTCCAGCTTAGCTGTGCAGCTTGTTTCCTTTTCATTTTTCAGTTGGAAGATTGTTTTTCTTTGTGCTCAGTTGTTATTTACTGCTTCTGCATTCTCCTAGTCCTTGTTCTCTGCCATGGTTGGAACAAGATGGTTTTTAAAGTCCCTTCCCACCCAAACCATTCCATGTTTCCCTGATTTATTATATCATTCTTTAATGTTGCACTGTCCATGGTATATCCGAAATTTTCTTCCATGACTAAGTGCTTCCCCTCCCCCAATACCGTGTTTCCTACTCTGCCTTGGCTTTCCAGGGGCTGGAACCTCTCCCAAAGTTCACACCTCTGTGATATAAATCCCTTCTTCTGAGGCAATGGTTCAGGTTCCTTTTTTAGTCAGTGGAGGAGCCAGGTGCTCACTCCCTGTCTGGGCAGGGATCTGAAATAGCTGAGTTGTGCTGGAGAAGCTCTCGCTCCTCTCCTGCCCAGGGAATGTGGGTGATGGACTGGGATCATCATCCTCACTATAAATATCTGTCCCTTGGGTGAGACCCAGCCTGGGCAGGGGACACCCACAGGGCTGGGACAGGGACAGGGACAGGAGCTCCTCACCTGGGGCTGGCTCCTGGAGCTGCTCCTCAGGAGAGACTGGACTGGGTGCTCCCCAAGGGCTTTTCCAGCCTAAATGTGAGGTGCTGACATTCTGCCACATCCAAACCCTGAGCTCTGCCTGGGGAACCTTCTCCCTGTTCCACAGCAGCTGGATGAGTTTGCTGCTGGAAGCAGGAAGGGATTCAGAACCATGGAGATCTCTCTGAGGCCAAAACTCTGAACCAAATTGAAGTTGTTGTTGTGCATGTGCCCAGCAGAGCTGGTTCCAGTTCTGTGAGGAGTGTGGGGCACAGCTCTGCTGCTCCTGCCATCAGCAGGACGTGGAGCTGCTGGAGCAGGTCCAGGGGAGCCCATCATGGTCATACAGAGACTGGAGCACCTCCAGAGACAGCCTGGGACACCTGGGAGTGTTCAGCCTGGGGGAGGGAAGGTTGTGTGGAGACCTCAGGGCACTTTCCAGGATCTGAAGGCATCCAAGAGAGCCAGAGAGGGACCCTGAATCAGCACTGGAAGTGCCAGGACACAGGGAATGGCTTCCCACTGCCAGAGAGCAGGGATGGATTGGTTTAGATTGGATATTGGGAACAAATTCCTCCCTGGGAGGGTGGCCAGGGTGGCACAGGGTGCCCAGAGCGGCTGGGGCTGCCCCTGGATCCCGGGAATGGCCAAGGAAAGCTTGGAGCAGCCTGGGATGGTGGGATTGGAATGGGATGGGATTGAAGGTCCCTGGATCCCATCCCAAACCATTCTGGGATTTGGGAGGCTCTGGGTCCATCCCGAGGGATTTTTCTGGAAGTTGGGGCTGGAAAAGGGAAGGGAGAGCCTTCCTGCAGTGCTGAGATTGCCAGGGAAAGGCCTGGATCCCAAAATTCCTTCCTGGAGCGGAGCTGGGGCAGGGCTGGAGAGAGGGAATGGAGGGAATTCCCTGGGAAAGGGGAGATGGGGGTGGGATGTTGGGAATTGGGAATTGGGAATTGCTGGCTGGGCTGGAATTGCCAGAGCAGCTGTGGCTGCCCCTGGATCCCTGGCAGTGGCCAAGGGCAGGCTGGAGCCTGGGGCTGGGAGCAGCCTGGGCCAGTGGGAGCTGTGGGGGGCACTGGGGGGGCTCGGGGGTCCCTTCAGGCAGGGGACAGCATTTCCCCACCTCCTTCAGTGCCTGGCAAGGGGAGGACCCAAAGCTCAGAAGTTTATCAACATTTTACTGTTTTTCCCTTCTGCTTAGAGAAAGTTCATTTAATTGTGGCTGGTCCCAGACTGCTGTGTGTGACTGAGGGCTCTGAGATCTCCAGGATGAAGCAGCAGAGGTGTTTCCAAAAGCTCTGAGGGGCTTTAGGGTGCCACATGTTGGTGTGGGGGTCTGGGACCTGGTGCCAGTGGTGACTGCACACCCCATTTCATGGCTGTTACACCCTAACTTCCTCTTGCAAAAGGGGCAATTTCAGGCCTTCTGTTTTTCCTTCCCTTGTGTCACCTTCCTTGTGACACAAGAAATAACGGGTACAGGGCAGGGATGTTAATGTGGGGAGTGCTTCCAGTGTGTCCATGGTCTCCCTGCTCCTGCTTTTCCCTCCGTTCCCAACAGCAGCTCCGCTGAGGAATGTTGTGTCTTGCAGGAAAAAACTGCTTCAGCTTCATTTTTCACAGGTGAATTTTGGGCAGCAGCAGGAATTTCTTTATGGGAAGGGGGTCAGACCTTGCCCAGGGAGGTTTGCAGTGCCCATCCCTGGAGGTGTCCAGGGAATTCCTGGAGGTGGCACTCAGGGGACAAGGTGGGCATTGGGTACAGCTGGGACTCCATGGGCTGGGAGGGCTTTTCCAGCCCCAGGAATCCTGGGATTCTTAGAGCTTCTCTGTGTTGTTTTCTCAAATACTTGGAAGCAAATGCTGGAATGAAGCAGTGCAGTTCCCAAGAACAAAATTGTTGTTTTTAGTTTTAGAGGAGAAGAGCAAGGAGAAGTATTGAGTGTATTCCCGGGGTTTGGATCCATGCTGGAGTTTTCCAAGGAGCAGTGAAGTGAGACGGGATCACCTGTGGGCACGGGAGACTTTGGCCATGTGGGGAAAATCCTGTTGTGTAATCCCAGTTTGTTTGGAGCTGTGGACTGTGCCCTGGTCAGGAATGTGTTATTTTGGGAAAAGCAGGTGGGATCACCACCAGCCAACCAGCAGGGCCAGAGCTGGGCAGGCAGGAGGATCTCCAGGCTGAAAGGAGCAGTGCCCTGCTGGGTTTAGGGCACTAAATTAACATTAAAATGTTTATGGGGCAATTCCTGCTGTTCCTGGGGAATGGCCCATCCAGATTCCTAATGGGAATCATGGAATCCCAGGATGGTTTGGGGCCTTAAAGCCTCTCTCATTCCAACCCCTGCCAAAGCAGGGACACATTTCACTATCCCAGGGGACTGCAAGCCACACCCAAATCATTCCCTGCTTCCGTGATCAAGAGAACTGTTGATGATCCTTCATGCAAGGTGCATGTTCAATTATTTTCCCAATATTGATCCAATCTCTAGGATTCTTTATTAAGCTTGGAAAAATAAATGTCAGCCTTTTCAGTCTTTTGAAATGCTCACCCTGCTCATTCCACGGGTTTTATGAGTGGTTTTGGTTGTGATTGAGGGAATTCAGTCATTCCTTGGATTAGTGCTCCAAGCCTGAGCTAGATGGACATTTCAGCTGGAACGCTGTCCCCTTCCTGCTGCTCCATCCTTGCCACTTCCCTGCCCTCCCTCCCTGCTCAGACATTCCTGCAGCAATGCTGGGAGCAGGTTTGGGGGAATGATCCAGCTGATTATTTTTTTTCCCTGCTAATTCTGCATGGCAAAGGAAACCCATTTTTTAATACCCAGCGAGTCGTGGCCTCAGATCAGGAGTGTGTCCTGCTGGTTTGGGATTCCCAGAGCAGCTTGAACTTTGATGTTTCTTTATCCAGGTAAAACCCATGGAACTCCTAAGGGTGGGTCTGAGAGTTCCCAGGGATTGTTTTCCTTTCAGGATGTTTCATGGTGGATGAAGCCTGGCTCATAAATAGAGGTTAAGTGGTGTCATGCAGGGAGAACAGGCTGCTGGTGCCTTGTCCTGGCAAGGATGTTTTACCCAATTCTGAGGAACTGGGTAAAGAGGGAGGAATTTCCCCATGGAAAGGGAAGGTTTGCAGTGCCCATCCCTGGAGGTGTCCAGGGAATTCCTGGAGGTGGCACTCTGGGGACAGGGTGTGCATCGGGCACAGCTGGGACTGGATGCTCTTTTCCAACCTCAGCCATTCTGAGCTCCTTCTGAAGCATCTTTATTTCTTTGAACTGCAAAACTTAAACTTTGCATGGACTATGTCTGTAATGGCCTGAAATGAAGGGGCATTGAGGAAATGAAACTGCTTTTATTTAATGTCCTGTTTGAGGGCTCTGCTTTGCTGGAGCCTCAGGTCTGGGTCTGCTGGGTGGAGGAGCATTGGAATATTCTGGCAGGAGCTGCAGCATGTGAGGGGCTGGGCTGTTGAGGTGCAGGAACAGCCACAAACTCACCTTGGGAGCTTTGAACAGGGATGAAGGAGCAGAAAAGGGCACAGCAGTTGTTTTACTGGCTCACTTGGGGCCCTGTGCTGATCAAATAGGTGTCTGTGGAACGGGCAGCCCTTGATCTCCCCGTGGGGTGCAGCAGGAAATCTCAGCTTGCAAATGCTGGCCCTCGGTCTGAGTACAAAGAGGTGTCTTTTGTAACATTGCCTTAGTCTGTGTGGGCAGCAAAGATGAAAATATCCAAGGTCCACGGAAGGACTTGAACAAAATGGGATTTGCCCAGTTAAAACAACAGCCTGCTCTGAGATCCCAGTCTGGTCATTCACAGGGATTTCTGTGGGGTTCAGCTGTGCTGACCCAGGAGAAAATGTCACTTGTTGCTTGGAGAAGACAGAGGAACCAGCCCTGAGCCTCATCAAAGCCATCCAGGAGCCTGGAGTCCTGCGAGGGATGGAAATCAGCTCTTCAAGCACCCCAGCACTTTGTTTTGCTGCTTTAATATTCAAATGCAGTTGCAAATCTCACACTCAAAGGTTACTGTTTAATGGGAAGCCCTGAGTCCCCCCGGGGTTCCTTGGGGCCGTCAGCACAGAGGAGCAGCTGGAAATAACCAATCCTTCTCAATTCCTGCTGAAATACACATCACAAACTGGGAGATTCCTCTGCCCTCAGAGCTGAGTGAGCCCAGCAGCCCGTAGAGGTGAATTTTAGGGATGTATTGAGCTCCATGTGCACTGACTGAGCTGTTAAAAAAGGCCTTTTTGGTGCTGTTTTGTTCCCAGGGCGCTTGGGAGCCTTTTCTGCAGCTTTTTCCTGCAGCTTTTGAAGCGCTGCGGTTTCCCCGTGTCTGGGTGTGGAGCAGTTAATTAAATAAGTAACATTTAAATCAAGAAGCTGTGCAAATTCTGTCCTTAGCATGGGGTAGGGCAGCAATTAGGAGGCTGCTTAACGAGATAGTGGGTGAGGATAAGGTTGATGATCAAAACAGAGAACTCCTGATATCATCTCTTTCTTTGGGAGCTTCAGAGGCCGGGAAGAATTAGAAGGAGCTCTTCATTTGTCCAACACCGAGGCCTTCAAGGGTTTATTGCCAGGAGCAGTTTTTTGTTAAAGAAAAAGCCCAACACAGCCCCTTTCCATGCAGAGCAGCATTCCAGTGTGCCTGTGGTTTCCTGCTGGTGGCCACAGAACGTGGGGTGCCCCTGAGCTGGGTGGGATGTGGGGCTGTGCACAGGGATGGGGACCTGGGATGAGGCCACAGGGTGAGGAACGGCCAGGCCGAGGGGCAGGAGATGCCCTGGGGCAGCCCAAGGGCCTGGAGCGCTCCAGGCCGGGCACAGGGGCTGGAAACTGGGCAAGGCCCTGGGGGGACACGAGCCCGGAGGGGCCAGGGGGGCAGGAGGCCGATGGAGCCGGGCTGGGGCAGCCCCAGGGTGGGCACAGGGCAGGGACTGTCCCCTGTGCTGGCCCTGCTGAGGGAGCCCCTGGAATCCTGGGGACAGCTCCGGACCCCTCCTGCCAGGAGACCCTGGAGGGGCTGGAGGTGTCCAGGGAACGGAGCTGGGAAGGTTCTGGAGCCCCAGGAAGAGCTGTGGGAGCTGGGAAGGTTCTGGAGCCCCAGGAACAGCTCTGGGAGCTGGGAAGGTTCTGGAGCCCCAGGAACAGCTGTGGGAGCTGGGAAGGTTCTGGAGCCCCAGGAAGAGCTCTGGGAGCTGGGAAGGGGCTCAGCCTGGAGCAAAGGGGGATCAGGGGGACCTTGTGGCTCTGCACAAGTCCCTGGCAGGAGGGGACAGCCGGGGGGTCGGGCTGTGCTGGCAGGAACAGGGACAGGAGGAGAGGGAACGGCCTCAGGCTGGGCCAGGACAGGCTCAGGGTGGGCCAGGACAGGCTCAGGATGGGCCAGGACAGGCTCAGGATGGGCCAGGACAGGCTCAGGATGGGCCAGGACAGGCTCAGGATGGGCCAGGACAGGCTCAGGATGGGCCAGGACAGGCTCAGGATGGGCCAGGACAGGCTCAGGATGGGCCAGGACAGGCTCAGGATGGGCCAGGACAGGCTCAGGTGGGCAGCAGCAGGAATTTCCCCATGGAAAGGGGGTCAGGCCCTGGAAGTGCCCAGGGAGGTTTGCAGTGCCCATCCCTGGAGGTGTCCAGGGAATTCCTGGAGGTGGCACTCAGGGGACATCATGCACAGCTGGCACTGGATGGGCTGGGAGGGCTTTTCCAACCAAATGTTGCCAGGATTTTGTAATGTAAATGCAGAGATCTCTTTGTCACATGTTAAAGAATAATGAAGAAATTCATCTTCAAAGCTCAAAGGGGAAAACAAAAGGACATTCTTGGCAAAGTGGTGAAATATTTTGGTTGACAATAAATTTTATCTGTGAATTTTGAATGTATCCAAGTGGTTTTCAATAAGGAACTTTGGCCAGGGGATGTCTCATGGAGCTGAAACACCTCTTTGGGGGTGTGTGGCAGTGATGAACCCCAGTGAGGTGGGATCACTGCCTCAAGACCTCCAGTGTGTCCTGCTTTGCCTTTAGGCAGGGATTCCAAAAAGAATCCAGCAAATGGGGGAGGCAGGGAGCATGGGAATGGTGCTGAATGGGAATGGAGTTATGTAAAATCCTGATGTCAGAGGAGCTGAGGTGTCCCAGAGCTGTTCCTTGGTGGAGAACCTTGCCCAGGTCCTGTCCCTTGGTGTTCCTCATGGCTGCCATGGGATGGGCTCCTGGCACGGTGTGATTTGGGAGCAGAGGGGCTGGGTTCATGGAATCATGGAATCATGGAATCATGGAATCGTGGAATCATGGAATCCCAGACTGCTGTGGGTGGGAAGGGACTTCAGAGCCCCCCCAGTGCCCCCCAGCCATGGCAGGGACACTTCTCCCTGTCCCAGGCTGTTCCCAGCCCCATCCAACCTGGCCTTGAGCTCTGGCATTTCTGTAGGAAACGTTTCTTTTCCTCCTTTGGAGTTTCTCACCATCCTTTGTGCCTCCACCATTCCTCTGAAGAGAAATCCACAAAGGTCTTGGATTCAGTCTTTGCTGTGTTAAAGAGAAATATGGGAATTATTCTGTTTTGGAGCAGAGTGTGTTTCACAGGAGTCTGAGGTGGGAGCCAAAGGAGGTTGAGAGAGCTCTGAAATAACTGAGTAGCTCATGATTCTGTTCCCCTGGCAGACTGAACCCCAAAATCCCAGAAATGCTGAGGTTGGAAAATCCCTCCCAGCCCATGGAGTCCCAGCTGTGCCCGATGCCCACCTTGTCCCCTGAGTGCCACCTCCAGGAATTCCCTGGACACCTCCAGGGATGGGCCCTGCAAACCTCCCTGGGCACTTCCAGGGCCTGAGCCCCTTTCCATGGGGAAATTCCTGCTGAATTCCTGCAGGATGGTGACTTTGTGTGTCCCTTGTCCAGCACTCACAGGAGGAGGACTCTGAGATGTGCCTGCAGCCCCCGTCAGGGCTGAGCTGAGACCTTCACAGGGGATGAATTCTGGACGGTGTTTGCTTCTCTCTCAAGGAAAGTTGGGTCCTTTTTAGGGAAGTGAAATTGTGCAGTTGAGAAATGTTGATAACCCAAATGATCCAATTTCTTGGGAAGAGCTTGAGGATAAAAATACTGGCGAGTGTCAATTGTTGTGAGGTGGCAGTGGGGTGTTATGTATGAGCTGGCACCGCTCCTCGCCTGCTTTCCTGGGAGTGCTTGACAGGTCTGGGGATGGATCAGGGCTGGCTTCCAGCTGGGCTTGGCTGTGCAGCAGGGCTGGGAATGACCCTGTCCCTGCCCTGGGAGTCACCAGCAGCAGTGGGACACCTGGGCACCCTCCCTGTCACTGCAGGTGATGCACTGCAGCCTCTGGCTGCTTCTTCCCAGGCAGCACCGGGCTGGGTAACCACCATAAAAACAACAACAATGTCAACATAAAAACAACACCATAACCACCATAAAAACAACAGCACCAGCAGCTCCTGTGGGCTGTTCACTGCCATCAGTCCTGGGCTGCCTGACCTGCTGTGCTTTGAGTGTCTGACTGGAAAACCACAGCAGCTGCACATCCATCCTGTGCTGTACCTGGAATCTCCTGAGCTGGAAGGGACCCCAGGGATGGTGGATCCAGCTCCTGGCCCTGCACACACCCCCAGCAATCCCAGCCTGGGCATCCCTGGGAGCTCCTGGAGCCCCCACAGCCTCGGGGCAGTGCCAGCACCCTCTGGGGCAGAACCTTTCCTGCTCTCCAACCCTCCCTGGCACAGCTCCATGGAGATTCGAAAATCTTTGGAGCAGGCTCTGGCACCACAAGGTGCTGGTTCTTTGCTGGATCAGCTCCTGTGGAAGATTCCCAGAGCTTGGCCAAGAGTTTAAAATAGTAACTGGTCTTGGTGGCTTCTCCAGTTACCAGGATCATTCCAGGGATCTCATGATTTGCATATCGTTTTCCAAATGTCCACATGCACAGGAAAAGAAATTTGCTGTTGCTCTGACCCTGAGTTGATGAAGGAAGAGTTGAAATGATGTTTGCCAAGGGGAGCGGATTTAGGGATGAGCCAGGGCTGGGAACAGGCAGGGAGGGGTGGGCTGGCTGCTCCTCCCTGGGGATGGAACAGGAACTCCAGAAACTGCCAGAGGACAGGGCTGGATGTTGGGAATTGGGAATTGCTGGCTGGGCTGGAATTGCCAGAGCAGCTGGGGCTGCCCCTGGATCCCTGGCAGTGGCCAAGGGCAGGCTGGAGCCTGGGGCTGGTGTCCCTGCCATGGGGACTCCCTTGTCCCCAGTCCCTCTGCAGCTCTCCTGGAGCCCCTTCAGGCCCTGCAGGGGCTCTCAGCTCTCCCTGGACCCTTCTCCTCTCCAGGGGAACATTCCCAGCTCTCCTGGAGCCCTTCAGGCTCTGGAATGTTCTGGAAGCTCTCCCTGGACCCTTCTCCTCTCCAGGGGAACATTCCCAGCTCTCCTGGAGCCCCTTCAGGCCCTGCAATGTTCTGGAAGCTCTCCCTGGACCCTTCTCCTCTCCAGGGGAACATTCCCAGCTCTCCTGGAGCCCCTTTAGGCCTGGAAAGGTCTCTGAGCTCTCCCTGGAGCCTTCTCCTCTCCAGGTGAACATTCCCAGCTCTCCCAGGCTGGCTCCAGCCCTGGAGCAGCTCCATGGTCTCTGGACTGTGTCCAGCAGTTAATCTCAGCCGTTGTTTATTTACTGTTAGAACCAGTGGCTCTGGGAATATTTCAATTCCCGTGTTATGGTTGAGGTTCACAAGAGCTGGTGGAAGGATCTTTATGTGTGTATTTATTTATTTACTGGAAAGGAGGAAGCAGCAGAGACCAGAGCCCATCCCAGTGACCTCAGGGCTGTCAGGAATGGGCTGCAGGAGTTTGTGGGTTTGGGTTAATCAGGACTATCTGGAGTGACCATCTTGGTCAGTTGATGTTTGTGGTCACTCAGCTGTTCTGGCTGAGCGTTGGAGCGGTGCCTGGATGGTTTTACCCTTCCACCCTTTAATCCCTGAATTCCTGGCAGAGACAAGGAGGGTTGGGGAAGAGCTGAAGGTTCATAAGACCCCAGTTTCAGGTGTTGCAGGTGTTGATGGTATAAAAGCCCTGAAATGAGAGAACATCCAAACTGTTCTCCCCAGTCTTTGCGTCACTCACTGCTGCTGGAGAGAAGAAGATGGAAAATCCAACTGTTTTAGGCTGGAATTGTTCTCTTTTCCTTTGGTTGTGTTTAGCCTTGGCAGGGGCTGCCCAGGGAGGTTTGCAGTGCCCATCCCTGGAGGTGTCCAGGGAATTCCTGGAGGTGCCACTCAGGGCTCTGGGCTGGGGACAAGGTGGGAATCAGGCACTGGATAGGCTGGGAGGGCTTTTCCAGGGATTTTGTTGGGACTGCTCTTAAAGCAGGTGGGAAGAGGCTGAATAAGTCCCAAAATTGACGTGAGTGGACATTGATCAGGGAAGAGTTTGTGGTTATTCTGTTCTCCTCCCAGCCATGCAAGTACCCTGGGAAATGCTGCTTTCCTTTAATTCCAACAGCTCAAACTCTTCCTTTATTAGTGAAGTCTTGAGGCAAGTTCTAACTTATATAAAAGGTTGAATTTAGCTCATCTTAGTTGATATTTCTGATCAACCATGATAAAGTAACTGAGGCAGTGGGAAGACTTTAAATTTTGTTAAAAATAGCTGGGTTTTGTACATGCCTGTCCTTTTCCAAATGCTCCCATCCCACTGCTGCCTCCTGGGATGTGCCACGGGATGTATGGGAAAGGCAGGAATTCTGTTCCTCTTGGGAGGCTCATGTTTAAATGGACCTTTAGATTGTTTTTATTGAGGAATTCCCGATTCTCCTCACCCTCTCCCAATGCCTTTTGCAGTAAAGAACCCTTTCCTTGTAGCTGGGTATGGACTCACCTGGGGCTGGGGCATTGCAGCCTCCGTGGATCCCCTCTCCTGATTCCCTGGAGCAGCAGGAACAGAACAGGAGGAGCCCCTGGCAGGGAGGATCAGGTGAACTCAGCTTCTTCCCCACAGGGAAGGGGCTCTGAGCAGGGCCTGGCCCATTGCAGCTTCTGTGGATCCTCTCTCCTGGTTCCTTGGAGCAGCAGGAACAGAACAGGAGGAGCCCCTGGCAGGGAGGATCAGGTGAACTCAGCTTCTTCCCTGGAGGGAAGGGGCTCTGAGCAGGGCATGGCCCATTGCAGCTTCTGTGGATCCTCTCTCCTGATTCCCTGGAGCAGCAGGAACAGAACAGGAGGAGTCCCTGGCAGGGAGGATCAGGTGAATTCAGCTTCTTCCCCACAGGAAAGGGGCTCTGAGCAGGGCCCCGAGGCCGCTGGAGCTCCGGGGGCGTTGGGACAGCGCTGCCAGGGATGCCCAGGCTGGGAGCTGGGGTTTGTGCAGGTGATCCCTGTGGAGCTCCAGCTATATTCCATATATTCCATGAGATTCCATGAGATTCCATGATATTCCATATATTCCATGATATTCCATGGATATTCCATGGATATTCCATATATTCCATGATATTCCATGATATTCCATATATTCCATGGATATTCCATGGATATTCCATATATTCCATGGATATTCCATATATTCCATGATATTCCATGATATTCCATGGATATTCCATATATTCCATGATATTCCAGGATATTCCATGGCTCTGTGAGTCCAGGGACGGTTCTCACACATGTGCAGGGTGTTTAATTCCCAGCTCCCTTAAGCAGAGGGGCACAGGGGAGGCTCCAGGCTGTGCTGGACTCAGGGATCCTGGTGGGATGGGCTCTGAGCCCCGTGTCCAGCGCTGGAACATCCCCAGGAGCTGTGGATCTGCTCCTGTGGGCTCTGCACGTCCTCCAGCACGGCTGCTCCAGGTGGAGCCTCCCTCAGGAGACTCAGGAGAGGAGCTGGCATATATTGAACAGTTGCTCATGACTTGCTAATGTGTAAATGCTTTTCCAAAGGCACTGGAGAGGTTTTTGGTGGGTTTTAGTCTGCTCAGTAACGAGCTTTCCTTCCTTGCTGAGTGGATTCCAAGGAAAGGCTGCAGAATATGGTGGGAACACCTGTCCTGAGGCGTGGCCGAGGTGGCCAAGGTGGGCTCTGTTGACGGAATATTGGCACACAAACGTGTGGAAAAGCTGCAACACGCTTGGATTTCACCGTGCTTGGAGCTTAGCCACATCCCTGAACACTCTGGCACCATCCCTGGCAGTGGCCCAGGCCGGGCTGGACACTTGGGGCACCCTGGGACATGGGAGGTGTCCCTGCCCTGGAGGGGCTTTGAGCTCCCTTCCCACCCAAACCACTCCAGGATTATTTATTCAAAATGCACTTTCACTCTTCATTGATGCTTTCAATTTGTTCATATTTTTGGGACCGTGTTTGCCAATGACAGGCCCAGCTCTTTGTGTATATTTGGGATATTTATTTGGAATATTTATTTGGGATATTTATTTAGGATATTTATTTGGGATATTTATTTGGGATGTTTATTTGGGATATTTGGGATATTTATTTGGGATGTTTATTTGGGATATTTATTTGGGATATTTGGGATATTTATTTGGGATATTTATTTAGGATGTTTATTTGGGATATTTATTTGGGATAGTTATTTGGGATGTTTATTTGGGATATTTGGGATATTTATTTGGGATATTTATTTGGGATATTTATTTGGGGTATTTATTTGGGATATTTATTTAGGATATTTATTTGGGATATTTGGGATATTTATTTGGGATATTTATTTGGGATATTTGGGATGTTTATTTGGGATATTTATTTGGGATATTTGGGATATTTATTTGGGATGTTTGTTTATTTGGGATATTTATTTGGAATATTTGGGATGTTTATTTGGGATATTTATTTGGGATATTTGGGATATTTTTTTGGGATATTTATTTGGGATATTTATTTGGGATATTTATTTGGGATGTTTGTTTATTTGGGATATTTATTTGGGATGTTTATTTGGGATATTTGGGATATTTGGGATATTTATTTGGGGTATTTGGGATATTTGGGATAGTTATTTGGGATATTTATTTGGGATGTTTATTTGGGATATTTATTTGGGATATTTATTTGGGATATTTATTTAGGATATTATTTGGGATATTTATTTGGGATATTTATTTGGGATATTTATTTGGGATGTTTGTTTATTTGGGATATTTATTTGGAATATTTGGGATGTTTATTTGGGATATTTATTTGGGATATTTGGGATATTTTTTTGGGATATTTATTTGGGATATTTATTTGGGATATTTATTTGGGATGTTTGTTTATTTGGGATATTTATTTGGGATATTTATTTGGGATATTTGGGATATTTGGGATATTTATTTGGGGTATTTGGGATATTTGGGATAGTTATTTGGGATATTTATTTGGGATGTTTATTTGGGATATTTATTTGGGATATTTATTTGGGATATTTATTTGGGATATTTATTTGGGATATTTATTTGGGATGTTTATTTGGGATGTTTATTTGGGATATTTATTTGGGATATTTATTTGGGATATTTATTTAGGATATTATTTGGGATATTTATTTGGGATATTTATTTGGGATATTTATTTGGGATGTTTGTTTATTTGGGATATTTATTTGGAATATTTGGGATGTTTATTTGGGATATTTATTTGGGATATTTGGGATATTTTTTTGGGATATTTATTTGGGATATTTATTTGGGATATTTATTTGGGATGTTTGTTTATTTGGGATATTTATTTGGGATATTTATTTGGGATATTTGGGATATTTGGGATATTTATTTGGGGTATTTGGGATATTTGGGATAGTTATTTGGGATATTTATTTGGGATGTTTATTTGGAATATTTATTTGGGATATTTATTTGGGATATTTATTTGGGATGTTTATTTGGGATGTTTATTTGGGATATTTATTTGGGATATTTATTTGGGATATTTATTTAGGATATTATTTGGGATATTTGGGATATTTATTTGGGATGTTTATTTGTGATGTTTATTTGGGATATTTGGGATATTTATTTGGGATATTTATTTGGGATATTTGGGATATTTGTGATGTTTATTTGTGATGTTTATTTGGGATATTTATTTGGGATATTTGGGATATTTATTTGGGATATTTGGGATATTTGGGATATTTATTTGGGATATTTGGGATATTTGGGATATTTATTTGGGATATTTGGGAGCAGCTGCTGTCTCACAGAAGGAGCTGCAGATCAGCAGCCTCGTGAGCTGCTTTGGGTTTTGCTCCCACTAAACTTGGGGTGAGTTCTTTGTGCCTTTGGCCAGGACGTGAGGGGACCTGAGGGGACCTGAGGGGACGTGAGGGGACGTGAGGGGACATGAGGGGACCTGAGGGGACCTGAGGGGACGTGAGGGGTCATGAGGGGACATGAGGGGACGTGAGGGGATGTGAGGGGACATGAGGGGACATGAGGGGATCTGAGGGGACGTGAGGGGACATGAGGGGACGTGAGGGGACGTGAGGGGACGTGAGGGGACGTGAGGGGATCTGAGGGGACATGAGGGGACCTGAGGGGACCTGAGGGGACGTGAGGGGTCATGAGGGGACATGAGGGGACATGAGGGGACGTGAGGGGACGTGAGGGGACATGAGGGGACATGAGGGGACATGAGCATCAGGAGCTGTGCCAGCGCCTGGGCCCTCAGGAGCAGTGCCAGCAGCTGCTGCTGTCACCAGGCGGGCGTGTCCTGGTGACACTGCAGGGACACGGGGTGGTGGCACACACAGGGAGTGCTGGCTGTGGTGACACAGCAGGGACACAGGGTGGTGGCAGCAGTGCTGGCTGTGGTGACACTGCAGTGATACGGGGTGATGGCAGTAGTGCTGGCTGTGGTGACACTGTAGGGACACAGGGTGGTGGCAGCAGTGCTGGCTGTGTGACTTGACAGTGACACAGGGTGGTGGCAGCAGTGCTGGCTGTGGTGACACTGTAGGGACACAGGGTGATGGCAGTAGTGCTGGCTGTGGTGACACTGTAGGGACACAGGGTGGTGGCAGCAGTGCTGGCTGTGGTGACACAGCAGGGACACTGGGGTGGCACACACAGGGAGTGCTGGCTGAGGTGACATGGCAGTGCCATGGGTGGTGACAGGAGTGCTGGCTGTGGTGACATGGCAGTGCCATGGGGTGCTGGCTGTGGTGACACAAGGGTGGTGGCTGAGGTGACAAGCAGTGACAGGGAGTGCTGGCTGTGGTGACATGGCAGTGCCATGGGGTGGTGACAGGAGTGCTGGCTGTGGTGACAAGCAGTGACAGGAGTGCTTGCTGGGATGACACAGCAGGGACACAGGGTGGTGACACATACAGGAAGTGCTGGCTGTGGTGACATGGCAGTGCCATGGGTGGTGACAGGAGTGCTGGCTGAGGTGACAGGCAGTGACAGGAGTACTGGCTGAGGTGACAGAGGCAGTGCCATGGGGTGCTGGCTGTGGTGACACAGGGTGGTGGCAGGAGTGCTGGCTGTGGTGACAAGCAGTGACAGGAGTGCTTGCTGGGATGACACAGCAGGGACACAGGGTGGTGACACATACAGGAAGTGCTGGCTGTGGTGACATGGCAGTGCCATGGGTGGTGACAGGAGTGCTGGCTGAGGTGACACAGGGTGGTGGCAGGGGTGGTGGCTGTGGTGACATGGCAGTGACACAGGGGTGGTGGCAGCAGTGCTGTCTTTGGTGACACAGCAGTGACACTGGGGTGGCACACACAGGGAGTGCTGTCTTTGGTGACACAGCAGTGACACTGGGGTGGCACACACAGGGGGTGCTGGCTGAGGTGACACAGCAGTGACACTGGGGTGGCACACACAGGGAGTGCTGGCTGGGGTGGCATGGCAGTGCCATGGGGTGCTGGCTGAGGTGACACAGCAGGGACACAGGGGTGGTGGCAGCAGTGCTGTCTTTGGTGACACAGCAGTGACACTGGGGTGGCACACACAGGGAGTGCTGGCTGAGGTGACACAGGTGACACAGCAGTGACACTGGGGTGGCACACACAGGGGGTGCTGGCTGAGGTGACAGAGGTGACAGCAGTGACACAGGGGTGGCACACACAGGGGGTGCTGTCTTTGGTGACACAGCAGTGACACAGGGGTGGCACACACAGGGAGTGCTGGCTGAGGTGACACAGGTGACACAGCAGTGACACGGGGGTCGCTGTGGCCAGGTCTCACTGTGGCTGTGTCCAGGGGTCCCTGGCCGCTCTCCGGAGCCGTTCCCGTCAGGATGTGCCGGAGCTGGGGCCTTGCTGGGTGGGCTGGGCTGGGTCCCTGGGTGTCCTGGCTCCCAGGAGATCTCTGATGGATGTTGGGATCAAATTCCACCCCGGCACAGGGCTGGGTGGATCCCTGCGTGTCCTGGCTCCCAGGAGACCTCTGATGGATGTTGGGATCAAATTCCTCCCTGGCACAGGGCTGGGTGGATCCCTGGGTGTCCTGGCTCCCAGGAGATCTCTGATGGATACTGGGAACAAATTCCTCCCTGGCACAGAGCTGTGGCTGCCCCTGGATCCCTGGCAGTGGCCAAGGGCAGGCTGGAGCCTGGGGCTGGGAGCAGCCTGGGCCAGTGGGAGGTGTCCCTGCCATGCCAGGGGGGCACTGGGGGGCTCGGGGGTCCCTTCTATCCCAAACCATTCCAGGATTCCATGGTTGTGGAATGCAAAACCAGCTGAAACGAAGACAAGTTCTCCCTTCCAACCCCCCCATTGCTCCCTGTCCCTGGAGCAGCCTCTTGTTTGAATTGTGAGAATTCCACGTGTTCTTCCAGGGCTCTTCCAGCCCTGAGCTCTCCAAAGCTTTGCTGTCCATGTCAGTCAGAGTTGTGCAGGATTTTACTGAACTCTTGGAACCCAGCAGGGAATTGCTGAGGAAGTTCTTGCTGGAGGTGTCCCTGCTCATGGCTCTGCTGCCAGGAACAGGGACAGGAGGAGAGGGAACGGCCTCAGGCTGGGCCAGGACAGGCTCAGGATGGGCCAGGACAGGCTCAGGGTGGGCCAGGACAGGCTCAGGATGGGCCAGGACAGGCTCAGGGTGGGCCAGGACAGGCTCAGGATGGGCCAGGACAGGCTCAGGATGGGCCAGGACAGGCTCAGGATGGGCCAGGACAGGCTCAGGATGGGCCAGGACAGGCTCAGGATGGGCCAGGACAGGCTCAGGGTGGGCCAGGACAGGCTCAGGATGGGCCAGGACAGGCTCAGGGTGGGCCAGGACAGGCTCAGGCTGGGCCAGGACAGGCTCAGGATGGGCCAGGACAGGCTCAGGCTGGGCCAGGACAGGCTCAGATGGACCAGGACAGGCTCAGGGTGGGCCAGGACAGGCTCAGATGGGCCAGGACAGGCTCAGGGTGGGCCAGGACAGGCTCAGGATGGGCCAGGACAGGCTCAGGGTGGGCCAGGACAGGCTCAGGATGGGCCAGGACAGGCTCAGGATGGGCCAGGACAGGCTCAGGATGGGCCAGGACAGGCTCAGGATGGGCCAGGACAGGCTCAGGATGGGCCAGGACAGGCTCAGGGTGGGCCAGGACAGGCTCAGGGTGGGCCAGGACAGGCTCAGGGTGGGCAGCAGCAGGAATTTCCCCATGGAAAGGGGCTCAGGCCCTGGAAGTGCCCAGGGAGGTTTGCAGGGCCCATCCCTGGAGGTGTCCAGGGAATTCCTGGAGGTGGCACTCAGGGGACAAGGTGGGCATTGGGCACAGCTGGGACTCCATGGGCTGGGAGGGCTTTTCCAACCTCCCTGAATCTGGGACTGGGTCAGGGACTTTTGGGCATAAATTCTGGGGAAAAAGGCATCAAAATTTAGAAATAAAATCCTGAACAGTTTTTGTTCAGATCAATGCCCTTGGTTTGGGTGAATGTTGTACCTCCAGTCAAGTAATTGTTGATTGGAAGATGGGGAAATACATTTATTTTCACATTAAATTTAATTTCAGTTTGATGTGGGGACCTCCTGCTGGTTGTTCTCTGTATCCAGGAGCACATCAGGAATTCCTGGATTTCAGGAGACTGGGTAAAGCCCAGCTCTGGAGTTGGGGGGCAGCTCATGGGCTGAGCCAGCCTTGGCTGCTCCTCTGTGATCCCCTTCCACTCTCCCTGGTTGTTCTGAGCCCCAGGCCTTGAGCACCTGCAGGGCTGGGCAGTTCACATCTCCCAGAGCTGCAGCAGGGGAGGAACTGGGATAACTGGGAGGATCCTGTGTGGCCTGGTGCTGATGGCTTGGCAGGGGCTGACGGTCCCTATGATCTTCCTTTGTGCTGGAAGGTTCTGTGGAAGTTCACTTAGGGAAAAAAGAAAAAGCCTTTGGATCTCAGGTACCTTTGTTTATTGGTAATTTTTAACAATCTTTTCCAGGATTGGAAGTTTGCAGAGGAATTTGCACTGGATGAAAACCAATTCCTGAAGCTGGGTCTATTCCAGGAACTGTAACCCAAATGTTTCTCTGTCCGTGGAGGAGATTTCACGTTTGAAGGAACTTCTACTGAAGGTAAGAACATCTCTCTGTCCTTCTGTCATGGAATGGTTTGGGATAGAAGGGACCCCCGAGCCCCCCAGTGCCCCCCACAGCTCCCACTGGCCCAGGCTGCTCCCAGCCCCAGGCTCCAGCCTGCCCTTGGCCACTGCCAGGGATCCAGGGGCAGCCCCAGCTGCTCTGGCAATTCCAGCCCAGCCAGCAATTCCCAATTCCCAATTGCCAACATCCAGCCCTGTCCTCTGGCCCTGGGAGCCATTCCCTGGCTCCTGGCCCTGCAGCCCTGTCCCAGTCCCTCTGCAGCTCTCCTGGAGCCCCTTCAGGCCCTGCAGGGGCTCTCAGCTCTCCCTGGACCCTTCTCCTCTCCAGGGGAACGTTCCCAGCTCTCCTGGAGCCCCTTCAGGCTCTGGAATGTTCTGGAAGCTCTCCCTGGACCCTTCTCCTCTCCAGGGGAACATTCCCAACTCTCCCAGGCTGGATCCCTGGGAACTGAGGGGCTCCAGGCCTGGAGCAGCTCTGGGGTCTCCTCTGGGCTCTCCCCAGCAGCTCCAGGTGTCCCCAGGGCTGGGGCAGCTCTGCAGGTGGGGACAGGGGCAGGGTCCCCCCTCCCCTGCGGGATCAGCCCAGCCCTGGGGGGCTCTGGTCAGGGCCTGTCAAGTTCCTCATTAATGGACCAATTAATTCCCAATAATGAGGACGAGCTCTGTGATGCTGGGTGCTCAGTTCTGGTGGCTGCTCCTGGGATTGATCTGGTGTTTAATTCCTGGAGTCATCTGAGAGGGAATTGTGGTGTCCGAGGGATGTTCCTGAGGATGGAGGAGCTCAGTCCCTGTGTCCCTTTGTCCCCATGTCCCTGTGTTCCTCTGTCTCTGTGTCTCTGTGTCCCTCTGTCTCTGTGTCCCTGTGTCTCTGTGTCTCTGTGTCTCTGTGTCTCTGTGTCCCTGTGTCCCTCTGTCTCTGTGTCCCTGTGTCCCTCTGTCTCTGTGTCTCTATGTCTCTGTGGCCCTGTGTCCCTGTTGTCCCTGTGTCCCTGTGTCCCTGTGTCTCTGTGTCCCTGTGTCCCTGTGTCTCTGTGTCCCTGTGTTCCTCTGTCCCTGTGTCCCTGTGCCAGCCTTGAGCCTGGGCTGGCTTTATCCCCATGGAAAGGGGGTCAGGCCCTGGAAGTGCCCAGGGAGGTTTGCAGGGCCCATCCCTGGAGGTGTCCAGGGAATTCCTGGAGGTGGCACTCAGGGGACAAGGTGGGCATCGGGCACAGCTGGGACTCCATGGGCTGGGAGGGATCCCAGGAATCTCAGTGTGCTGGCCAGGATCATCCCTAAAACCACGTTCAGCTGTGGAAGTGTCTCTCAGAAGCTGAGCTCGTGTCCATAACTGCTGGGAAGGGCTGGATCTCCTCATTCCCTGTTCTCCCAGGAGCTGCTGTGGCTGGTGCAGGGAGTTCCCTGTGGAAGGGCCCCACTCTGCACTCGCTGTGGGGCAGGAACAGGAACAGGCCGGGATCTCTGTCCCAGTTCCCCAGGGAGGAATGGGAACCATCCAGCACAGCAGCTCGAGGCACACAGGAGGAGCTGCCCTTTCCTGCAGCAGTAATTCCATTGGGATTCACTGCCCTGGCATTCCCTGGAGCTGTGGGAGCAGCGGGATCCTTCCCAGTGGCTGACTCGAGCATTTTCCTGTTGGGAATTCAGTGGGAAAAGCTTCCCTAATGCTCCAAAGGGAGAGATTTTATGTAAAACAAGTTCTCATTTGTGATGAGTTAAAGGTGCACGGATTGGAATGGTTAGGTTGGACACTGGGAAGGAATTCCTGCTGGGAGGGTGCTGGGGGCTGGGATGGAATTCCCAGAGCAGCCGTGGCTGCCCCTGGATCCCTGGAAATGTCCAAGGCCAGGCTGGATGGGGCTTGGAGCAGCCTGGGCCTTGTGACAGCTTAGGCTCAGCCTAATTATATTTGTGTCCCAAGCAAAATTGATTTTGCTTGAATTGTTGATTCCTTGCTGATCCTTCTGGGATCACTCCCAAGTCCACTGGCCCTGGTTTGGGATCCTTCTGTGCCTTTTCCTATTTCTAATTTATGTCGATTCATTTCTTTCATCCCGCTGCTGAGTCACCAAATGGAGGGAGTTTTGCTCTAAAGCTGTTTGGGAATTCCATGCCCAACCCTTCAGTGGGAATTGAGCTGAGCCATTGATCAGCCTGGCCTTGTCTGGCTGTGTTTTCCAGGTGGCTTTTCCAGTGGTAGAACAGTTTGCTGAAAAAGCTGGTTTGGGGTTGCAGGTTCAGTAAAGTGAGATTTTATTCCCTGGGTAACTGAGATTAAAGGTGGAGAGCTCTTGGGTGGATGTTGGTCTTGCTGTGCTCCAGACTTCTTCCCATACTGGATTTGAAGGGAATTCCCTACGTTTTGGGGTATTTTTTTGTTGTTTTGTGTATCAAAGCTTAAAATTATTTATTCTTATGGAGGAAATAGGGGAGATTTTGTATTAAAACCTGGCAAAAAAAAAAAGAATAAGCTTGAAATTCCCATCAGGAATCTGTGTCTGTCCAGGCTAAAATCCCCCCTGGATGGAACAGGGACCTGTTCAGCTGGGCCAGAGCTGCTGGAGTTGGGGTTGGCATTGGGATTTTGTACTGGATGTTACTGGGATGGCAGGAGGATCCCAGAACTCTTTTTGAGAATGTCCTTCCCTCAGCCCTTCCATGTGCTCTCACCTAGTGAAAACATTCAGTGCTTTATTTTAGCAGGAATGGTCCTAAATGGGCCTAAAAAGTCAGTAAATCTTGAGAATTTTGTCCCAGTTTCCAGGAGGAGTTGCCTGGGGAGTTCCTGCCCCTCCGTGTTCAGTTTTCCTGGTGTTGGAATGCGGAGAGCACTTTGGAAAGGTTGGAAAATGCTGTGGCTCTTTTGTCTGTGCCTGTGTTTGCTGAGGCTCAGGGGATCCCTTGGTGACACAGAACAGACTGGGAATAACCCTGGGAGAAATCACAGCAGCCCAGGGCCTGGACACTCCCAGAGCTTTGGGGTCAGGGGGCTGGGAGAGGCTCAGGGACCAGGGAATCACCTGGGACTGACCCTGGCACCAGCACCACACCCCCAGGTCCCTCTGGAGTCACCTGGGACTGACCCTGATACCCCCAGTCCCTCTGGAGTCACCTGGGACTGACCCTGATACCCCCAGTCCCTCTGGAGTCACCTGGGACTGACCCTGGCACCTCTGTGTGCCTTTGGTGTCACCTGGGACTGACCCTGGCACCCCTGGGTCCCTCTGGAGTTACCTGGGACTGACCCTGATACCCCCAGGTCCCTCTGGAGTCACCTGGGACTGACCCTGATACCCCCAGGTCCTTTGGAGTCACCTGGAAGTGACCCTGGCACCTCTGGGTCCCTCTGGAGTCACCTGGAAGTGACCCTGGCACCTCTGGGTCCCTTTGGAGTCACCTGGAAGTGACCCTGGCACCTCTGGGTCCCTTTGGAGTCACCTGGGAGTGACCCTGGCACCCCTGGGTGCCTCTGGAGTCACCTGGGACTGACCCTGGCACCTCTGGGTCCCTTTGGAGTCACCTGGGACTGACCCTGGCACCTCTGGGTCCCTTTGGAGTCACCTGGGACTGACCCTGGCACCTCTGGGTCCCTTTGGAGTCACCTGGAAGTGACCCTGGCACCTCTGGGTCCCTTTGGAGCCACCTGGAAGTGACCCTGGCACCTCTGGGTGCCTCTGGAGTCACCTGGGACTGACCCTGGCACCTCTGGGTCCCTTTGGAGTCACCTGGGACTGACCCTGGCACCCCTGGGTGCCTCTGGAGTCACCTGGGACTGACCCTGGCACCTCTGGGTGCCTCTGGAGTCACCTGGGACTGACCCTGGCACCCCTGGGTCCCTCTGGAGTCACCTGGGACTGACCCTGGCACCTCTGGGTGCCTCTGGAGTCACCTGGGACTGACCCTGGCACCCCTGGGTCCCTTTGGTGTCACCTGGGACTGACCCTGGCACCTCTGGGTCCCTCTGGAGTCACCTGGGACTGACCCTGGCACCTCTGGGTCCCTTTGGTGTCACCTGGGACTGACCCTGATACCCCCAGGTCCCTCTGGAGTCACCTGGGACTGACCCTGGCACCTCTGGGTCCCTCTGGAGTCACCTGGGACTGACCCTGGCACCTCTGGGTGCCTCTGGAGTCACCTGGGACTGACCCTGGCACCTCTGGGTGCCTCTGGAGTCACCTGGGACTGACCCTGACACCCCTGGGTCCCTCTGGAGTCACCTGGAAGTGACCCTGGCACCTCTGGGTCCCTCTGGAGTCACCTGGAAGTGACCCTGACACCTCTGGGTCCCTCTGGAGTCACCTGGAAGTGACCCTGACACCTCTGGGTCCCTCTGGAGTCACCTGGAAGTGACCCTGGCACCCCTGGGTCCCTCTGGAGTCACCTGGAAGTGACCCTGGCACCCCCAGGTCCCTTTGGTGTCACCTGGGACTGACCCTGGCACCTCTGGGTCCCTTTGGAGTCACCTGGAAGTGACCCTGGCACCTCTGGGTCCCTCTGGAGTCACCTGGGACTGACCCTGGCACCTCTGGGTCCCTCTGGAGTCACCTGGAAGTGACCCTGGCACCCCTGGGTCCCTCTGGAGTCACCTGGGACTGACCCTGGCACCTCTGGGTACCTCTGGAGTCACCTGGAAGTGACCCTGGCACCCCTGGGTCCCTCTGGAGTCACCTGGAAGTGACCCTGGCACAGCACCACACTCCAGGTCCCTTCCCTGCTGTTCCCACTGCAGTTCCCAAGGGGATCCTTGGGATGTGCTGGACGAGCTGTTCCCTGGGGCTGCTGGCAGCAGGAGACTGGGAGATCATCCATGAAAAAGAAATAATGAAAGGACAAATTCCAGTTGGAATTGCCAGCCAGGAACTCCTCGGGCTCAGAACATTGTGTGTAAAACATTGATGTTGTAGTTTATGCAAACGAGCAGCTCTGGGGCAGGTCCTGTCCAGGACACAGCTTTGGGTGGAAAATGAAATGAAATAAAATATAAAATAATGGATGCCCACTCTCCCCAGCTCCTGGGCAGATGGAGAAGGAGAACTGAACAGAGCAGAGGTGGCAAAAGGGGTCCTTTGTTTGGGGTTTTGAACAGCAAGTGTGTTACTTGTTGGAACTTTTTATAAACTCTGCTGGAATTTTGCTGGCAGGGAATTGAATATTCCCAGCCCAGGGTTTGTTGGTCTTGCAGATCTGTGTCAGAACAGGGAGATGAAGCATCTCCTGCATTGTCCCAAACATTTCAAACACCCCAACACTGCTTTTTATCATTAATAGGAATTAATTTATGGGTTGGGAACTGGTGCTGCTGTGCTGGGACAGGGGTGCTCTAACCCAGACACACCTGCAGAAATCCCCTTCCCTGGTGGGCTCAGACTGAGGGAGGACAGAGCTGGATGTTGGGAATTGGGAATTGGGAATTGCCAGAGCAGCTGGGGCTGCCCCTGGATCCCGGGAATGGCCAAGGAAAGCTTGGAGCAGCCTGGGATGGTGGGATTGGAATGGGATGGGATTGAAGGTCCCTGGATCCCATCCCAAACCATTCTGGGATTTGGGAGGCTCTGGGTCCATCCCGAGGGATTTTTCTGGAAGTTGGGGCTGGAAAAGGGAAGGGAGAGCCTTCCTGCAGTGCTGAGACTGCCAGGGAAAGGCCTGGATGCCAAAATTCCTTCCTGGAGCGGAGCCGGGGCAGGGCTGGAGAGAGGGAATGGAGGGAATTCCCTGGGAAAGGGGAGCTGGGGGTGGGATGTTGGGAATTGGGAATTGGGAATTGCTGGCTGGGCTGGAATTGCCAGAGCAGCTGGGGCTGCCCCTGGATCCCTGGCAGTGGCCAAGGGCAGGCTGGAGCCTGGGGCTGGGAGCAGCCTGGGCCAGTGGGAGCTGTGGGGGGCACTGGGGGGTTTGGGGGTCCCTTCCATCCCAAACCATCCCAGGATTCCCTGATCCCATGGGACCTGCCACTTCTCCCACCTCCAGCCCAGCCCCTCCCCACTCTCCCAAGGAAGGCCAGGCAGCTTCTCCTGGAGAGGGATAAAAAGTTCAGGAAAGCTGTGGAATTGCCAGGATTACAATGGGTGTCAGTTTGGAAGGTGAGAATTCTGTGTGGATTCCACACCAGTGGAGGGAATACTTCTGCATTTGGGTTGACTGAGCCCCCAAACCTCCTTCTCTGAAGGCCTTTGGTGCCAGATTTTCCCTTGGTGAATTTAGAACCAAGCAGAGATGGTTAAAAATACCCAAAGAACAGTTTGTGAGGAACACACCGAGCCCAGCAGTGCTGTCACTGCGGTGTCACGTAGGTTGAACATTCAGATGGCTGCTCCCAACTCCAAAAGTCAGTGCAGAATCCCCAAATCCCTGGGGCTGGAAAAGCCCTCCCAGCCCATGGAGTCCCAGCTGTGCCCGATGCCCACCTTGTCCCCTGAGTGCCACCTCCAGGAATTCCCTGGACACCTCCAGGGATGGGCCCTGCAAACCTCCCTGGGCACTTCCAGGGCCTGAGCCCCTTTCCATGGGGAAATTCCTGCTGCTGCCCACCTGAGCCTGTCCTGGCCCATCCTGAGCCTGTCCTGGCCCAGCCTGAGCCTGTCCTGGCCCAGCCTGAGCCTGTCCTGGCCCACCCTGAGCCTGTCCTGGCCCACCCTGAGCCTGTCCTGGCCCAGCCTGAGCCTGTCCTGGCCCATCCTGAGCCTGTCCTGGCCCAGCCTGAGCCTGTCCTGGCCCACCCTGAGCCTGTCCTGGCCCATCCTGAGCCTGTCCTGGCCCAGCCTGAGCCTGTCCTGGCCCATCCTGAGGCCATTCCCTCTCCTCCTGTCCCTGTTCCTGGCAGCAGAGCCCCCTCAGTGTCATTCCTGGATGGAAAATGGGTTTTCAAGAGGAAAATGTCCTGGCTGTCCTGTAGCTGAGGCTGTGCAGAGTGGGACTGGCAGAGGATCAGGTGCAGGGACAATTTTGGATGCTGGAAAGAACCAAAGGAATGGATGGAGAGAGTTCTGAGTGCAGAAATGGGGATGTGGGTTAGGTTAAAAACAGCCTTGTGATCCTGGGTGTGGAATCACATGGTGCTGCTGGATCATCTGGGAATGTGGCACAGGGACACCTCAGCCCAGGAGCTCCCAGTGTGGGAGCCAGGGCTGGCACTGGCCAGCACGGGCTGAGGGAGCCGAGTCACCTGTGGCAGCCACTGCCTGGAGATTGTGTTAATGGAGCCAGGGAATGGCTCCCAGTGCCAGAGGACAGGGCTGGATGTTGGGAATTGGGAATTGGGAATTGCTGGCTGGGCTGGAATTGCCAGAGCAGCTGGGGCTGCCCCTGGATCCCTGGCAGTGGCCAAGGGCAGGCTGGAGCCTGGGGCTGGGAGCAGCCTGGGCCAGTGGGAGCTGTGGGGGGCACTGGGGGGTTTGGGGGTCCCTTCCATCCCAAACCATCCCAGGATTCCATGAATTCTGTAGCTGGTACTGTGGCCAGAACAGGACTGTGAAGGGTTGTTGAGGAGCTGAGCTGAGATGGTGAAGGGCAGAACTGGAAGAGGAAATATTAAGCCAAAGGAGGAGCCCTGGAAGAGTCTCCTTGGGGTGGTCTGAACAGTGCCATGGTTTGGTGTAACTCACAGCTTTTCCAGAATTCCAGGGATTTGGAAAGCAAAATGGAAAAACATCATTAATAGAACTCACACAGAGAAAAATTGGGATAACTTAAGGGCAAAGAAAGGTTGGGTTAGGAGTGGATGGAAATTGGGAATTCAATGTTCAGTGTCCCAGGAAACACCCTGAGGGGGAACATCCAGGGAATGGAGCTGGGAAGGTTCTGGAGCCCCAGGAACAGCTCTGGGAGCTGGGAAGGTTCTGGAGCCCCAGGAACAGCTCTGGGAGCTGGGAAGGTTCTGGAGCCCCAGGAAGAGCTCTGGGAGCTGGGAAGGGGCTCAGCCTGGAGCAAAGGGGGATCAGGGGGACCTTGTGGCTCTGCACAAGTCCCTGGCAGGAGGGGACAGCCGGGGGGTCGGGCTGTGCTGCCAGGAACAGGGACAGGAGGAGAGGGAACGGCCTCAGGATGGGCCAGGACAGGCTCAGGATGGGCCAGGACAGGCTCAGGCTGGGCCAGGACAGGCTCAGGATGGGCCAGGACAGGCTCAGGCTGGGCCAGGACAGGCTCAGGGTGGGCCAGGACAGGCTCAGGTGGATTTTTGAGAGATTCCTTCCCCAGGAGGGTTGGAAAGCACTGGATGGGCTGCTCAGGGCAGGGGTGGAGGCTCCATCCCTGGAAGTGTTTAAAAAATGTGTGGACGTGGCACTTGAGGGCACGGGGTGGGAGTGGATGGGGTGGATGGTGGGACTGGGTGATGTCAGAGGTCTTCTCCAGCCTCAGGGGTTCCATGACAATCCATGGCAGGTGTGGAGCAGTAACCGGTGCTTTCCCACCCCCAGCCAGTCGCGTCCCATCACCATGTTCTGGAAGTTTGATTTGAACACAACGTCACACGTGGACAAGCTGCTGGACAAGGAGGATGTGACCCTGGAGGAGCTGATGGACGAGGATGACGTCCTGCAGGAATGCAAGGCCCAGAACCGGCGGCTGCTGGACTTCCTGTGCCAGCAGCACTGCATGGAGCAGCTGGTCACCCTCATCACCCACGAGCCCCCCGTGGACATGGACGAGAAGGTCCGATTCAAGTAGGTATTGGGTCCCTGCTGCCCCGGGGTGTCCCAGCAGGGACCCCGGGGTGGACACAGAGGTTCCACCTGGCTGCTGTCCCCACTGCCACCTCCTGGGGGGGGCAGGCTTGGAGCTCTGGGGGTGTTCCAGCATCTGGGGTTTGCAGGGAATTGTCAGGATTTGTTGCTTTGGTTTTGATGGTTTAACATGGAGTTGGTCTCCAAAAAAAATCCTATTTCAAATAATGTCGGCAAATAAACATAAATAATGTCTCAGATATTCAAATGTCAAATATTATGTCCAAAAAAGAAAAAATCCTATTTCAAATAATGTCTGCAAAAAAACCATAATTCAAATAATGTCTCAGATACTCAAATCTCAAATAATGTCCAAATATTACAAAATCCTATTTCAAATAATGTCGGCAAATAAACATAAGTATTGTCTCAGATATTCAAATCTCAAATATTATGTCCAAAAAATAAAAAATCCTATTTCAAATAATGTCTGCAAAAAAACCATAACTCAAGTAATGTTTCAGATACTCAAATCTCAAATAATGTCCAAAAATTAAAAAATCCTATTTCAAATAATGTCGGCAAAAAACCATAAGTAGTATCTCAGATATTTAAATGTCAAATATTATGTCCAAAAATAAAAAATCCTATTTCAAATAATGTTTGCAAAAAACCATAACTCAAGTAATGTGTCAGATACTCAAATCTCAAATAATGTCCAAAAAATAAAAAATCCTATTTCAAATAATGTCTTCAAAAAACCATAAGTAATATCTGAGATATTTAAATCTCAAATAATGTCCAAAAATTACAAAATCCCATTTCAAATAATGTCTGCAAAAAAACCATAATTCAAATAATGTCTCAGATATTCAAATCTCAAATATTATGTCCAAAAAATAAAAAATCCTATTTCAAATAATGTCTGCAAAAAGACATAACTGAAGTAATGTCTCAGATATTCAAGTCTCAAATAATGTCCAAAAATTAATAAATCCTATTTCAAATAATGTCTGCAAAAAAACCATAATTCAAATAATGTCTCAGATATTCAAATCTCAAATATTATGCTGAAAAATAAAAATTCCTATTTCAAATAATGTCTCCAAAAACCCATAACTCAAGTAATGTGTCAGATACTCAAATCTCAAATAATGTCCAAAAATTTAAAAATCCTATTTCAAATAATGTTTGCAAAAAACCGCAAGTAATATCTCAGATATTCAAATATCAAATATTATGTCAAAAAAATAAAAAATCCTGTTTCAAATAATGTCTCCAAAAAACCATAACTCAAGTAATGTTTCAGATACTCAAATCTCAAATAATGTCCAAAAAATAAAAAATCCCATTTCAAATGTCTGCAAAAAGACAGAGCTCAAGTAATGTCTCAGATATTCAAATCTCAAATAATGTCCCAAAAATAAAAAGTCCCATTTCAAACAATGTTTGCAAAAAAAACCATAACTCAAGTAATGTGTCAGATATTCAAATCTCAAATATTATGTTGAAAAAATAAAAAATCCTATTTCAAATAATGTTTGCAAAAAAACATAAGTAATAGCTCAGATATTCAAATCTCAAATAATGTCCAAAAAAGAAAAAATCCTATTTCAAATAATGTCTGCAAAAAGACAGAGCTCAAATATTGTCTCAGATATTCAAATCTCAAATAATGTCCAAAAAATAAAAAGTCCCATTTCAAATAATGTCTGCAAAAAAACATAAGTAATATCTCAGATACTCAGATCTCAAATAATGTCCAAAATAATCCTATCCCAAATAATGTCTCCAAGAAATCTTACCCTGCTGTTCCCTCAAAATCCGAAGCCCCTTGAGTAGGTTTTTATAGGAAAGGGAAGCACAAGAGGTAGAAATCTCTGAACTCAATGGGTTTCCAATCCCACAGAAGAAGGTGAGCTGGAAAATGAATAAAATTTGGGATATTTTCAGTGCGCTGCATGTCCAAATCCTGCTGATTTCAGGGATCAACAGCTCCGGGCAGGCCCTGCCTCTGCTCACACCACACTGAGCTCCTCACAGGGATTTCCTTCTCACCAAAGTTGTTTTTGTGCATTTTTAACCAAATGTATACTCAAAAATATTGACATCTGGGGAGTTTGTTTGCCTTTGTGAAGTTTATATAAAAATAAAAGGCTGCTCTGACTATAAATAAATAAAACTGGGCAGGTTTTTCCTGGCGGGAATGGATCAGGGCTGGGTTGGTGGTGATGGAAAGGCACAGAGATGTTCAGGTCTGGTTTTGGGTGAGAGTTGATAACAGTGTGAGGTGGCTGTTCCCAGGTGAGTGAATGCCTGGGAATACGTGGGGTAATAATTTGGAATGTCCTGTGCCTACTGTGCAGGGATCCTGCTCTGAAAGGTGAGTTTGGGAGCCACCTGCAGAGCTGCCCCAGCCCTGGGCCAGCAGGAGAAGGACCTGGAGCAAGTCCAGAGGAGCTGCTCCCAGGGCTCCAGCCTGCCTGGGAGAGCTGGGAATGTTCCCCTGGAGAGGAGAAGGGTCCAGGGAGAGCTTCCAGAACATTGCAGAGCCTGAAGGGGCTCCAGGAAAGCTGGGAATGTTCCCCTGGAAAAGAGGAGGATCCAGGAAGAGCTTCCAGAACATTGCAGGGCCTGCAGGGGCTCCAGGAGAGCTGGGAATGTTCCCCTGGAGAGGAGAAGGGTCCAGGGAGAGCTGAGAGCCCCTGCAGGGCCTGAAGGGGCTCCAGGAGAGCTGCAGAGGGACTGGGACAGGGCTGCAGGGCCAGGAGCCAGGGAATGGCTCCCAGTGCCAGAGGACAGGGCTGGATGTTGGCAATTGGGAATTGGGAATTGCTGGCTGGGCTGGAATTGCCAGAGCAGCTGGGGCTGCCCCTGGATCCCTGGCAGTGGCCAAGGGCAGGCTGGAGCCTGGGGCTGGGAGCAGCCTGGGCCAGTGGGAGCTGTGGGGGACACTGGGGGGTTTTTGGGGGTCCCTTCCATCCCAAACCATCGCAGGATTCCCTGACTGAATCAAGCAGGAGAAGAATGAGGGAAGGGGGGACAAGGACAGAGGTTTCAAGAAGGAAATTCCCACTGGGACTCCGAGGGCTGATGTTCATGGAGCATTTTCTTGGCAGCACTTGGGACTCCCAGGCAGAGCAGGCCCAGAAGTGTCTCCAAAGCCTGGAGAGGGAGGGGAAGGAGGGTTTGAGCTCATTAGAAACCAGGGGAGCTTTTGGGATAAATAAAGGCTGAGCAGGAAGAGTGAACTCTGTGTAAATCCAGATGGAATCCCACTTTTGGCTCTTCAGGAAAGGTTATGAAAGTTTGTGGAGTGGGACAGGGAGAAACTCGATAGCTTTGGAAGGATCTGGGGCTCAGGATGTGTGGAGAGGGGATCATCCAACTGGAACAGTGGGATGGAGGTTCATAAAGTGCAGAGGAGAAACTGCAAAGAGGAAAAGTGCCCAGTCAATCCTCATCCAAGGAGAAGTTGTGGAATTAAACACCTGAAAGGAGGCTGGAGCAGGAAAGCAGAGTGTGAATCTTGCATCTGCCAATGAACTGCTGATTCCAGGGGTGAGGGAAGCTCAGCTTCCAGGGGTCTGAGGGGGAGTTTGGGTGAGGGGAGCTCCCTGCAGCCTGGAATCCTCCAGGGCTGGGCTGTGGTGCCAGAACGGGAATGCTGAGGGTTGGATCACACCTGGGGCTGTGAGAGCTGCAGGAGCAGAACCTGCTGGGACAGGAGAGCTCCCATTTCCCTTGGGTCCATGGGATGTGTGTCCACACGCAGATCTCCAGGAGTTGTGGGTGTATTTTGCATGGAATGAGCCAGGAAAAGGAGAAATGAGTCCTGGTGTCCCCTCGGGGCTGGAAGGGATGGAAGGGCTGGAAGGTCCCTCTGGGGTGGTGACAGTGACATCCTCAGCCTCAGCTCCTTGGACAGCACCAGGGCTGGAGCAGCAGCAGCAGGGCCTGAGGGGCATTTGGAACCCTCAGGGCTGGAACTGCCATTACAGGAGGAGGCTGCTGGGGAAGGGAACGGTGCAGGGAAAGGTCAAAGCTTCCAGCTGGCCTGAAAGTGTTTTAGTGGCTTGTGAAGAGTGCAGAGACCGGGAAAGATCCTGGTGTAGAAACCTGGTTTGGTCACAAATCAGTAATGACCCATTGTGGGAAGTGTCCTCAGCACAGGGAATCAGTCGTGGGTGGGATGGAAGGGACCCCCGAGCCCCCCCAGTGCCCCCCACAGCTCCCACTGGCCCAGGCTGCTCCCAGCCCCAGGCTCCAGCCTGCCCTTGGCCACTGCCAGGGATCCAGGGGCAGCCCCAGCTGCTCTGGGCACCCTGTGCCACCCTGTGCCACCCTGGTCACCCTGGAACTCCTTCACTCTGAGAGCTTTGCAGAGGGCAGATCTCCAGGGAGTTTCCATCTCACCTGTGGTCGCTCCGGGTGTGTCACTGCAGGTATCCCAACACGGCCTGCGAGCTGCTGACCTCGGACGTGCCGCAGATCAACGACAAACTGGGTGGGGACGAGACCCTGCTCAACATCCTCTACGACTTCCTGGACCACGAGCCCCCCCTGAACCCCCTCCTCGCCAGCTTCTTCAGCAAGACCATCGGGAACCTCATTGCACGGAAAACAGAACAGGTAGGGATGGGATCTGTCCCGTCCAGGGAATTCTCCAGCTCTGCCGGTGTTGTGTCCTTGCTGTGAGCTCATGGTACTCCTGGAGTTGGGTTTAAGCTCGGAGGTGAAATGGAGGCTCTGGGAAGTTCTCAGAATTCCTCAGTGCAGTGAGATGCTGGCGTGGACAGACTCTTACCGGAGTTTTGGGTTGGGGTCTGTCACAGCCAGGATATCCCCATGGCACAGCTAAAGCTTCACTTTTCATACCAAGGCGTTTTGAGGATCATCAGAGTCATCCCAATCCATAAACCAGGCCTCGGGTTCGTCCTTATGGAAGGACTGCTGAGGCATGGGCTGAACAGGGATTCAGGAATATTCACATCCCAGTAAATACTGATTTTAAATGCTGCCTGTTAGGGAACTTGAGAGGAAAGGAAAGTTCCCCAGCTTCACTTATTTCCATGGCTTCGGGAGGGGAGAAAAGTTGGCTGAAAAGATCTGATTTGGTGTTGCCTTGGAATAAGAATCATTCCCGTGTTCCCTGGAGGGTTCCCAACCCAAGGTCGGTGGTTGAGACACAAAGGAGAAGCTCCGGGAGCTGTGGGAGAGCTGAGGGGGATTTGTGAGGGAGCTGTGGGGGAATTGTGAGGGAGATGTGGGGGAGATGTGGGGGAGATGTGAGGGAGCCATGAGGGAGCAGTGAGGGAGGTGTGAGGGAGATGTGGGGGAGATGTGAGGGAATTGTGAAGGAGCCGCGAGAGAGCCATGAGGGGACTGTGAGGGGGCTGTGAGGGAGCTGTGAGGGAGATGTGAGGAGATGTGAGGGAGCTGTGAGGGAGCCATGAGGGAGATGTGAGGGAGACGTGAGGGAGCCATGAGGGAGCTGTGAGGGAGATGTGAGGGAGATGTGAGGGAGCTGTGAGGGAGATGTGAGGGAGATGTGAGGGAGCCATGAGGGAGGGAGCCATGAGGGAGCTGTGAGGAGCCATGAGGGAGCTGTGAGGGAGCTGTGAGGGAGCTGTGAGGGAGCCATGAGGGGGATGTGAGGGAGATGTGAGGGAGATGTGAGGGAGACGTGAGGGAGCCCGTAGAGGAGCCGTGAGGGAGACGTGAGGAGATGTGAGGGAGATGTGAGGAGCTGTGAGGGAGCCGCGAGGGAGATGTGAGGGAGCTGTGAGGGAGCTGTGAGGGAGCCATGAGGGAGGGAGCCGTGAGGGAGCCGTGAGGGAGCCGTGAGGGAGCTGTGAGGGAGCTGTGAGGGGGATGTGAGGGAGCTGTGAGGGAGCCCTGAGGGAGATGTGAGGGAGATGTGAGGGAGATGTGAGGGAGCCGTGAGGGAGATGTGAGGGAGATGTGAGGGAGATGTGAGGGAGATGTGAGGGAGATGTGAGGGAGATGTGAGGGAGATGTGAGGGAGACGTGAGGGAGCCGTGAGGGAGCCGTGAGGGAGACGTGAGGGAGATGTGAGGGAGATGTGAGGGAGCTGTGAGGGAGCCGCGAGGGAGATGTGAGGGAGCTGTGAGGGAGCTGTGAGGAGCCATGAGGGAGGGAGCCGTGAGGGAGCCGTGAGGGAGCCGTGAGGGAGCTGTGAGGGAGCTGTGAGGGGGATGTGAGGGAGCTGTGAGGGAGCCCTGAGGGAGATGTGAGGGAGATGTGAGGGAGATGTGAGGGAGCCGTGAGGGAGATGTGAGGGAGATGTGAGGGAGATGTGAGGGAGATGTGAGGGAGATGTGAGGGAGATGTGAGGGAGACGTGAGGGAGATGTGAGGGACATGTGGGGGAGCAGTGAGGGAGATGTGAGGGAGATGTGGGGGAGATGTGAGGGAGATGTGAGGGAGCTGTGAGGGAGACGTGAGGGAGCCGTGAGGGAGATGTGAGGGAGCCGTGAGGGAGCTGTGAGGGAGATGTGAGGGAGCTGTGAGGGAGATGTGAGGGGGCTGTGAGGGAGATGTGAGGGAGACGTGAGGGAGATGTGAGGGGGCTGTGAGGGAGATGTGAGGGAGCTGTGAGGGAGATGTGAGGGAGCTGTGAGGGAGATGTGAGGGAGATGTGAGGAGATGTGAGGGGGCTGTGAGGGAGATGTGAGGGAGCCGTGAGGGAGCTGTGAGGGAGATGTGAGGGAGATGTGAGGGAGACGTGAGGGAGATGTGAGGGAGCCGTGAGGAGCTGTGAGGGAGATGTGAGGGAGACGTGAGGGAGATGTGAGGGAGCTGTGGAGGGAGATGTGAGGGAGCCGTGAGGGAGCTGTGAGGGAGACGTGAGGGAGCCGTGAGGGAGATGTGAGGGAGACGTGAGGGAGCCGTGAGGGAGATGTGAGGAGCTGTGAGGGGGATGTGAGGGAGATGTGAGGGAGATGTGAGGGAGATGTGAGGGAGATGTGAGGGAGATGTGGGGGAGATGTGAGGGAGATGTGAGGGGACGTGAGGGAGCCGTGAGGGAGATGTGAGGGAGCTGTGAGGGAGCCGTGAGGGAGATGTGAGGGAGCAGTGAGGGAGCTGTGAGGGAGTTGTGGGGGATTTTTGAGGAGAGCTGTGAGGGAACTGTGAGGGAGCTGTGAGGGAGTTTTGAGGGAATTACAAGGGAGCTGTGAGGGAGCCATGAAGGAGCCATGATGGAGTTGTGTGGGATTTGTGAGGGAGTTCTGAGGGAGTTGTGAAGGATTTGTGAGGGGACTCTGAGGGGGCTGTGAGGGAGTTGCATGTCCCGTTGGCAGCTGATGCGGGCTCCTCTTTCCACAGGTGATCTCATTTTTGAGGAAAAAGGACAAGTTCCTGAGCTGGTGCTAAAGCACATCGACACCTCTGCCATGATGGACCTGCTGCTGCGCCTCATCAGCTGCGTGGAGCCCACGGCGCTGCGCCAGGACGTGCTCAATGTGAGGGTCTGCCCTCTCCCAGCCCCTGTCCCTGCCTGGCTCGGGACAAATGGGGTTTGTGGGTGTTTTATCCCAGGACCTGATCCACCCCTCTGGCAGCTCCCGTTCCCAGGGCTGGAGTCTCTCCCTGGGGTCCCTCAGCCCCATTGTGGCTCCAGGGCAGCAGCCTGGATCACTTCTGGCACCAAAGGGGTTCCCACTCATTTTTCTATGGAGCAGCTTCTCTTTAGTCCACCTGGAGAGCTTGGAGAAAGGGAATCTGAATTCTTCCCAGTGTTCAGAAATTGAGACATTGATTGGGAAGTAATTAGTCTTACTTCCTTACTATGTTCAAGGAATCATAGAATCAGGGAATCCTGGAATGATTTGGGATAGAAGGGACCCCAGAGCCCCCCAGTGCCCCCCACAGCTCCCACTGGCCCAGGCTGCTCCCAGCCCCAGGCTCCAGCCTGCCCTTGGCCACTGCCAGGGATCCAGGGGCAGCCCCAGCTGCTCTGGCAATTCCAGCCCAGCCAGCAATTCCCAATTCCCAATTGCCAACATCCAGCCCTGTCCTCTGGCACTGGGAGCCATTCCCTGGCTCCTGGCCCTGCAGCCCTGTCCCAGTCCCTCTGCAGCTCTCCTGGAGCCCCTTCAGGCCCTGCAGGGGCTCTCAGCTCTCCCTGGACCCTTCTCCTCTCCAGGGGAACATTCCCAGCTCTCCTGGAGCCCCTTCAGGCCCTGCAGGGGCTCTCAGCTCTCCCTGGACCCTTCTCCTCTCCAGGGGAACATTCCCAGCTCTCCTGGAGCCCCTTCAGGCCCTGCAGGGGCTCTCAGCTCTCCCTGGACCCTTCTCCTCTCCAGGGGAACATTCCCAGCTCTCCTGGAGCCCCTTCAGGCTCTGGAATGTTCTGGAAGCTCTCCCTGCATCCTTCTCCTCTCCAGGGGAACATTCCCAGCTCCTCCGGTGTGCCTCGGGAGCAGAGGGGTCCCAGACCCATCCCTGGAAATGTTTTTCCTTGTAATGGAAGTTTTCTCATTTCCCAGGCAGCTGTGTTTGGGCATTGTTGGGATGAGTTTGGGGGATGTCACACATCAGCAGTTTTCCTGGAACAGGAGTGGGATGTGAATGGAAACGGGTGGAGATGAGGGGCTGAGGCTGCAGGTGGGGCTGGGCTGGAGGAGTGGAAGGGAGCCTTTGGAGAGGACATTCCTGGATTGCCTGGGCTGGAAAGGGAGCTAGGGAATGGTTTGCATGGAGAACAGGAACTGGTGGAGCAAGGTGAAGGTACAGTGGCAGCTGTTCCAACATCTGGCTGAGGAGGAATTGTGAGCAGCAGGAAGAGCAGGAGCTGCTGGGAGAATGGGGTTGGAGTTCTGCCACCACTGCTCAGATGAGCTGTTTGACCCTGGAGCATTCCTGAGGGTCTGTGTGTTAATTCCATGGCAGGAGGCAAATCCTAATCCATCCCCATCCGTGCTGATGCAAATCCGAATCCATCCCTGTCCCCACCTCGGGGATGGAATTAGGAGAGAGAAGGAAGGGCTTCCCCTTCCTGCAGAGCTTCCCAGAGCTCCTCTTGATCTGAGCTCCTGGACATCCAACGAGGACTTTCTCTCCTCCTCTTTTCCCTGCAGTGGCTGAATGAAGCCAGGATTATCCAGAGACTCGTGGAGCTGATCCATTCGAGCCAGGACGAGGATGTGAGTGGCACCAGGGCTGGGGATTTGGGGTGCTGGGTCCTGCAGGGCCCTGGAGGTTTCTGTTTTCCATGTGACCTGTGGAGGAGCTGCTGGGGATGGCCTTGGGATGTGCCATCATCTGCTCAGCACCAGATCTGGGGTTTTGGAGTGGTTTCATCTGCTTTTGACTTCTTTTACTCGCAGTTCCTTGGTTCTGCTGCCTCGGTTCATCTCAAACCTACAGACAGTGGGGTTAGGGAGGAACCTGCTGTTCCTGGAAGATCCTTTAAAATCAGCCACTTTATGCCATTTTCAAATCTTTTTAGCCCCGAGTGGGAATTCAGTTGTAAAGTCTGGAAAATGCTGTTCTCTGAGCCCGATTCCCTCAGCTCATCCCAGGCAAAGTTCCCTCTGTGAGAGGAGAGCTGGGAACATCCCCATGGATTTGTGTTGGAGCAGGTGCTGAGGTACTGCAGCTCCAGAGGGGCTTTGGGTGATGAATTCCTCAGACACCCCTGGAAAACCTTTCAATCCCCAGGAGTTAAAGGGTGAAGGGTTCTCTCCTGCAGGAAGAGAGCAGTGGGAGGAAGGATGGAATGTTTGTGTTAGGAATGTGCAGGTTAGCAGGATTGAGGAGAGAGAGAGGAATCCTCATCCCTGAGCTCTTGATGGTCGTGTTTGGGCCAATCTCCTTTGAGTGCAAACTGTTGGTGCTGCTGCTCCAGCAGTGTCCAGCACTGAGTAACTCCAGGGGGAGCAGGAATGGGATTGACCCCAGCTGGAGCATTCCCAGCCTGGCCAGGCTTGGCCCTGGCGCTGACGCCGCTCCTGTCCCCGTTTCCAGAGGCAATCCAACGCTTCCCAGACCCTGTGTGACATCATCAGGCTGAGCAGAGACCAGAGCACTCAGCTGCAGGATGTCCCAGAGCCGGATCCACTTCTCACAGCACTGGAATCGTGAGTACTGGGGGCACTGGGGCTGGCTCCTGGATCGCTGTGCAGGGAGCAGGCAGAGCAGGGATGTTCCTCTGCAGCTGGAGCAGCACTGAATGAACGGCCTCTTCAGGGATTTGGGGTTTGGGGCTCTGTCCAGGGGCAGGAGAGGGGGTCAGGGAGCCCAAAGTACCCCTTCAGGGTGAGGCAAAGACCCAAGGGATTTCAGCCTGGAGAAGGGAGGGTTCTGTGAGGACCTCACCTTCAGGGTCTGAAGTGATCTCAGAGGAAGCCAGAGGGGGATTGTTCATCCAGAACTGGAGTGCCAGGACAAGGGGAATGACATCCAGTGCCAGAGGACAGGGCTGGATGTTGGCAATTGGGAATTGGGAATTGCTGGCTGGGCTGGAATTGCCAGAGCAGCTGTGGCTGCCCCTGGATCCCTGGCAGTGGCCAAGGGCAGGCTGGAGCCTGGGGCTGGGAGCAGCCTGGGCCAGTGGGAGCTGTGGGGGGCACTGGGGGGCTTGGGGGTCCCTTCTATCCCAAACCATCCCAGGATTCCATGATTTCCCAGATAACGTTCAGTGTGTACCAGAAGTGTTGATTTTCCCAGTTTTGCTCCATCCTGCTGTTGTTCCTTTGCTCTTTGCAATGAACATTCAATTATTTATGTCCTGTGTTTTCTGCTTCATATCACTGCTGCAAACTGAAAAACTCTGGGATATTCTCCAGGAGACTGAAACTAAAAAAGGCTCTGTTAGGCCTGGAGGTGACATTTTGTCAGGAAAGGGCTGGAAGGGACTGGGGCTCCCAATTCCCCTGAGATATTTGTGTCCAGCCAGAGCTCTGAATTTAGGTGGCACTGGGGATCTTTTCTCCTGATCCATGGCTGTCAGTTCCTCCATGACTGTGGGATAATTCCTGGGACAGGAGCCAGTGTGAAGCTGGGAATGGGATGTGGATCACCCCAGTACTGGGAAGCCACTGGGACCATCCTGGGCTTGCCTTGGAGCTCTGCCCCTGGCAGAACCTGCTGCACTTCCATAAATCCTTCATTTCCCTCACTGCTCCTGCAGGAATGAGGTAGATCCAGCCTTTGTGCCATGGCCTGACAGGATCCTGTGCTGGGGAAGTGTTGACTTTTCATGGAATCCTGGGATGGTTTGGGATGGAAGGGACCTTAAACATCACCCAGTGCCCCCCTGGCATGGCAGGGACACCTCCCACTGGCCCAGGCTGCTCCCAGCCCCAGGCTCCAGCCTGCCCTTGGCCACTGCCAGGGATCCAGGGGCAGCCCCAGCTGCTCTGGCAATTCCAGCCCAGCCAGCAATTCCCAATTCCCAATTGCCAACATCCAGCCCTGTCCTCTGGCACTGGGAGCCATTCCCTGGCTCCTGGCCCTGCAGCCCTGTCCCAGTCCCTCTGCAGCTCTCCTGGAGCCCCTTCAGGCCCTGCAGGGGCTCTCAGCTCTCCCTGGACCCTTCTCCTCTCCAGGGGAACATTCCCAGCTCTCCTGGAGCCCCTTCAGGCCCTGCAGGGGCTCTCAGCTCTCCCTGGACCCTTCTCCTCTCCAGGGGAACATTCCCAGCTCTCCTGGAGCCCCTTCAGGCCCTGCAGGGGCTCTCAGCTCTCCCTGGACCCTTCTCCTCTCCAGGGGAACATTCCCAGCTCTCCCAGGCTGGATCCCTGGGAACTGAGGGTCTCCAGGCCTGGAGCAGCTCTGGGGTCTCCTCTGGGCTCTCTCCAGCAGCTCCAGGTGCTGCTGCTGTTGGGCTCTGGAGCTGGGGGCACTGGAGGTCCCAGCCCTGAGTGGAGCCTGTGGCCTCTCCTTTGTGTCAGAGATGGGATTGCAGCTCGGTCATTCCCCCTGGGAATCCCAGGACCTTTAATGGGGGCTCTGGGAGGGGTGATGGCCATGGAAGATGAGGCACTTCCGGACTTTTTTGGTAATTTTAGGCTTTCTTGGTAGTTTTGGAGAGGGCTGTGGGACCCTGCACTTCCAGGAACCATCTCCAGAATTCCTGCTCAAAATAAAGGAGCATTTTGGGCAAAGGGATTCTTTTCCTCCTCTTCCCTTTCTGCTGGAGGTCACAAAGCTCATTTCCCTTCCTGGCCGATTTTCCCAGCATTACAGCGACTTTTTGGGTTTTGGATAACTTTTATCATCCCTGAGTCAGGAATGAATGAGGAGCATGAGGGAGGTGGGATCAGGGAATGAGCCCCAAATCCCGATTCAGGAGCTGCTGGTTGGGTGCAATAAAGGGAATTTGATTCATTACAGAAATTGACTCCTTTTCCTGCCTCTGCGTCCCCTGCTCTGCTGACTGAGGGTATTTAAATGCTCCTTATTCAAATAATCCTCCCTCATGAATTATTCAGCTGTTTTTACATTTTTGTCTCATATTTTATTAATACCCACGACAAGGAGACTTTTTGCAATGTTAGAAAGCAGTCGGGATCGGGCTGTGAGCTCAGGGATGCCGGGTTGGGCTGGATGTGGGAGCAGGGAAGGGAATTCCTGAGGGCTTTTGGGGAGGGACGGAGCTGACGTGTGGTGGGGAACCAGAGCTGGGGAGCAGGGCTGGCCTGGGCCTCGTTCCTGCCTCATCATTCCCTGCTCCCGGCACAGAGCAGCGGGAAGAGCGGGGTCTTCCCTGGCCGTGGGTGCCCCCTGGGAGTGACCCCTGGGAGTGACCCCTGTGAGTGACCCCTGTGAGTGACCCCTGTGAGTGACCCCCTTGTGAGTGACCCCTGTGAGTGACCCCTGTGAGTGACCCCCCTGTGAGTGACCCCCCTGAGTGACCCCCCTGAGTGACCCCTGTGAGTGCCCCCCTAAGTGACCCCCTGAGTGACCCCCCTGTGAGTGCCCCCCCTGAGTGACCCCCCTGTGAGTGACCCCTGAGTGCCCCCCTGAGTGACCCCCTGAGTGCCCCCCTGAGTGCCCCCCTGAGTGCCCCCCTGAGTGACCCCGTGTGTCCCCAGGCAGGAGTGCGTGGAGCAGCTCCTCAGCAACATGTTCGACGGGGAGCAGAGCGAGACCTGCATCGTCAACGGAACCCAGGTGCTCCTGACGCTGCTGGAAACGCGGCGCTCCGGGTGAGCGGGACCGCCGGGATAGACGGGATGGCCGGGGTGACTGGGGTAACTGGGGTAACTGGGGTAACTGGGGTAACTGGGATGGCTGGGGTAACTGGGGTAACTGGGGTAACTGGGGTAACTGGGGTAACTGGGATGGCTGGGATGGCTGGGGTAACTGGGGTAACTGGGGTAACTGGGATAGCTGGGATAGCTGGGGTAACTGGGGTAACTGGGGTAACTGGGATGGCCGGGGTGACTGGGGTAACTGGGGTGACTGGGGTAACTGGGGTAACTGGGGTAACTGGGATGGCTGGGATAACTGGGATAGCTGGGGTAACCGGGATAGCTGGGGTAACTGGGGTAACTGGGATAGCTGGGGTAACTGGGGTAACTGGGGTAACTGGGATAGCTGGGATGGCTGGGGTAACTGGGGTAACTGGGGTAACTGGGGTGACTGGGGTAACTGGGGTAACTGGGATAGCTGGGGTAACTGGGGTGACTGGGATAGCAACTGGAGTAACTGGGGTAACTGGGATAGCTGGGGTAACTGGGGTAACTGGGATAGCTGGGGTAACTGGGGTAACTGGGGTAACTGGGGTAACTGGGATAGCTGGGGTAACTGGGGTAACTGGGGTAACTGGGGTAACTGGGGTAGCTGGGGTAACTGGGGTAACTGGGATAGCTGGGGTAACTGGGGTAACTGGGGTAACTGGGGTAACTGGGATAGCTGGGGTAACTGGGGTAACTGGGATAGCTGGGGTAACTGGGGTAACTGGGGTAACTGGGATAGCTGGGGTAACTGGGGTAACTGGGATAGCTGGGGTAACTGGGGTAACTGGGGTAACTGGGGTAACTGGGGTAGCTGGGGTAACTGGGGTAACTGGGATAGCTGGGGTAACTGGGGTAACTGGGGTAACTGGGGTAACTGGGATAGCTGGGGTAACTGGGGTAACTGGGATAGCTGGGGTAACTGGGGTAACTGGGGTAACTGGGATAGCTGGGGTAACCGGGATAGCTGGGATAACTGGGATAGCTGGGGTAACTGGGGTAACTGGGGTAACTGGGGTAACTGGGATAGCTGGGGTAACCGGGATAGCTGGGGTAACTGGGATAGCTGGGGTAACTGGGATAGCTGGGATAGCTGGGGTAACTGGGATAGCTGGGGTAACTGAGACAGCTGGGGTAACTGGGATAGCTGGGATAGCTGGGGTAACTGGGATAGCTGGGGTAACTGGGGTAACTGGGGTAACTGGGATAGCTGGGGTAACTGGGATAGCTGGGATAGCTGGGATAGCTGGGGTAACTGGGATAGCTGGGGTAGCTGGGGTAACTGGGGTAACTGGGGTAACTGGGGTAACTGGGATAGCTGGGGTAACTGGGATAACTGGGATAGCTGGGGTAACTGGGATAGCTGGGGTAACTGGGATAGCTGGGGTAACTGGGGTAACTGGGGTAACTGGGATGGCTGGGGTAACCGGGATAGCTGGGATAGCTGGGGTAACTGGGATCACTGGGATCGCCAGGATAGCTGGGATCACCGGGATAGCCAGGATCACTGGGATAGCTGGGTTTTCTGGGATCACCAGGATCACTGGGATAACCGGGATAGCTGGGATAACTGGGATAACCAGGAAGGAAAGAATGGGAAGGAAGGAAAATGGTTTCCAGGAAGGAAACTGGTTTTAGTGGAATTGCTGATTAAACACCGAGTTGGGCAATGGTTTAATGTCATAAAATCCCAGATCCCAGTTGGGATTGGGACCTTGGGGACCCTGGTGATGAATGGGAAGAGGGAATTGCGAGTGAACCCCGAGTGAATCCCGGTGTCCCCTCAGAGTGGAAGGCCTGATGGACTCGTACACTCAGGGATTCGAGAGGTCTTACGCTGTCAACAGCAGCATCTTGCACGGCATCGAGCCCCGGCTCAAGGACTTCCACCAGCTGCTGCTGCGCCCGCCCAAGGTACAGCCGGCATTCCCGGCAGCCCACACCGCTCCAGCCGGGACACGGCCGGGAGGGGAAACCTGCACGCAGATTCTGTAACTCAGGTGTGCAGGCATGAGGCAGCAGGAGTCTGCAGCGGGAATCTGCAGCAGGAATCTGCAGCGGGAATCTGCAGCGGGAATCTGCAGCAGGAATCTGCAGCAGGATTCCACAGCAGGAATCTGCAGCGGGAATCTGCAGCAGGAATCTGCAGCGGGAATTCGCAGCAGGAATCCTCAGCAGGAATCCGCAGCGGGAATTCCGCAGCGGGAATCTGCAGCAGCAATCTGCAGCAGGAATCTGCAGCAGGAATCTGCAGCAGGAATCCGCAGCAGGAATCTGCAGCAGGAATCCGCAGCAGGAATCTGCAGCAGGAATCTGCAGCAGGATTCCGGAGCAGGAATCTGCAGCAGGAATCTGCAGCAGGAATCTGAGGGTTGTGTTCAGGGAAATCTTTGGGACTGGGGGATTGAGTGGAGATGGGAAGGGATGGAGAGAAAAGAACTTGCAGTGGATAGTTGGATTTTAATCTTCTGATCTGGCAGTCAGATCACCTGGTGGCCCCAGAGCCGTCCTCTTGGGAAGGTGGTTTGGGTTTCCCTGCTGGGAACAGTCCTGAAATGAGAGGGTTCTGGTAGATCTGAGAATCCCAGAGCAGCTGGGGTTGTCTGGGCAGGGCAGGGTCACCTGGAGCAGGTGACACAGGGACACATCCAGCTGCCTTTGGGATGTCTGCAGAGTTGGGGGGCTTAGGCCCTCCATGGGCAGCGCTTCCAGGGCTCTGTCCCCTCCCTGGGCAGCACTTCCAGGGCTCTGTCCCCTCCATAGGCAGTGTCCCAGGGCTCTGTCCCCTCCATGGGCAGCACTTCTAGGGCTCTGTCCCCTCCCTGGGCAGTGTCCCAGGGCTCTGTCCCCTCCCTGGGCAGTGTCCCAGGGCTCTGTCCCCTCCCTGGGCAGTGTCCCAGGGCTCTGTCCCCTCCCTGGGCAGTGTCCCAGGGCTCTGTCCCCTCCCTGGGCAGTGTCCCAGGGCTCTGCCCCCTCCATGGGCAGCGCTTCCAGGGCTCTGTCCCCTCCCTGGGCAGCACTTCCAGGGCTCTGTCCCCTCCCTGGGCAGTGTCCCAGGGCTCTGCCCCCTCCCTGGGCAGTGTCCCAGGGCTCTGCCCCCTCCCTGGGCAGTGTCCCAGGGCTCTGCCCCCTCCCTGGGCAGTGTCCCAGGGCTCTGTCCCCTCCCTGGGCAGTGTCCCAGGGCTCTGTCCCCTCCCTGGGCAGTGTCCCAGGGCTCTGCCCCCTCCCTGGGCAGTGTCCCAGGGCTCTGTCCCCTCCCTGGGCAGTGTCCCAGGGCTCTGTCCCCTCCCTGGGCAGTGTCCCAGGGCTCTGCCCCCTCCATGGGCAGCGCTTCCAGGGCTCTGTCCCCTCCCTGGGCAGTGTCCCAGGGCTCTGCCCCCTCCCTGGGCAGTGTCCCAGGGCTCTGCCCCCTCCCTGGGCAGTGTCCCAGGGCTCTGTCCCCTCCCTGGGCAGTGTCCCAGGGCTCCGTCCCCTCCATGGTCAGTGTCCCAGGGCTCTGTCCCTCCATGGTCACTGGTTCCAGGGCTCTGCCCCCTCCATGGTCAGTGTCCCAGGGCTCTGTCCCCTCCATGGGCAGCGCTTCCAGGGCTCTGTCCCCTCCCTGGGCAGTGTTCCAGGGCTCTGTCCCCTCCATGGGCAGCGCTTCCAGGGCTCTGTCCCCTCCCTGGGCAGTGTTCCAGGGCTCTGTCCCCTCCATGGTCAGTGTCCCAGGGCTCTGTCCCCTCCATGGTCACTGGTTCCAGGGCTCTGTCCCCTCCATGGTCAGTGTCCCAGGGCTCTGCCCCTCCCTGGGCAGTTCTTCCCCCGGGTGAGATGGAGCTGAACATGAGGCTCTGGGCACTGTGGAACAGAGCCCTGACACACGTGTGCTGAGGGAACATTGTCCTTCCCTGACTGGCATCCCTGCTCCTCAGAAACCGGCCATCCTGACCACGCTGGGAGTGCTGGAGGAGCCTCTGGGCAACGCGCGGCTGCACGGCTCGCGGCTGATCGCGGCGCTGCTGCACACCAACACCCCCAGCATCAACCACGAGCTCTGCAGGCTCGGCACCATGGACTTGCTACTTGTGAGTATCCAGGGGCCTCTCGGGGAGCGGGGATGGGCTGTGGGATCCCTTCTCTGCCAGGGGAACAAAGTCCTGTTATTTCCCTCACCTGCTCCAGCGAGGAGCAGATCCCTGCAGGAGCTTTTGCCATCCAAATCCAACTGTTTGGGGTTTTGGACTGAGCCTCACGCTTCCAATTCCGTGTCAGTTCGGTGGAGAGGGTGTGAAACAGTGTGTGCTGTGTGTGTGAGCTCCTGGAATGCTGAGAGATTCATTTTCTCCCAGGATCCCTGGGGCTGGGAAGGGCCTCCCAGAACCTGGGCAACCTTAAGGGAATTAATTCCGTCCTTAGCAATGATTCAGTTCCTGTTTTTCCTAGGATTCATTCAGCCCCAGTAGAGTTGTTTCATTCAGTGTGTCTGTGCTGTGAGAGGATTCCCAAGTGTTCCATTTATTGGGAATATTCACTGATTTCCCAACAGACTGAGCACCCTGGGAATGCAGAGCCCAGCCAGCAGTGGCTGCTGGCGTGTGGCAGGAAAACTGAGTGGAATTGATGATCAAACAACAACTTGGGCAACAATTTAATATCCCAGAGTCCCAGAATCCTGGGATGGATTGGGTTGGGAGGATCCTTAAAGATCCCTGATGTCACTGATCATTAAAACCAGGAATATTTATCCCGAGTAAACTCTTCCATCTCTCATTTCTCCTCCAGGATTTATTTTTTAAATACACGTGGAATAACTTTTTGCATTTCCAAGTGGAGCTGTCCATAGCAGCCATCCTGTCCCACTCTGTGCACGAGGGGAAGCCCAGCCCGGGGGAGCCGGGCAGCAAAGAGGAAGCTCCGAGCGGGAACGCGGCCCCGGAGCCCGCGGAGCCCACGGAGCCCACGGAGCCCTCAGAGCCCCCGAACGGAGCCACCGAGAACGTCATGGTCACCCACGTGAGAGCTGGGCTGGGCTGGGGTCTCCAGGGGTCCCTGAAATGGGGCTGGGGTCACCCACGTGAGAGCTGGGCTGGGCTGGGGTCTCCAGGGGTCCCTGAAATGGGGCTGGGGTCTCCAAGGGTCCCTGAGATGGGGCTGGGGTCACCAGGGATCCCTGAGATGGGTCTGGGGTCTCCAAGGGTCCCTGAGATGGGGCTGGGGTCACCAGGGGTCCCTGAGATGGGGCTGGGGTCACCAGGGATCCCTGAGATGGGGCTGGGGTCACCCACGTGAGAGCTGGGCTGGGCTGGGGTCTCCAGGGGTCCCTGAGATGGGGCTGGGGTCACCAGGGGTCCCTGAGATGGGGCTGGGGTCACCAGGGATCCCTGAGATGGGGCTGGGGTCACCCACGTGAGAGCTGGGCTGGGCTGGGGTCTCCAGGGGTCCCTGAGATGGGTCTGGGGTCTCCAAGGGTCCCTGAGATGGGGCTGGGGTCACCAGGGATCCCTGAGATGGGGCTGGGGTCCCATGGGATCCCTGAGATGGGGCTGGGGTCTCCAGGGATCCCTGAGATGGGGCTGGGGTCTCCAAGGGTCCCTGAGATGGGGCTGGGGTCTCCAGGGATCTCTGGGCTGGGGTCTCCAGGGGTCCCTGAGATGGGTCTGGGGTCTTCAGGGGTCTCTGGGCTGGGCTGTTGCAGAGCAGGCACTTGGCTCAGTTTGAATTTGTTGTTACTTATTTTTATATGTAATTTTTAATGGGTTTTGTTATAATTTATTGCTGTTTTTTAGTGAATTTCATTATTTATTACCAATTTTTATGAGCTTTATTATTATTTATTATTATTTATTACCTATATTTAGTGGGCTTTATTACTATTTATTATCATTTGGGGTGGTTCTTGTGGAGCTATGTTCACTTTTGTGCCTTTATTTGCGACATCCCATTAAAACTCCCCTCATTTAATGGCCCCGTGAATCCCTTGCTATTTATTAAAATGATCCCCATTTATTCTTAAAATTCCTTTTTTTTTTTAGTAAAAATTACTATAAATTTTGGAAAAAAAAACCCAGCCAAGAACATTCCAGCTGTTAGTGGCCAGGCCTCGGAGTGGTGCCTGTCAGGGCTTGAATTCCTTTAATTCCTTTAATTCCATTAATTCTGTTAATTCCTTGAATTCCTGCTGCTGGGATCTGCTGGGATCCTTGGGAAATAACCAGGAAGGAACTGGGAGCTCCTGGGGATGGGCTGAGGTTTGATCTCCTGAGGAGGAATGAGGGGAGGAACAGGAGGATCCACATTTCTCCTCTGGAAAATCCCAAATATTCTCCTTTTCCCCACAGCTGTTCCAGAAGTGCTGCCTGGTGCAGAGGATATTGGACGCCTGGGAAGCCAATGACAAAATCCAGTAAGGAATTGCTGCAGATTGACTTGGGATAATATTCCTGGAGAATTTCCAGTTTAGGGGTGTCCAAACACACTTGGGTTTGGTTGGGGTTTGGAGCTGGGACAAGCCAAATTCCCAAACAGACAGGATTTGAAGGCGTGATGGGTTTTATGGATGTTCCCAACACCTCATCCTGCTGCTTTCCTGCTTTCTCAGGGAATCCCATGGAATATTCACTTCTTTCATTCTCTTTTTTTTTTTGTTTTGTTTTGTTTTGTTTTAAATGCATAATTCTGTTCTCCCTGGAGAATGTTTTAAGTTGGGGTGGCCAAGCATTTCTGCCCTGGGTTTCCTATTTTAGCTTTATAAACCCTTTGGATTTTGTGCTGATTGGGCTGATAAGAACTAAATATTTTTTAAAATCTAAGAAATCAAAGTGGAAATCTTCTGGAGGCTTCAGTTTCCATGCCCAGCTCAGTGTTTGGTCCTCACTCTCTATTTTGAGCTCCTGGTGGCTTCACTGTCATGGTTTAGGCCAGAATTGGAGGCTTGAGGTTTGGATTACATTTGTTTTTGGTTGGTTTAATTTGGTTTTTTTGGGGTTTTGGTCCTTTTTACAGCCCCTTGTCCACATAAGGAATTTTGCTGGGCATTTCCTTGCCCAGATCTGTAGGACCAAAAATATCCCTGGGGACCAAAAATATCCCTGGGTGCTGCTTGGGAGTTTTCCTGATTAAACCAGAAGGAGCCAGAGCTCATCCCAATTTCCCAGCAGAGAGTTCCAGTCACCACCACACTGGAAAAAATCTGATTGGAAGGGGAAAAAATGGGGATTCAAGCAGAGGAATCTCAGCTGGGGCTTTGGGAAGGGGGGGTTTTCCTGGCTGCTCTCAGTGGCAGATGGATCCCAAGGCCAGGCTGGAGCCTGGGACATGGCAGGGGGGCACTGGGGGGGCTCTGGGGGTCCCTTCTGTGCCAATTCCAGGATTCCCTGGGCTGGGTTTGAGCACAGCTTCACTCTCCACAGAATTCCAGCTGCTCGGGATCGCTGTTGGGATCTGGTTTTATCCCATGGTTGGATGGGAATGTTTTCTCTCCTGGGGGAGTCACTGCTGCAGTCCCAGCCCCACCCTGGAGCTCTGCCAGGGGCTGTGCTGTAGATGGAATTCTGTGGGCATTGGGGCTGGAACTCCATGGCCATTGGGGCTGGAATTCTGTGGCCATTGGGGCTGGAATTCTGTGGCCATTGGGGCTGGAATTCTGTGAGCATTGGAGCTGGAATTGCATGGCCATTGGGGCTGGAATTCTGTGGCCATTAGAGCTGGAATTCCATGGGCATTGGGGCTGGAATTCTGTGCTCATTGGAGCTTGAATTCTGTGGTCATTTGGGCTGGAATTCCATGGCCATTGGGGCTGGAATTCTGTGGGCATTGGGGCTGGAATTCTGTGGCCATTGGAGCTGGAATTCTGTGGCCATTGGAGCTGGAATTCCATGGGCATTGGAGCTGGAATCCTGTGGCCATTGGGGCTGGAATTCTGTGGCCATTGGAGCTGGAATTCTGTGGTCATTGGGGCTGGAATTCCATGGCCATTGGAGCTGGAATTCCGTGGGCATTGGGGCTGGAATTCTGTGGCCATTGGGGCTGGAATTCTGTGGGCATTGGGGCTGGAATTCCATGGGCATTGGGGCTGGAATTCTGTGGCCACTGGGGCTGGAATTCCATGGGCATTGGGGCAGGAATTCCATGGACATTTGGGCTGGAATTCCATGGACATTTGGGCTGGAATTCCATGGGCATTGGGGCTGGAATTCCATGGCCATTGGAGCTGGAATTCCATGGGCATTAGAGCTGGAATTCTGTGGGCATTGGGGCTGGAATTCCATGGGCATTGGGGCTGGAATTCCATGGGCATTTGAGCTGGAATTCTGTGGGCATTGGAGCTGGAATTCCATGGCCATTGGGGCTGGAATTCTGTGGGCATTAGAGCTGGAATTCCATGGGCATTGGAGCTGGAATTCTGTGGGCATTGGAGCTGGAATTCCATGGGCATTGGGGCTGGAATTCTGTGCTCATTGGAGCTGGAATTCTGTGGTCATTTGGGCTGGAATTCCATGGGCATTGGGGCTGGAATTCCATGGGCATTGGGGCTGGAATTCTGTGGCCATTGGAGCTGGAATTACATGGCCATTGGAGCTGGAATTCTGTGGCCATTGGAGCTGGAATTCTGTGGCCATTGGGGCTGGAATTCTGTGGCCATTGGGGCTGGAATTGCATGGGCATTGGGGCTGGAATTCTGTGGCCATTGGGGCAGGAATTGCATGGGCATTGGAGCTGGAATTCCATGGGCATTGGGGCTGGAATTCTGTGGCCATTGGAGCTGGAATTCCATGGGCATTGGGGCTGGAATTCCGTGGGCATTGGAGCTGGAATTCCATGGGCATTGGGGCTGGAATTCCGTGGGCATTGGAGCTGGAATTCCATAGGCATTGGGGCAGGAATTCCGTGGGCATTGGGGCTGGAATTCTGTGGCCATTGGGGCTGGAATTCTGTGGCCATTGGGGCTGGAATTCTGTGGGCATTGGAGCTGGAATTGCATGGGCATTGGGGCTGGAATTCTGTGGCCATTAGAGCTGGAATTCCATGGGCATTGGGGCTGGAATTCTGTGCTCATTGGAGCTTGAATTCTGTGGTCATTTGGGCTGGAATTCCATGGCCATTGGGGCTGGAATTCTGTGGGCATTGGGGCTGGAATTCTGTGGCCATTGGAGCTGGAATTCTGTGGCCATTGGAGCTGGAATTCCATGGGCATTGGAGCTGGAATCCTGTGGCCATTGGGGCTGGAATTCTGTGGCCATTGGAGCTGGAATTCTGTGGTCATTGGGGCTGGAATTCCATGGCCATTGGAGCTGGAATTCCGTGGGCATTGGGGCTGGAATTCTGTGGCCATTGGGGCTGGAATTCTGTGGGCATTGGGGCTGGAATTCCATGGGCATTGGGGCTGGAATTCTGTGGCCACTGGGGCTGGAATTCCATGGGCATTGGGGCAGGAATTCCATGGACATTTGGGCTGGAATTCCATGGACATTTGGGCTGGAATTCCATGGGCATTGGGGCTGGAATTCCATGGCCATTGGAGCTGGAATTCCATGGGCATTAGAGCTGGAATTCTGTGGGCATTGGGGCTGGAATTCCATGGGCATTGGGGCTGGAATTCCATGGGCATTTGAGCTGGAATTCTGTGGGCATTGGAGCTGGAATTCCATGGCCATTGGGGCTGGAATTCTGTGGGCATTAGAGCTGGAATTCCATGGGCATTGGAGCTGGAATTCTGTGGGCATTGGAGCTGGAATTCCATGGGCATTGGGGCTGGAATTCTGTGCTCATTGGAGCTGGAATTCTGTGGTCATTTGGGCTGGAATTCCATGGGCATTGGGGCTGGAATTCCATGGGCATTGGGGCTGGAATTCTGTGGCCATTGGAGCTGGAATTACATGGCCATTGGAGCTGGAATTCTGTGGCCATTGGAGCTGGAATTCTGTGGCCATTGGGGCTGGAATTCTGTGGCCATTGGGGCTGGAATTGCATGGGCATTGGGGCTGGAATTCTGTGGCCATTGGGGCAGGAATTGCATGGGCATTTGAGCTGGAATTCCATGGGCATTGGGGCTGGAATTCTGTGGCCATTGGAGCTGGAATTCCATGGGCATTGGGGCTGGAATTCCGTGGGCATTGGAGCTGGAATTCCATGGGCATTGGGGCTGGAATTCCGTGGGCATTGGAGCTGGAATTCCATAGGCATTGGGGCAGGAATTCCGTGGGCATTGGGGCTGGAATTCTGTGGCCATTGGGGCTGGAATTCTGTGGCCATTGGGGCTGGAATTCTGTGGGCATTGGAGCTGGAATTGCATGGGCATTGGGGCTGGAATTCTGTGGTCATTGGAGCTGGAATTCCATGACCATTGGGGCTGGAATTCTGTGGTCATTGGGGCTGGAATTCCATGGGCATTGGAGCTGGAATTGCATGGGCATTGGGGCTGGAATTCTGTGGGCCATTGGGGCTGGAATTCTGTGGCCATTGGAGCTGGAATGCTGGGGCAATTCTTAGGGCTCTGTCCCAGCTCCGAGAGTTTCCCATCGTGGTATCCCAGGGTATCCTGGCTCCGAGGGTCTCCCAGCTCCGAGGGTGTCCCAGCTCCGAGGGTCTCCCAGCTCCGAGGGTGTCCCAGCTCCGAGGGTGTCCCAGCTCTGAGGGTACCCCAGCTCCGAGGGTATCCGAGGGTACCCCAGCTCCGAGGGTACCCCAGCTCCGAGGGTATCCGAGGGTACCCCAGCTCCGAGGGTACCCCAGCTCCGAGGGTATCCGAGGGTACCCCAGCTCCGAGGGTATCCGAGGGTACCCCAGCTCCGAGGGTACCCCAGCTCCGAGGGTATCCGAGGGTACCCCAGCTCCGAGGGTACCCCAGCTCCGAGGGTATCCGAGGGTACCCCAGCTCCGAGGGTATCCGAGGGTACCCCAGCTCCGAGGGTAGCGGCTGCTGTCTGTTGCAGGGCGGAGGGCGGCAGGAGGAGAGGGAACATGGGGCACCTGACCCGCATCGCCAACGCCGTGGTGCACAACATGGAGAAGGGACCCATGCAGGCCCAGATCAGTGACTTCATCAAAGGTACTGCCTGCTCCTCCTCCTCCTCCTCTTCCTCCTCCAGCTCCCCCTCGCTGCTCTCCAGGGAGAAAAAAAAACCCTTGGGAGCTCCTGGAAGGACTCCCTGCAGGTATTCCCTCAGGATCCTTTCCACTGGAAAGGATTCCCAGGGAAATCCCACATTATCCCATCACTGAAAACATGGTGAGACCTGGCTGCTCTTGGTGTTCACACCGTGGGGTTGGGATTGGGCACTGGGAGGTGTCCCTGCCGTGGTGGGGGGCACTGGGGGGCTCTGGGGTCCCTTCCCACCCAACCATTCCGTGACTCCCTGACACCTCTGAGGAGACTCGGGGTTAAATGTCCCCAGCAGCCACAGACCCATCAGCTCATCAGGGGTGTTCCCAGGCTGTGTCCATCCTCACTGGATCCACTGGGAGAACTGGTTTTTCCCCGTGGGTTTGGGTGGGAGGAAGGAAGATTTTCCGTTTTCCACATTGTCCATCCCCTCTGCTCTGCCCCTACCGGGCAGTGACGATCTGAGGGCACAATCCTCTCTTTTCTCCTGGTGTTATTTCTCCATTTCCTTTCCTCCACCCTCGGGTTCTGCTCCCCTTTGGGCTCCCCGGTGTGCTGGGATGGGAGGGAAGGGAGGGATGGGAGGGAAGGGAGGGGAGGGAGGGATGGGAGGGGAGGGAGGGATGGGAGGGATGGGAGGGGAGGGAGGGAAGAGCCAGGCACACCTGGAGCCCCGCTCGGGGTGGTTGTTCCCAGCAGGGTGACAGAAGCTGGGAGTCCTTGGGCCAGGTGAGTCCCCAGGGAGCTGAGAACACCCGAATCCCACGGTTCCTGTGTTCCTCTCGTTCCAGAGCTGCCTGAGGACTGCAGGGGCAGGTGGGAGAGTTTTGTGGAGGAGACGCTGACCGAGACAAACCGGAGAAACACGGTGGATTTGGTAAGCTGGTCACTCCAGTGCCTGCTGGGCTTCCCCTAACAGAAGAAAGGGATACTCCTGGTTTTCCTTTTTCCTTGTTTTGCTGAAGAATGTTTCAAGGCAGTGTAGAAAGCATTTCCATAAACATATTCCATAATGATCCTTCAGCAGAGCTGATCCGTGGTGCTGAGCTGCTCCCTGGGATTCCTTGTGGCAGCTCCTGCCTGGGCAGGACTTTGTGCTTTGGTGGGATTGAAACCTGGGAGCTTTTCCAGCTTTCCCAGGTTCCCTGACTGGTTTGTGCTTTCCCAGGTGAGCACCCACCACCTGCACTCCTCCAGTGAGGATGAGGACATTGAAAGCGCTTTTCCCAACGAGCTCACTCTCCAACAGGTGAGGTGGGAACATCCTCACTATTCCCAGAAACTCGCTGCCGTGGTTGTCCTCAGTCCATCCTGGTGTGGAGCAGCTTCCTGAGCTCTGCTCCATGTGTTCAGCTCCTCTGGGATTTCCCAGGGCGGTTCCATGGCCTGGGATCCCCCTGGGAGCAGCTCAGGAGGGATCGGGGTGGGAATCCCAGAGCTCTGCGGGACCCTGCCCTGGCACGGTCGGGATGAGGATTTCACACTTCCCTGGGACTTCAGGGCTTTCCTGGAGGAGCTGTTTCCTCACTGCCCCACTGACTGTGTCTGGAGTGTCTCTGGACACCCTCATGATGGATTTCTGGGATCCCTTCCCAGGCCTTCTCCGAGTACCAGATCCAGCAGATGACGGCAAATTTCGCGGATCAGTTCGGCTTCAACGACGAGGAGTTTGCCGACCAGGATGACAACATCAAGTGAGTCTGGGGGTGTTTGGTGACACCAAATCAGTCTGGGGGTCTTTGGTGACAACACCAAGTGAGTCTGGGGGTCTTTGGTGACAGCACTGAGTCTAGGGGTGTTTGGTGACAACACCAAGTGAATCTGGGGGTGTTTGGTGACACCAAATGAGTCTGGGGGTCTTTGGTGACACCAAATGAGTCTGGGGGTCTTTGGTGACACCAAGTGAGTCTGGGGGTGTTTGGTGACAGCACCAAGTGAGTCTGGGGGTGTTTAATGACACCAAATGAGTCTGGGGGTGTTTAATGACACCAAATGAATCTGGGGGTGTTTGGTGACAGCACCAAGTGAGTCTGGGGGTGTTTGGTGACAACACCAAGTGAATCTGGGGGTGTTTGGTGACAGCACCAAGTGAGTCTGGGGGTGTTTGGTGACACCAAATGAGTCTGGGGGTCTTTGGTGACACCAAGTGAGTCTGGGGGTGTTTGGTGACACCAAATGAGTCTGGGGGTGTTTGGTGACACCAAATGAGTCTGGGGGTGTTTGGTGACAGCACCAAGTGAGTCTGGGGGTCTCTGGTGACAGCACCAAGTGAGTCTGGGGGTCTTTGGTGACAGCACTAGGTGAGGCTGGGGGTGTTTGGTGACAGCACCAAGTGAGTCTGGGGGTGTTTGGTGACACCAAATGAGTCTGGGGGTGTTTGGTGACACCAAGTGAGTCTGGGGGTGTTTGGTGACACCAAGTGAGTCTGGGGGTGTTTGGTGACACCAAATGAGTCTGGGGGTGTTTGGTGACAACACCAAATGAGTCTGGGGGTGTTTGGTGACACCAAATGAGTCTGGGGGTGTTTGGTGACACCAAATGAGTCTGGGGGTGTTTGGTGACACCAAATGAGTCTGGGGGTGTTTGGTGACAGCACCAGGTGAGTCTGGGGGTGTTTGCCGTTTCAGCCTCTTTGCATCCCACCCTCCCTCTGCTCCAGGTTTACAAATGAGCCTCCTTGTCCCTCCTCAGGTTGGAAACAGCTCCTGGTTTTCCAGGAGCACAGCCCGAGCTCCGAGCCAGGTGGAGAAGCAAGAAATTCTCTCATTTTAAAGAGGGATATTTGAAATAAAGCAGGCAATTGTTGTCCAGCCCTGGTTTGGAATGAGTTTAAAGGCAAAGCCTGAGAACAAACTCTGGGCAGTTAAACAGAGCTTTTCCAAGGAATGACATCCCTGTTGGAACGGGAAGTGAAGGGACAGTGCTCTGATGGTTCCATGGACCTGCAGCCGTTTTCCCGCTCCTGAGGAAGGGAACGGGGATAATCAGGAGCAGGTCAGGGAGACAGGGAAAAGGGGGTTCATGAGGAAGGGAACAGGGATAATCAGGAGCAGTTCAGGGAGACAGGGAAAAGGGGGTTCAGTGTTACACAGCTTGCTGAAATCAGCTCGGAATTCACTGCTTTTACAGAATTCCTTTCATCCCATTAAAGCTGCAGCTGATCCTCTCTCCTTGGAAATGTTCCTGGCACTGGGGTTATCCCAGTGGCCACACTTATGGGAGCAGTTTTGGACAGAGGATCCCCGTGGATCCAGGGGATCCCAGTGCTCCTGGGCTTTTCTCCATCCCAGGAATTCCTTGGGATCCGAGGCAGCACCTCTGCCCTTCCCATCCTGGGGTTTTCCTGGGCCTCAGAGACATCAGAAACTTGGGAAGGCCAGAAAGTTCCAGAAGAGAATCAGAGCTGAATTGAACAGAAATTATTCAGTTCCACACATAATTTAAAAAAAAAAAAAAAAATAAAATAAAATAAAATAAAAATAAAATAAAAATAAAATAAAATATAAAATAAAATAAAAATAAATAAAATAAAATAATAAAATAATAAAATAAAATAAAATATAAACTAAAATAATAAAATAAACTAAAATAATCTAAAAATAAACTAATAAAATTAAATAAAATATAAAATAAAATATAAAATAAAATAAAATAAAATAAAAACTAAAATAATAAAATAAACTAAAATAAAATAAAAATAAACTAAAATAATAAAATAAAATAAAATAAAATAAAATAAAATAAAATAAAATAAAATAAAAATAAACTAAAATAATAAAATAAACTAAAATAAAAATAAAATAAAAATAAAATAAAAATAAATAAACTAAAATAAAATAAAAATAAACTAAACTAATAAAATAAAATAAAATATAAAATAAAATAAAATAAAATAATAAAATAAAAATAAAATAAAAATAAAATAAAAATAAATAAACTAAAATAAAATAAAAATAAACTAAACTAATAAAATTAAATAAAATATAAAATAAAATAAAATAAAATAAAAATAAACAAAAATAATAAAATAAACTAAAATAAAAATAAAATAAAAACTAAAATAATAAAATAAACTAAAATAAAATAAAAATAAACTAAAATAAACTAAACTAAACTAAACTAAAATAAAATAAAATAAAATAGACTTTTCACTGCTGTCCAACACAGCCCCATGTGAGTGAGGGACAGGGAGGAGTTAAATCCCTGAGGAGCTGCCCCAGGAGCTTTGTGCCTGGTGTAGAATGGAGCTGGAAAAAGTCTGTGCCTGGGATGTTGTGGCTCTGTTTGTGGCTGGAAAAGAAGAATGTCCTGCAAAACCTGGAATATTCTGGGAGTGGTGCTCAGTGCCAGCTGTTTCCAGCTGTTGGACACTGGGCTGGAAGTGAGCTGGAATATTTCAGGAGCACCAGTCATGGTTCAGTGTCCCTGGGACTGCAGCAGGATTGAGCTGGAGAGTCTTGCAAAGAAAAAACACTGCAAAAGCTGCAGATCCATGAGTGGGGGAGTGAACTCTTCCTGCATCCAAACTCTGGGAATTGGGAATTCCTGGGCCTGCAGCTCCCTCTGCTGTACCTACCAGGGGCTCCTCTGGATCGGACTGGGAATTGGGTCATCCTTGGATATTCACATCCTGGGATATTCACATCCTGGGATATTCACATCCTGGGATATTCTCAGTGCAGCCACACCTCGGGCTTTGAGCCACTGCTGCACCGAGATTCACAGAATCCCCAAATCCCTGGGGCTGGAAAAGCCCTCCCAGCCCATGGAGTCCCAGCTGTGCCCAATGCCCACCTTGTCCCCTGAGTGCCACCTCCAGGAATTCCCTGGACACCTCCAGGGATGGGCCCTGCAAACCTCCCTGGGCACTTCCAGGGCCTGACCCCCTTTCCATGGGGAAATTCCTGCTGCTGCCCACCCTGAGCCTGTCCTGGCCCAGCCTGAGCCTGTCCTGGCCCACCCTGAGCCTGTCCTGGCCCACCCTGAGCCTGTCCTGGCCCATCCTGAGCCTGTCCTGGCCCATCCTGAGCCTGTCCTGGCCCACCCTGAGCCTGTCCTGGCCCAGCCTGAGCCTGTCCTGGTCCACCCTGAGCCTGTCCTGGCCCACCCTGAGCCTGTCCTGGCCCATCCTGAGCCTGTCCTGGCCCACCCTGAGCCTGTCCTGGCCCACCCTGAGCCTGTCCTGGCCCATCCTGAGCCTGTCCTGGCCCACCCTGAGCCTGTCCTGGCCCATCCTGAGCCTGTCCTGGCCCATCCTGAGGCCGTTCCCTCCCCTCCTGTCCCTGTTCCTGCCAGCACAGCCCCCGGCTGTCCCCAGGAAGCCCCTCCAGAGCCCCCCTGCCCTGGGCAGGGAATGTTCCAGGCTGGAATGACCCTTCCCTCAGCGAGGGGAGACGAGGGCAGGAGTGGCTGTGCAGGGATCCCAGCCCAGGAGTGGCTCTGGGGCTGCTGCTCTGCCCTGGGGAAGCTCCTTGGAGCCATCCCTGAGGCTCTTCCTCCTCCTCCTCCCTCCCAGCGCTCCCTTCGACCGCATCGCCGAGATCAACTTCAACATCGACGCCGACGACGACAGCGTGAGTGGGGACGTGGGATTGTGCTGGGATAAATTTGCCTCTGGAAAAGTCCTGCTTGTGTTCTGAGAGCAAAGGCTGGGGGGCTTTGGCCAGTGCAGAGGGGCTGGAGAGAACCCTCAGGGGCTCCTGCAGGAAATGTTCCCTCTGAGGCAGCACCCCTGGCACAGAGGGAATCTTCCTCCCTCCCTGCAGTGCCAGTCTGTTCTTAGAATCAGGGAATCCTGGAATGGTTTGGGATAGAAGGGACCCCCGAGCCCCCCCAGTGCCCCCCACAGCTCCCACTGGCCCAGGCTGCTCCCAGCCCCAGGCTCCAGCCTGCCCTTGGCCACTGCCAGGGATCCAGGGGCAGCCCCAGCTGCTCTGGCAATTCCAGCCCAGCCAGCAATTCCCAATTCCCAATTGCCAACATCCAGCCCTGTCCTCTGGCACTGGGAGCCATTCCCTGGCTCCTGGCCCTGCAGCCCTGTCCCAGTCCCTCTGCAGCTCTCCTGGAGCCCCTTCAGGCCCTGCAGGGGCTCTCAGCTCTCCCTGGACCCTTCTCCTCTCCAGGGGAACATTCCCAACTCCTGCAGCTTTAGATCATCTTTCCAGACTCAGATTAGGGAAGCACAGGCAGAGATGGATTTCTCATGGATCTAAACATTTCCAGGCTGTTCCTGGCCTTTCCTGCTTTATTCCCCAAAGCGAGGCAGCAGCAGGGCTGGGGTGATCCCAGGTGATCCCAGCTCCTGAGCAGAGCTGGGTTTGCTCAGGCCTGAGCCTGGGTTTAATAAATCAGAGAAGGTGTGCAGTGATTCCTGTGGTCCTGCAGCCCAACGCCTCCCTGTTCGAGGCCTGCTGCAACGAGCGCATCCAGCAGTTCGACGACAACGAGGAGGAGGAGGACATCTGGGAGGAGAAGGAGATCTCCTACGCAACCCAGGTCAAGTCCAGGACACGGTAAGGTGAAAGCAGAACCCTGATTTTCCCCCTGCTGCTGGGAAGCTGCACATTGCAGCCCGGGCCAGGAGGAATTCCTTGGGTTTTGTGTGGTTTTGGGGCTGTGGGGTTTTATCTCCCTGCCACTTGTGCTGGGGGTTCTCCTGAGCTGGAGACAGATCCAGTTAAAGCGAATTCATTAACAATGGGAACACCTAATTAATGAATCTTCCATCAGACACGTTGAAAACCCCCACCCTTAGTGTTAAACACTTGGAATTTGCTCCTTCCCTCATCCTTGGAGAGGAGGAGGAGGAGGAGAAGGAGGAGGAGGAGGAGGAGAGCCTGAGGGGAGTGGGCAGAACATTCTTAGAACGTTCAAATCAGAAAAGTGAGAACAAGAGGCCTCCCAGGGGCATCTCAGGCTTTGAAATAATTTTCCATCCCTTTGATAGAGCCACTCATTAAATAAAGTTATTTCCATAATTCCCAATCTGAGATGTGATCAAAGGAGACAGGGAAAACATCCAAGACCTGGCCGTGTCCCTGCAGCTCCAGGGAATTGTGACACCCCGGCAAGCTGGGGGAACCTCTGAGCACCCACGATTGCCCCGAGCAACTGGGGGAAATATTTTGGGAGAAACAACCCCGGGAAAGGCTCTGGGGACAGGGAGGAGGAGCTGAGCGATGCGGGCGTGGCTCATTCCCGGTTCCCCTTCAGGTTTGGAGCGTCGCAGACGTCGGAGAGCTCCAGGAGTGACCTGGAGAACGGGGACCACGACGGCAGCGTGGACTCGGAGGAGGAGGAGGAGCAGCGGCCGCCCCCCTCCCCGCACAAGGGCAGCGCCCCGGAGAGGAAGGAGTCGGGCTCCTCCCAAGGTACCGAGTTTGGGAACGCATCCCTGGAGCTCAGCACATCCCTGGAGCTCAGCACATCCCTAGAGCACATCCCTGGAGCCCAGAACATCCCTGGAGCCACAGTACATCCCTAGAGCACATCCCTGGAGCCCAGAACATCCCTAGAGCCCAGAACATCCCTGGAGCCCAGAACATCCCTGGAGCCCAGAACATCCCTGGAGCCCAGAACATCCCTGGAGCTCAGCACATCCCTGGAGCCCAGAACATCCCTGGAGCTCAGCACATCCCTGGAGCTCAGCACATCCCTAGAGCCCAGAACATCCCTGGAGCTCAGCACATCCCTGGAGCCCAGAACATCCCTGGAGCTCAGCACATCCCTGGAGCTCAGCACATCCCTGGAGCCCAGAACATCCCTGGAGCTCAGAACATCCCTGGAGCTCAGCACATCCCTGGAGCCCAGAACATCCCTGGCACTCCAGGCTGTGCTCTCCACAGGGGCTGGCTGTCCCAGGGCTGTCCCCAGCTATCCCCAGGTGTCCCCAGCTGTCCCCAGCTGTCCCAGGACTGTCCCCAGGTGTCCCCACATGTCCCTAGGTGTCCCCAGCTGTCCCCAGGCTGGTACCCCAGGCTGTTCTCTCCGCAGGGGCTGGCTGTCCCAGGGCTGTCCCCAGCTGTCCCCAGCTGTCCCCAGCTGTCCCAGGGCTGTCCCCAGCTGTCCCAGGGCTGTCCCCAGCTATCCCCAGGTGTCCCCAGGTGTCCCCAGCTGTCCCCAGCTGTCCCAGGCTGGCACCCCAGGCTTTTCTCTCCACAGGGGCTGGCTGTCCCGGGGCTGTCCCCAGCTGTCCCAGGGCTGTCCCCAGGCTGTCCCTAGGTGTCCCCAGCTGTCCCTGGCTGGCACCCCAGGCTGTTCTCTCCGCAGGGGCTGGCTGTCCCAGGGCTGTCCCCAACTGTCCCAGGGCTGTCCCAGGGCTGTCCCCAGGCTGTCCCCAGGTGTCCCCAGGTGTCCCAGGCTGGCACCCCAGGCTGTTCTCTCTGCAGGGGCTGGCTGGACGGCCGTGTTCGAGCCCGCGAGCCCCGCGAGCCCCGCGCCGCCCGTGGCCATGGACGTGGGCTCCAGCGTGTGGGACTCGGCCGCCCCACAGAGCAGCGCCCCGGAGGAGAAGGGCTGGGCCAAGTTCACAGACTTCCAGCCTTTCTGCTGGTAAGAACCACGGAATTCCAGCTCCCCTGGGGCTTGGGAACGGGGAATATCTGGGGTACATTCTGGTGGTGTGCCTGCCTGGAATCCCTTCCTCTTCCTCTTCCCTTTTATTGTTTAATGTTGGGGCTCCGTCGTGCTTCCCGCTGCTTCCCAGTGCTCCTGCCTGGGGCTGGGACACAGCCCCGCTCCCTGTGTCCTCCTGGGGTGGAAAACCAGCAAATAAGGCTTAGAGAAGTTGAGAACATGGATGGGGAGGAAGAGCAGGGCCGGTGACTGCTCCTGGGGCCCTCGGGAGGCTCTGGGATGATCCTGGCTCCGTGCTCAGGGCTTTTCCCTCCCCAGCTCCGAGTCCGGGCCTCGCTGCAGCTCCCCCGTGGACCCCGAGAGCGGCGGCAGCAGCGACAGGAGCCCGGCCCAGGGCCAGGACAAGAACTGTGAGTGACACAGGGCCCCGCTGGGGCTGCTCCAGCTCTGCAGGGAGCACCTGGGCCCCGAGGGTTCCCTGCAGCATCAGCGCACGAAGCACAGGCAGAAATCCCCAGGGTTTGTTGGGACGGGGAAGGAGGGATGGAGATGAGTTGGAGCTGATACCACAGGGACACTTCATTCATCCCCGGAGGTGTCCCAGCACAGGCTGGATGGGCTTGGAGCACTCCAGGACAGCAGAAGTTGTCCCCACTGGGTGGGCTTTGGGCTCCTTCCCAACCAAGCCACGGTTCCCAGACCTCCCGTGGTGGCTGTTGGGCCCCTGGGGCTGTCGCAGGGAACATTCCCGAGGTTCCAGCCTGGGCTGTTCCTCCTGCAGGCAGCGCTGCCGCTCCCTGCGTGTGGAACGCGTGCGGGACGCGCAAGGCGCCGCTGGGGGCCCTGGACAGCAGCTCCTCGGGCAGCTCCGACAGCGACGACGACGACGACGACAAGGCCAAGGCTGGCACGGAAACCACGGCACAGGAGCCCGGCAAGGACAGGGCGGCTCACACCAGGTGGGAAGGGATCTCCAGGGGCTGGGATGGGCCCTGGGATGGCCCCGTGTGCTCCCAGTGTCCCCTGTCCCGTGGGAGAGCAGCCCCTGGGGTGGCACAGGGCTCTGAGGGATGGGTTTAGCACAGGGGTACTGCAGGGAGTGGTGGGGGCTCCTTTGGGTCACTGCAGTGTCACAGGATCACCTCTGTCCCTGTCCTTTGGGCCACTCCAGTGTGTCCCTGTCCTTTGGGTCACTGCAGTGTCACAAGAGCCTCTCTGTCCCTGTCCTTTGGGCCACTCCAGTGTGTCCCTGTCCTTTGGGGCACTGCAGTGTCACAGGAGCCTCTGTCCCTGTCCTTCGGGTCACTTCAGAGTGTCCCTGTCCTTTGTGTCACTCCAGTGTCACAAGAGCCTCTCTGTCCCTGTCCTTTGTGTCACTGCAGTCTGTCCCTGTCCTTTGGGGCACTGCAGTGTCACAGGAGCCTCTGTCCCTGTCCTTTGGGTCACTTCAGTGTTACAGGAGCCTCTCTGTCCCTGTCCTTTGGGTCACTCCAGTGCCACAGGATCACCTCTGTCCCTGTCCTTTGGGCCACTCCTGTGTGTCCCTGTCCTTTGGGCCACTCCAGTCTGTCCCTGTCCTTTGGGTCACTGCAGTGTCACAGGATCACCTCTGTCCCCGTCCTTTGGGTCACTTCAGAGTGTCCCTGTCCTTTGGGTCACTCCAGTGCCACAGGATCACCTCTGTCCCTGTCCTTTGGGTCACTTCAGAGTGTCCCTGTCCTTTGGGTCACTCCAGTCTGTCCCTGTCCTTTGTGTCACTGCAGTGTCACAGGAGCCTCTCTGTCCCTGTCCTTTGGGGCACTTCAGTGCCACAGGATCACCTCTGTCCCCGTCCTTTGGGCCACTCCAGTGTCACAGGAGCCTCTGTCCCTGTCCTTTGGGTCACTTCAGAGTGTCCCTGTCCTTTGTGTCACTGCAGTGTCACAGGATCACCTCTGTCCCTGATGAGGGATCCAGGCCCAGGGCAGGATCCAGGTGGGATCACCTGGAAAAGCAAAGGCTCCCCTGGGATCCCCTGCAGCCACGGGGGGAGGATTTAACCCAGGTTCTCATTTTCCCCTGGGTTATCATTGATGATAAGCCAATAATCAATGATGAGAGCACCAGGAGAGGCTGGAGCAGGCCCAGGCCTTGGGCAGGTCTGTAGGAATTGGATCCTCAGTCCATCCTTCAGTCCTGGGGCAGCTGCTGCCCAGCCCAGATCCTGCTGCATCCATGGAGATTTCACCCAGTTCTGACATTCCAAGGCTTTTCCTCGTGCTTTTCCATGGATTTCCTGGTGTTTGTCACCAGCCCCGGGCTCAGGAGCAGGAGGTCCCTTCAGCCGTGGTTGGTGACAGTTTGGGGTCAGCCCTGGCTGTGCTCAGCCAGCAGCAGCTCCTGGGGAACCGCTGGGGTTGCAGAATTCCCTGGAATTAGGGCAGAGTTATCCCAGGGTCTGTTTGGCTGCAGGCAGCTCCTTCTGAGAGGTGCATTAATTCTGATCAATGCATTAATTCTGATCATTGCATTAATTCTGATCAATGCATTAATTCTGATCAATACAGTTAATTTGGATAAATGCATTAATTCTGATAATTGCATTAATACAAATGCAATTAATTTTGATAAATGCATTTAATTCTGATAAATGCATTTATTTTGATAAATGCATTAATTCTGATAATTGCATTAATTCTGATAAATGCATTTATTCTGATAAATGCATTTAATTCTGATAAATGCATTAATTTTTATAAATGCATTAATTCTGATAAACACAGTTAATTTTGATAAATGCATTAATTTTGATAAATGCATTTATTCTGATAATTGCAGTTGATTTTGATAAATGCATTAATTATGATAATTGCATTAATTCTGATAATTGCATTAATTCTGATCAATACAGTTAATTTGGATAAATGCATTTAATTCTGATAAATGCATTAATTCTGATAATTGTATTAATTCTGATAAATGCAGTTGATTTGGATAAACGCATTAATTCTGATAAATGCATTAATTCTGATCAATACAGTTAATTTGGATAAATGCATTAATTCTGATAATTGCATTTATTCTGATAAATGCAGTTGATTTTGATAAATGCATTAATTATGATAATTGCATTAATTCTGATAATTGCATTAATTCTGATAAATACAGTTAATTTGGATAAATGCATTAATTTTGATAAATGCATTAATTCTGATAAATGCAGTTAATTCTGATAAATGCATTAGATCTGATAAATGCAGTTAATTAGGATAAATGCATTAATTCTGATAATTGCATTGATTCTGATAAATGCATTAATTCTGATAAATGCATTAATTCTGATAATTGCATTGATTCTGATAAATGCATTAATTCTGATAAATGCATTAAATCTGATAAATACAGTTAATTTGGATAAATGCATTAATTCTGATAAATGCAGTTGATTTTGATAAATGCATTAATTCTGACAAATGCTGTTAATTTGGATAAATGCATTAATTCTGATAAACACAGTTAATTTGGATCCATTTCAGTTTGATAAATGCATTAATTCTGATAAATACAATTAATTTGGATCCATTGCAGTTTGATAAATGCACTAATTTTGATAAATACAATTAATTTGGATCCATTGCAGTTTGATAAATGCATTAATTCTGATAAATACAATTAATTTGGATCCATTTCAGTTTGATAAATGCATTAATTCTGATAAATACAATTAATTTGGATCCATTGCAGTTTGATAAATGCATTAATTTTGATAAACACAATTAATTTGGATCCATTTCAGTTTGATAAATGCATTAATTCTGATAAATACAATTAATTTGGATCCATTGCAGTTTGATAAATGCATTAATTTTGATAAATACAATTAATTTGGATCCATTGAAGTTTGATAAATGCATTAATTTTGATAAATACAATTAATTTGGATCCATTGCAGTTTGATAAATGCATTAATTCTGATAAATACAATTAATTTGGATCCATTTCAGTTTGATAAATGCATTAATTTTGATAAATACAATTAATTTGGATCCATTGCAGTTTGATAAATGCATTAATTCTGATAAACACAATTAATTTGGATCCATTTCAGTTTGATAAATGCATTAATTCTGATAAATACAATTAATTTGGATCCATTTCAGTTTGATAAATGCATTAATTTTGATAAACACAATTAATTTGGATCCATTTCAGTTTGATAAATGCATTAATTTTGATAAATACAATTAATTTGGATCCATTGCAGTTTGATAAATGCATTAATTCTGATAAACACAATTAATTTGGATCCATTTCAGTTTGATAAATGCATTAATTCTGATAAATACAATTAATTTGGATCCATTTCAGTTTGATAAATGCATTAATTTTGATAAACACAATTAATTTGGATCCATTTCAGTTTGATAAATGCATTGATTTTGATAAATACAATTAATTTGGATCCATTGCAGTTTGATAAATGCATTAATTCTGATAAATACAATTAATTTGGATCCATTGCAGTTTGATAAATGCATTAATTTTGATAAATACAATTAATTTGGATCCATTGCAGTTTGATAAATGCATTAATTTTGATAAATACAATTAATTTGGATCCATTGCAGTTTGATAAATGCATTAATTTTGATAAACACAGTTAATTTGGATCCATTGCAGTTTGATAAATGCATTAATTTTGATAACAGCCCTCTGTGTGCCTGGGAACAGCCCGGCTGTGGCTGGGTGGGAAGCAGGAGGTGAGGGAAGGCACAGCCTCTGCTTCTCCTGGGTTGTGCGGGGTTGGATCCGTAGGATCTGATCCAAGCTGTGCTTTTCCTGCCCTGGGTGGGGGTGTGGGACATCAGGACCTTGCCAGGCTGGGTTCCCAGTGGGACCAGGGGATCCTTGGGATCCTTGGCCCAACAATGCCGGCGTTGTCCAGACATCCCGCGGCTCTGGAGCCGTGCCCATCCCTGGGGAGCTGTTCCAGTGCCCTTTCCAGCCTGTTTCCAGTTTCCCTTTCCACCCACATCCAGCTGTGTCCATCCTCCTCCAGGTGTTGTCTCCTCTTCCCCCGCTGTCCTGGCAGGAGGGAAGTGTTTGTTCCTGCTTTGGCACATTGGGAATGTTTTCCTCTCCAGACAAGTGTCTGTACCACATTCCATAGGGATAAAACTTCCCAAACATTCCTTTGCCTGCCTGCCCCTCTCCAGGGCTGATTGCAAAGAGAGGAAATCCTGGAAAATCCTGGAAATGCCAGGGGAAGCTGTGGGAGGGCAGGAGCGGAGCCACAGCTGGGACTGGAGCTGCTCCAGGCTGGGCTCCAGTGGGAATCACCACCTGGAGCCTTCCCAGTGTCCTCAGCTCTGCCAGACCACTCTGCCCACAGTGGGAACATCCATTCCTTACCACCTTCCCTAATGAGCCCAGGGAAATCAGGAACATTCTGGAGTCACTCTGGGGGCTGTGACTCTCCAAGCACTTCCCCCAGGCCTGCACCAAACCCCATTCCTGTTGCTGTAGGAACAGGTTTTCCTTCCCCTTACCCCTGGAATCCACAGAGATCTCCAATTCTCCTTGGAGCTGCTCAGGAACTCAGGATTTCCTTCCCTTTATCCCTGGAATCCACAGAGATCTCCAGTTCTCCTTGGAACTGCTCAGGAATTCAGGTTTTCCTTCCCCTTATCCCTGGAATCCACAGAGATCTCCAGTTCTCCTTGGAACTGCTCAGGAACTCAGGTTTTCCTTCCCCTTGTCCCTGGAATCCAGATGTTGGTCTTTTGTCCTTGGAGCTGCCCAAGGCCTCTGTGGATTCTGTGGAATCCAGATGTTGCAGCCCAGGAAATCCTCCAGATGTTCCACCCTCCGTGAGCCCCATCCCAGCTGCCCCAGCCCAGGAGATGCAGCTCAGGAATCGCTCTCAGCTCCCCAGTGTGGATCCAGCTGCCCAGGGGGGTTTGGGATCCCATCCCTGGGGACTCAGGGGACAGCAGGACATCCCACAGGAACTCCTTGTTGTGTCACCCCTGGGGACTCAGGGGACAGCAGGACATCCCACACAAACTCCTTGTTGTGTCACCCCTGGGGACTCAGGGGACAACAGGACATCCCAAACAAACTCCTTGTTGTGTCACCCCTGGGGACTCGGGGGACAACAGGACATCCCACACAAACTCCTTGTTGTGTCACCCCTGGGGACTCGGGGGACAGCAGGACATCCCAAACAAACTCCTTGTTGTGTCACCCCTGGGTCTGGCCCTGGTCCAGCTCCAGGGAAGGCAGAGAAATTCCCGAGCCCCTGTGGGTGCTCAGGTAACTCTGGAATCATCCTGCCCTGGAAACTTCAGGGGTTGGGCTTCAGAAGTTTCTCTTTCAGCCATGGAAATGTCAAGGTTTTTGTGTGGGAAGCGACATTGCTGGGAATGCAGCTCCATTCCTGGGAATGCAGCTCCATCCCCGTGTCTCTCCAAGGTGTATTTTGGTATTTCTGAGCAGCTTGTGAGCTCTGGAGGAAAGGGAATGTTTGGATCTCATTATTCCTCATTTTTATGTTGTTTTTTTTCCAAGAGGAGTGCTCCAGAAATAGAACCTCAGTCTCCAGTCTCTATCACATGTCCAATTATCCAGCTGGGATTATTTCATTCCATGAAAGCTCCCCTGGAGCCAGTGACAGGATTCCAGCTCAGCCATCTCCAGCTTTCCTCCTTTTGGTGGAGGTTTGCTCTGGGAGAGAGGGAGAAGGAATTGTTCTGGATGGAAACTGTGAGGAAAATCATTCCTGGGGCAGCTCATCCTCCTCTGTCTTGGGAGCCAAAAAAATGGGATCTGCACAGAAATCCCTTCTCCAGCTGGAAATCTGGATGGCTTTATTCCAAAGGAGAGATTGGTGGGAGGGTTTGTTCTGCAGTTCTCCTTTCCAGGATTTGAGCTTTGCTTGTCCCTCAGGTGGCACCTCCTGGAGCACCTTCAGCATGTTTGGGTTCTGGACATCCCATCCCTGGGGTTTTTCCTCCACGGGGTTTTGGGATCTGCCCGTAAATCCAGGATTTTCTGGGTGCCCCAGAAGCCTGAGGGGCAGAGCAGGGTCCGTGTCCCAGCAGTGGCAGTGGGAATTGCAGTTTGGGATCTCCCAGGCTGGATTTGCAGCAGGAGTTGGGAATTCCTCCCTGGAGGAGCAGTTCTGGTGTGTCCTGTTGCTCTGGGACCTGCATGTGCCCGCTGTTCTTATTCCCAGTTCATTGCCAGTTCTCATTCCCGGCGGGATCTTTAGGCCTTGTGAGGAGGAGAGCTGGGATGGGAGCCCCATTCCAGTGTGACTTCCATGGACGTGTCCCTGCCCTCTCCCGCAGTGGCTCCGATGGAACGGCCCCGGAGACGCTTCCCGTGGCCGAATCGGCTCCTGCCGCTGCCCCCCGAGCCCGGAGCAGCGCGGCCACGCACACGGACGGGCACCAGAGAGCGGCCACCGCTGTCACAACTGCCACAGAAACGGCCACGAGAGACAGGTGAGGGCAGAACCCTGCGATGGTTTGGGATGGAAGGGACCCCCAAACCCCCCAGTGCCCCCCACAGCTCCCACTGGCCCAGGCTGCTCCCAGCCCCAGGCTCCAGCCTGCCCTTGGCCACTGCCAGGGATCCAGGGGCAGCCCCAGCTGCTCTGGCAATTCCAGCCCAGCCAGCAATTCCCAATTCCCAATTGCCAACATCCAGCCCTGTCCTCTGGCACTGGGAGCCATTCCCTGGCTCCTGGCCCTGCAGCCCTGTCCCAGTCCCTCTGCAGCTCTCCTGGAGCCCCTTCAGGCCCTGCAGGGGCTCTCAGCTCTCCCTGGACCCTTCTCCTCTCCAGGGGAACATTCCCAGCTCTCCTGGAGCCCCTGCAGGCTCTGGAATGTTCTGGAAGCTCTCCCTGGACCCTTCTCCTCTCCAGGGGAACATTCCCAGCTCTCCTGGAGCCCCTTCAGGCCCTGCAGGAGCTCTCAGCTCTCCCTGGCTGAACATTCCCAGCTCTCAGCCTGTGCTCGTAGCAGAGGTGCCCCATCCCTCTGACCACCTTGGAAGAGCTTGAAACCAGACAGCTTTAAGGTCCCTTCCCACTCAGACCATTCCCTGATTCCACATTGATTTCCCTGTAACAATCCATGAATTTCCACCCAATAATCCACGGGAGAGTCTCTCCATGGGGAGCTGAGGACGCTGCACCGGGCAGAAAACACAAAGCAGAGGGAGGAGCTCAGGTGCCAGCATTGCCTGGAGGGCTGGGGGAGGCTCTGGGAGCGTTCCCGGTGTCCCCGCTCAGGTGCCAGCATTGCCTGGAGGGGTTTGGGAGCGTTCCCGGTGTCCCCGCTCAGGTGCCAGCGTTGCCTGGAGGGGTTTGGGAGCGTTCCCGGCGTGGCTGAGGCCGTTCCCCGCTGTCCCCGCAGGAGTGAGGAGCCCTTGCCCTGCACCGAAGCCACGTTGAACGGCCCCGCTTGATGCCACCGCCGCCGCCCCGGGACGTGTGTGAGAGCCAGGCCAGGCTGCTCCCTGGTGATGCAATTTGTCAATTCTTTTTTTTTTTTTTCTTTTTTTTTTTTTTTTCTTTTTAATTTTATTTTTTAATAAATGCTGCATTGATGAGAGCGAGCTGGCGTTCAGGACCAGACACGCAGATCCAACAGCACCGAAAGACACTCGGCATTGTCGAAATGTAGCATTGAGTTCAGTCCTCACGGGAATGACGGGCTCTTCCCAAGCCTTCTGCCTGATTTCAGTTGTCCCCTTCCCCGTGCCCCTGGTTTTTGTTTTGGATTTGGGGTTCAGTGCTGTTTTCCCAGTGTTATTGCACACAGTATTCAGCTTCTCTTGGGAAGGTAGCAGGTCCAGCGGCGGCCGGGGCCAGCGCACAAATCCCGCAGCCGTGTGACCAAAGTTCCTGATGGAGCTGTCCTCGGGCAGCCTTTGCACCGCTTTGTAGAGCAATAAAGCCTTACCAGAAACATTTCACAGGAGAGGAGGAATGCCAACACTTCCACGGGAGGGAGCAGGGAGGGCTTGCATTCGGGCAGGGCCGAGGCCGGCTTTGTCCCCGGCTGTCCCGGGGTGTCCCTGAATCCCAGCGCTGCTCCGGCCTCCCCTGGACTCCTGCTGGATCAGGGCAGGATCTGGGCTGGGCTTCTCCTGCCCGTGTCCGTGTTGGCCCACGAGGAGGTGACCAGGGCTTTGCTGGCTCTTTGGAAACTGAATTAATGTATTTGCAAATGATGATGGAAATCCTTTTTTTCTGTTTGTTTTGTTCTGTTTTTTAAAGTTTTTAATGGATGCAGGAACAGCAACACTTTTGCACTTTGTACCTGGCGATGGCAGCGTCGGAGGGGACACGGCTGCCCGGGGAGGGGACACCCAGGTCCCTCGGGGCCGTGGGAGAGCGGGGCCAGGTGAGGGGAGCACCTGGAGCTGGGATGAATGGAATTCTGTGCCGCTCCCAGCTCACTGCCCGGCACATCGGGGGCTCTGCTGAGCTGGAACCCCCTGTGGGATCCTGGAAACTCCTCCCTTTGGAGTGAAGGCTGGAGCTGGGCACAGGGGGCAGCCAGCTGCTCTGGATGCATTCCTGGGCTGCATTCCTGGGCTGCATTCCTGGGCTGCATTCCTGGGCTGCATTCCTGGGCTGCATTCCGAGGTGACTGGGGCTGTGGGCCGCTCGTGGGCTGTCCCCCAGCCCCAGTTCCTTGGGAATCAGATGGTGCAGGGCTCTCCTTCTTGAAGTTTTCACTCGCTCTGTGTAATTTAAAATTAATAATTTAAAGTTAATTGCACTGGGAGGGAAAAAAAAAAAACAATCTCACTTTGTGCTTTGCTTTCCCCGCTTGGTGTTCAGGGATCAATCCCGCTCCAGCCAGGACTCTCAGGCAGGATCGGTGGTTTTGAGGTCCTGATTGGAGACACATTAAAGTCTTAATTTTTCCAAGGATTGGTGCTAGAGTTCTGCTGGACATCGGCTTCCCTCGGGGCGTTCTCGGGGCTGTTTCCGTGGAAGCTGAAGGATCAGCCTGGCTGGATCCTGGGGGATGCTTTTCCAGCCTGTTCCCGGTGCCGTGTGGGATGGGCTGGAGCGTTCCTGTGGCTGGGATCCCTTCCCAGGATTTGGGGGCGCTGGGGCCGCAGCCCGGGGAGCTCCAGGAGCGCTGAGGGGCAGCAGTGACCCCGGGGGTCTCCAGGGGATGGGGCTGTCCGTGCCTTCCGCTGCAATTCCAGCCTGGCGTTCCTCAGCTTCGGCTCCCTGAGTGTCAGTGAGAGCTTTAATAATAACCATTCTATTAATAATAATAATTATAATAATAATAATAATAATAATATCCTTGGCCATGTCCTGATCCGAGCACAGCTCCTTGCTGGGCTGATTTATTTCTTAGTGCTGAGACACATCGCTGGGGCTGGCTCAGAGCTGGGGAGATGCACAAATCCCATGGGTTTGGTGCCCGTGGATGATCCCTCCGCGGCTGGGATTGAGGCTCTCACTTCTTCCACCTCTCCCCTCCCCTGGGGTTGTTCTTCCCAGCAGCCAGGGCTGCTCCAGAACCGGCTCCTGCTGCCTGGGCTCCGAGCAGAGCCGGCTCCTGGCCTGGCTCCCGCGTTCCTGTGGGGAAACCGGGAATAGGAAACCCTCCGGAGGCACACGGAGCCTCCCAGCTGGGCTTTTCCTTCTCCCTGTGCCCCGGGAAGGGTTTCCCAGGGCTGGAGCGGGATCTCCCGGCTCCTGAGGATGGAATTCCCTGTCCCCCATCCCCTCATCCCCTGGCCCTGTGCAGCTCCGTGTCCCGAGTCCTGCTCGGCGCTTCCCTCCTGCCCCGGGATCTCCGGTGTCCGTGTGCGGATACGGGGCTGGAATTCCATGGATCCCGGGAGAAACCTGGGAAGGGCCACGGGGAGCACGAGGGGCTGGGCCTGAGCTCCGTGAGCAGCACGGCCCAGCCGGGGGAGGCTTCTGGAATGTTCTGTGCAGTGGTTCTGCCCGCCTGGGCATCCATGTGGGATCCCGCTCGGTGATCCCACCGTGCCAACCGCGTCCATCTGGGATCCAGTGATCCCACTCAGCTGGCTTCATCCATCTGGGATCCAGTGATCCCACTCAGCTGGCTTCATCCTTCTGGGATCCAGTGGTCCCACTCAGCTGGCTTCATCCATCCAGGATCCAGTGATCCCACTCAGCTGGCTTCATCCTTCTGGGATCCGGTGATCCCACTCGGTGATCCTGCTGTGCCAGCCACATCCATCCGGGATCTGGTGATCCCACTCAGCTGGCTTCATCCATCCAGGATCCAGTGATCCCACTCAGCTGGCTTCATCCTTCTGGGATCCAGTGGTCCTGCCATGCCAGCCGCATCCATCTGGGATTCAGTGATCCCACTCAGCTGGCTTCATCCTTCTGGGATCCGGTGATCCTGTCATGCCAGCCACATCCATCCAGGATCTGGTGATCCCACTCTGCTGGCTTCATCCATCCAGGATCTGGTGATCCTGTCATGCCAGCCACATCCATCCGGGATCTGGTGATCCCACTGTGCCGGCCGCTCCCCCCTGGGATGGGATGGGATGGGATGGGATGGGATGGGATGGGATGGGATGGGATGGGATGGGATGGGATGGGATGGGATGGGATGGGATGGGATGGGATCCATGGGATGGGATGGGATGGGATGGGAGGGGGTCTCGGGCACAGTTAGAGCTGAAGCTCATCCCTTTGGGCTGTCCCGGGAATTCCTGGGCCGTGGCGCGTCTGTCCCTGGGGGATGGGGAACAAGGGGCTCCTTGGGGCTGGCAGCATCCTGCGGTGTCAGAGCAGCCCTGTCCCTGTCCCCATCCCTGTCCCCATCACTGTCCCTGTCCCCATCCTTGTCCCAATCCCTGTCCCTGTCCCTGTTCCCCTCCCCATCCTTGTCCCCATCCCTGTCCCTGTCCCTGTCCCAATCCTTGTCCCAATCCCCATCCCTGTCCCCATCCCCATCCCTGTCCCCACACTGTCCCTGTCCCCATCCCTGTCCCTGTCCCTGTCCCCATCCCTGTCCCTGTTCCCCTCCCCATCCTTGTCCCCATCCCTGTCCCACCCCTGTCCCCTGTCCCCGTCCCTGTCCCTGTCCCTGTCCCTGTCCCAATCCTTGTCCCAATCCTTGTCCCAATCCTTGTCCCCATCCCCATCCCTGTCCCTGTCCCTGTCCCCATCCCTGTCCCTGTCCCTGTCCCTGTCCCTGTCCCAATCCTTGTCCCAATCCCCATCCCTGTCCCCATCCCCATCCCTGTCCCTGTCCCCATCCCAATCCCCATCCCTGTCCTCACACTGTCCCTGTCCCCATCCCTGTCCCTGTCCCCATCCCCGTCCCCGTCCCAATCCCTGTCCCCACACTATCTGTGTCCCCATCCCTGTCCCTGTCACCCCCCCCAGCCTCCCAAGCCCTGCGGTGGCACCCGGCTGCAGTGGGGGAGGGGAGCGTTCTGCAGCTCTCGGAATCCCAAATCCCGGTGTTTGGATCCCATGGGATTGAGCATTCCTGGGGCTCGGGACACGCAGGGGGTCCCCGGGCCGTGGCCAGAATTCCCTGCAGGGAATATTCCGGTCATTCCCAGCCAAAAACTTCCCTGAACCACAATTAACCACAATTGCTGCTCCTCCTGGGGCAGAACAATCTGGCAGAATCCCGGGTGTTTGTTGGGAAAGCCCGAGGGGAATTCTCCCAGTGTCCCGAGGCTTTGCTGCAATCCCTGGGATGGAATCCCAAAGTTTCATCAAGAGCTGCGGGTGGGCAGAGAATGGAAACCTGGGAAGGGAAAAAAAGGGAAAAGAAATGACCCAAAATCCACCCAAAAGCTCCGTGCTGCCCTCAGTGTCTGTTCCGAAGGGCTTGGGCATCCCAAACCTCCCAGGGAAGGGTTTGGAGGGAAGGTGCAGGGACATTCCCGAAGGAAACGTCATTTCAATTCCTTGTTCCCACACTGGCCAGGAGCTGTATCCCAATCCTGATGGATCAGGATCCCTGGAAATCCCTCGGGGATCCCCCTCATCCCCCCACCGGCCAGGCTGGGAATTCTCTGTTGGGAAAACCAGAATTGATCCAAAAAACTGGAATTGATCAGAAAAACCAGAATTGATCCAAAAAAGTGGAATTGATCAGAAAAACCAGAATTGATCCAAAAAAGTGGAATTGATCAGAAAAACCAGAATTGATCCAAAAAACTGGAATTGATCAGAAAAACCAGAATTGATCCAAAAAACTGGAATTGATCAGAAAAACCAGAATTGGTCCATTGGAAAAACCGGAGTGTGGTGCAAGTGAAGGGTTCAAGGTGTATCCTGGGTGTATCCAAGGTGTAGCCAGGTGTATCCAGGGTGTGTCCAAGGTGTATCCTGGGTGTATCCAAGGTGTATCCAGGTGTATCCTGGGTGTATCCAGGTGTATCCTGGGTGTATCCGAGGTGTATCCAGGGTGTATCTGGGCTGTATCCAGGTGTATCCAGGTGTATCCTGGTTGTATCCTGGTGTATTCCAGCTGTATTCTGCCTGTATCCCAGCTCTATCCTGGTGTATCCAGGGTGTATCCAGGGTGTATCCAGGGTGTATCCAAGGTGTATCCAAGGTGTATCCAGGTGTATCCAGGGTGTATCCAGGGTGTATCTGGGCTGTATCCAGGTGTATCCCAGTGTACCCAGGCTGTATCCCGGCTGTATCCAGCTGTGCCCCTCTTCTCACTGTCACTCATGGACTGGCTCTGAACTGGTTTGAACTGGGGCTTGCTGGGCTGCCCGGAGAGAATTCCTGGTTCTGTCCTCACGGGCTGCACCTTGGGATGGGAGCTCCTGCTGCCGTTCCCACTCCCATTCCCATTCCCATTCCTGTTCCCGTTCCCGTTCCTGTTCCTATTCCCATCCCCATTCCCATCCCCATTCCTGTTTCCATCCCATTCCCATTCCTGTTCCCGTTCCCATTCCTGTTCCTGTTCCTGTTCCTGTTCCTGTTCCTGTTCCTATTCCCATTCCCGCCGTCCTGGCTCTGTGCTGCAGCTGGGAGATGTTCTCACCATGAAACATTCCCGTTCCCATTCCCGTTCCCATTCCCATTCCCTCTGTCCTGGCTCCATGCTGCAGTTGGAAGATGTTCTTGCCATGGAACATTCCCATTCCCATTCCCATTCCCGTTCCCATCCCCATTCCCATCCCCATTCCCATTCCCATTCCCATCCCCATTCTCATTCCCATCCCCACTCCCATTCCCATTCCTGCCCCTATTCCCACTCCCATTCTCGTTCCCATTCCCATTCCATTCCCATTCCTGCCCCCATTCCCACTCCCATTCCCACTCCCATTCCCATTCCCATTCCCATTCCCATTCCCATTCCCATTCCCATTCCATTCCCACTCCCATTCCCATTCCCGTTCCCATTCCCATTCCCATTCCCATTCCCATTCCCATTCCCATTCCCATTCCCATTCCCATTCCATTCCCATTCCATTCCCATTCCCACTCCCATTCCCATTCCCACTCCCATTCCCATTCCCATTCCCATTCCCATTCCATTCCCACTCCCATTCCATTCCCATTCCATTCCCATTCCCACTCCCATTCCCATTCCCATTCCCGTTCCCACTCCCATTCTCGTTCCCATTTCTGTTCCCATTCCTGTTCCCGTTCCCATTCCCATTCCCATTCCCATTCCCGTTCCCATTCCCGTTCCCACTCCCATTCCCATTCCTGTTCCCATTCCCATTCCCATTCCCGCTGTCCCCTCTCCCCGTTCCTCTCCCCTGGGCTCTCCCTTGGGACAGGAGGTGCTGCTGTACCCATGGAAAGCCGGGATGGAGGCGTCGCCCTTGGATCATTGTCGGGATTTTCCCTCTGCTCTGTGGGATTGGATTTGGGATTGTGGCGTTTGGGATCTGGGATTTGGCAGCGTTAATGAATAATTAATTTCCTGTGTTAATTAATGACCTGTGGCAGTGGCAGGAATGGTGTCCAACATTCCATCAGTGAAACCCCTTTGGAAAATGGATCAGTTCCCGTTGGCTTTGGATAACATTCCTGACTTTAGCAGGAATTTATTGGGAATGGGATTTTTGATCCTGGTTTTTTTCCCTCCGTGCTGGGAAGTTCCAGCAAAGCCTGGAATTTCCCGGGTGTATTTGGGGCTGAACTTTGGGACAAACAAACGGGAAAGGAACAATTTGGCTCCTCCCCGGTGGCTTCGCTCACCTGAACCTCTCTTACCTCACGTAGGAAGGGCTTTGTGCTGTCCCAGCCTGGATTTGTAGGGAATTCCCGGAATTCCCAGGTGGCTCTCACCGCTCCCAGCACTGGGACATTCCCCTGGAATGTGTGGTTTTGGATTGGATTTTCCTCTCTCCTTCATTCGGGGTTTTTCCCTTCTCTTTTTGATTCCCTCAAATTCCTTGGACAGATGGAAACGAGGATCAGATCCTTTCTGCTGCCGTGCTGATGCTCAGAGTTGGTTCTGCAGAACTTGGGTGGAATTTTGGGAATTCTGTAGGATTCCCTGGGGGTGGATTCCCAGAGGATTCCCTCCTTGGATCTCATGGATCCAAACGTGGAATGGAATTACCCAGGGGCACAGCAAACGTGCCTGGAGACCTTGGGAATGCTTCTCCCACTCTCCACATTCCCAAACTGCTCCTGGAGAGCCCCAGGGGCCCTTGGGCTGCCCTTGGGACTGGGACAGGGAAATTCCCGGAGCTGGGCCTGGAGTTCCCTTGTTCGTGGTCCTTGAGTGCTTTCCGTGTCCTCCTGAGAATTCCTGGTTCCCTGGAGCCCTTCCCTGGCCCTTGGAGCCATCCCTTGGTCCCTGCAGATCCCCATCCCTGTTCCATGGTCCTCGATCCCTGCAGATCCCTGATCCCCATCCCTGTTCCTTGATCCCTGCAGATCCCTGATCCTCATCCCTGTTCCATGGTCCTTGGTCCTTGCAGATCCCTGATCTCCATCCCTGTTCCATGGTCCCTGCAGATCCCTGATCCCCATCCCTGTTCCATGGTCCTTGATCCCTGCAGATCCCTGATCCCCATCCCTGTTCCATGGTCCCTGCAGATCCATGATCCCCATCCCTGATCCTCATCCCTGTTCCATGGTCCTTGATCCCTGCAGATCCCTGATCCCCATCCCTGATCCCCATCCCTGTTCCATGGTCCTTGATCCCTGCAGATCCCTGATCCTCATCCCTGTTCCATGGTCCTTGATCCCTGCAGATCCCTGATCCCCATCCCTGTTCCTTGATCCCTGCAGATCCCTGATCCTCATCCCTGTTCCATGGTCCTTGATCCCTGCAGATCCCTGATCCCCATCCCTGTTCCATGGTCCTTGGTCCTTGCAGCTGTTCCTCGCCCTGTGCATTCCGTGTCCTCCTGGCACTTCATTCCTGCATCCCTGGAATCCCTGCATCCCTGGAATCCCTGCATCCCTGCATCCCTGCCTCCCTGCAGCCATTCCCTGCTCCCTGCAGCCATTCCCAGTTCCCATGGATAACAGTCATTCCCAATTCCCACAGTTCCCAGTGCCTTAAATCCATCCCAATCCCAACACTGGATTTCTGCTCCCTGTGCTCTTCCCCCTGCACCTCACGGCTCCTTATCCCGTTAGTGCATCCCTGGATCCCATTGGTGCATCCCTGGATCCATCAGTGCATCCCTGGATCCCATCAGTGCATCCCTGGATCCCATTAATGCATCCCTGGATCCCATTGGTGCATCCCTGGATCCCATTAATGCATCCCTGGATCCCATTAATACATCCCTGGATCCCATTAATGCATCCCTGGATCCATCAGTGCATCCCTGGATCCATCAGTGCATCCCTGGATCCCATTAATGCATCCCTGGATCCCATTAATACATCCCTGGATCCCATTAATGCATCCCTGGATCCATCAGTGCATCCCTGGATCCATCAGTGCATCCCTGGATCCCATTAATGCATCCCTGGATCCCGTTAATGCATCCCTGGATCCCATTAATGCATCCCTGGATCCCGTTAATGCATCCCTGGATCCCATTAATGCATCCCTGGATCCCGTTAATGCATCCCTGGATCCCATTAATGCATCCCTGGATCCCATTAATGCATCCCTGGATCCATTAATGCATCCCTGGATCCCATTGGTGCATCCCTGGATCCCATTAATGCATCCCTGGATCCCATCAGTGCATCCCTGGATCCATCAGTGCATCCCTGGATCCCATCAATGCATCCCTGGATCCCATTAATGCATCCCTGGATCCATTAATGCATCCCTGGATCCCATCAGTGCATCCCTGGATCCCATTAATGCATCCCTGGATCCCGTTAATGCATCCCTGGATCCCATTAATGCATCCCTGGATCCATCAGTGCATCCCTGGATCCATCAGTGCATCCCTGGATCCCATTAATGCATCCCTGGATCCCATTAATGCATCCCTGGATCCCATTAATGCATCCCTGGATCCCATTAATGCATCCCTGGATCCCATTAATGCATCCCTGGATCCATCAGTGCATCCCTGGATCCATCAGTGCATCCCTGGATCCCATTGCTGCATCCCTGGATCCCATTAATGCATCCCTGGATCCCATTAATACATCCCTGGATCCCATTAATGCATCCCTGGATCCATCAGTGCATCCCTGGATCCCATTAATGCATCCCTGGATCCATCAGTGCATCCCTGGATCCCATTGGTGCATCCCTGGACACTGGGGACACTGGGGACATTCCAGAGGGGATGGATCCATGGGATGAGGGGACACTGGGGACACTGGGGACACTGGGGACACTGGGGACACTGGGGACATCCCGGCGGTGGCAGCAGGAGCTGCTCCGAGCGTGTCCCTGGCTCCTCCTTCCCTCCCCTCGCTCCCATTCCCGGTGTTTGCTGTAAATAGGGAATATTTATCAGAATTTATTGCAGAGATTTCTAAACTTGCCCCAATCCCGTTTTTCCCAGAGTTTTTGGCTTTGCTGGGATCTCCTGGAGCAGGAGATTTGCGCCTTCCCAACGGGCTCCGGCGTCGGTACAAATCAATCCAGTCCCAATCCCAGTCCCAATCCCAATCCCAGTTAAATCAATCCAGTCCCAATCCCAGTCCCAATCCCAATCCCAATCCCAGTCCAATCCCAATCCCAGTTAAATCAATCCAGTCCCAATCCCAGTCCAAATCCCAATCCCAGTCCAATCCCAATCCCAATCCCAGTCCAAATCCCAATCCCAGTCCCAGTCCAAATCAATCCCAGTCCCAGTCCAAATCCCAATCCCAGTCCCAGTCCAAATCCCAATCCCAATCCCAGTCCCAGTCCAAATCCCAATCCAAATCCCAGTCCAAATCAATCCCAGTTCAAATCAATCCAGTCCCAATCCCAGTCCAATCCCAATCCCAGTCCCAGTCCCAGTCCAAATCCCAATCCAAATCCCAATCCCAGTCCCAATCCCAGTCCAAATCAATCCCAATCCTAGTCCCAATCCCAGTCCAAATCCCAATCCCAATCTCAATCCCAGTCCAAATCAATCCCAGTCCCAGTCCGAATCAATCCCAATCCCAGTCCAAATCAATCCCAATCCCAGTCCAAATCAATCCCAATCCCAATCCAAATCAATCCAGTCCCAGTCCCAGTCCAAATCCCAATCTCAATCCCAGTCCAAATCATCCCAATCCCAATCCCAGTCCAGTCCCAATCCCAGTCCCAGTCCAAATCAATCCCAGTCCCCATCCAAATCCCAATCCAAATCCCAGTCCCAATCCCAGTCCCAATCCCAGTCCCAATCCCAGTCCAAATCAATCCCAATCCCAGTCCAAATCCCAATCCCAATCCCAGTCCCAGTTCCAATCCCAGTCCCAATCCCAGTCCCAGTCCCAGGCAGGGCTGGGAATTCCCGGGGTCCCAGGGCTGAGGATGGAGCGATTCCTTCCCTCAGTTTCCTCCCGGTTCCGTTTTCCCCGGAGGCTGTTCCCGGCCGGATCCGTCCCAGGGGCTCCCTGGAGCTCTCGGAGCTCTCGGATTTTCATTTCCCTCCTTTCTGTCTTTGCCTTCCGTGTCCGACCCGGCTGCAGCGGCGCTGGGGGGGTTTGGGTGGGAATGTGGAGTTTTCCAGGTGTTTTCCGTGACATTTTCCAAACCTTTCCTTTATCCCGCCCGAGTCCCGGGGTCCTGATCGCTGCTGGCACATCCCGATCGCGGTGCTTCTCCTGCAGGATCCATTTCCTCCAGCCGATCCCTCCCTGGCTCCTCTTTCCCGTCCATCCTCACTCGAACATTCCCTGTTGGAGCCTCTGGAGCCGCTTTTCCGTGGCCTGTCCATCCCTGGCGGGGCTGGCTGGGAATTCTTGGCTCTGACTGTTCACACAACCCGGGAGGATCCCCCGGAGCCGCCCCCAGAGCCCCCAGGGGTGTGAAAATGATCCCAAAACTCTTTGGTGGGAATAATTCCGGATCCTGGGGGAGCGGGAGGCTCTGGGGCCACAGCGGTGCCGGGGGTCCCGAGGGAGAGGATTCTGTCCGGGCTCTGGGCTGGGCCTGGGGGCTCTGGGCTGGGCCTGGGGGTTCTGTGCCCATCCTGGGGGTTCTGTGCCCATCCTGGGGGTCCTGTGCCCATTCTGGGGGCTCTGTGCCCACCCTGGGGGTCCTGTGCCCATCCCAGGGGCTCTGTGCCCATCCTGGGGGCTCTGTGCCCATCCTGGGGGTTCTGGACCCATCCTGGGGGCTCTGGGCTGGGCCTGGGGGCTCTGTGCCCATTCCAAGGGCTCTGTGCCCATCCTGGGGGCTCTGTGCCCATCCTGGGGGTCCTGTGCCCATCCCAGGGGCTCTGTGCCCGCCCTGGGGGTTCTGGACCCATCCCGGGGGCTCTGGGCTGGGCCTGGGGGCTCTGTGCCCATCCCAGGGGCTCTGGATCCATCCCAGGGGCTCCAGGCCCACCCTGGGTGTTCTGTGCCCACCCTGGGGGCTCTGTGCCCATTCCAGGGGTTCTGTGCCCACCCTGGGGGCTCTGTGCCCATTCTGGGGGCTCTGTGCCCACCCTGGGGGTTCTGGACCCATCCTGGGAGCTCTGGGCTGGGCCTGGGGGCTCTGTGCCCATTCCAGGGGCTCTGTGCCCATCCTGGGGGCTCTGTGCCCACCCTCGGGGCTCTGGATCCATCCCGGGGGGCTCTGTGCCCATCCCGGGGGGCTCTGTGCCCATCCCAGGGGCTCTGGATCCATCCCGGAGGTTCTGTGCCCATCCCAGGGGTTCTGTGCCCACCCTGGGGGCTCTGTGCCCATTCCAGGGGTTCTGTGCCCATCCCAGGCCGTGCCTGGCTCCCGCCCTGGCTCATTTTGGGAAAAGGCCTCGGGAACGGCGCCTGTGCCACGTCCCGGCCCAGGCAGAGCCAATTGCAGGGTTGGGAATGTGGGATGGGGGCTGGAGATCCCAGCAATCCAACAGCCCGAGCAGGGGGGGGATGGATGGATTTGGGGATCTTGCAGGGGGTCCCAGCCCGAGCCCGGATTTCCAGCTCCGCTCCTCTTCCCAAACCCCACCGAATCTCCCTGGAAATCCGCGCTGGCAGCGGGGACATCCCGGCGATTCCCGAGGGAATTCCCGAGGGCTGGGGGGGACTCGATGCCTTTCTCCACCATCAGCGGCCCCGCAAAGCAATAAAACCACGGAGGGGCCGCGGGGAGATGCGGGATCCGCTCCGGGGGCGGTGCCGGGGGAGCCGCTCGGTGCCAACTGCCCTTAACGTGGGCTCCGGGTCTTTGTAAGCAATGTCTGTGTATTACTGTAAATACGAGCGACAAATTTCAAATGACTGCCTTCTCCCTGTTTATTTTTCTGAGTAATTCCAGATGTACTTTAGTCTCTCTACTGTCAAAACTTTTATATTGTAAATCTGATGCTGGTGGCTTTTTTGGTTATTTTGGTTTTTGGTTTTGTTTTTTGGTTTTGGTTTGGTTTTTTTTTTGTAAAAAAGAGACTGAAAAAGAAAAAAAAAAAAAAAGAAAATAAGAAAAAGGAAAAAAAGTCTGCATCTCTCTATGTTGTCAGTTTTAGGCTGTAAATTCCAACTATCAATAAAAGCTCAAAATTCACGTGCCAGTGCTGGGTTCCTCCGTCCTGCAGGACACGCGGAGGGTCCCGAGGGGCTTCGGGATGGGCAGGGCTGGACCCGATGGAATCCCCAAATCCCTGGGGCTGGAAAAGCCCTCCCAGCCCATGGAGTCCCAGCTGTGCCCGATGCCCACCTTGTCCCCTGAGTGCCACCTCCAGGAATTCCCTGGACACCTCCAGGGATGGGCCCTGCAAACCTCCCTGGGCACTTCCAGGGCCTGACCCCCTTTCCATGGGGAAATTCCTGCTGCTGCCCACCCTGAGCCTGTCCTGGCCCACCCTGAGCCTGTCCTGGCCCATCCTGAGCCTGTCCTGGCCCACCCTGAGCCTGTCCTGGCCCATCTGAGCCTGTCCTGGCCCACCCTGAGCCTGTCCTGGCCCACCCTGAGCCTGTCCTGGCCCACCCTGAGCCTGTCCTGGCCCACCCTGAGCCTGTCCTGGCCCATCTGAGCCTGTCCTGGCCCATCCTGAGCCTGTCCTGGCCCACCCTGAGCCTGTCCTGGCCCACCCTGAGCCTGTCCTGGCCCACCCTGAGCCTGTCCTGGCCCACCCTGAGCCTGTCCTGGCCCAGCTGAGCCTGTCCTGGCCCAGCCTGAGGCCGTTCCCTCTCCTCCTGTCCCCGTCCCTGGGATAAGATCCCAGATCCCCCCGGCTGTCCCCTCCTGCCAGCTTGGGGTGGTGACAGCCCCGAGCAGCAGCGGCTGGGACGGAGCGGATCCTGCTCAGGGATCTGTGCCAGGATCCCCCGGGATCCCCCGGGATCCCCCCGTGGCTCAGCGGGAGCCGAGGCTGGGCCGTGTCCCCGGGCTCTGTCGCCTTTCCCGGCGCTCAGCGAGGCTGAAGGAGCGTCTCTCATATTAATTTTTTTATTAAATTCCGTTAGTTTTCTCTTTATAGAATAACCTTTTCCTCTAGGCACAAATACAATACAAGGACTCTGCATGTTTGACACAATGTACAGAAACTTCAATAATCTACAACTGCTGGGTGAGTTACAAAACCTCCGTGTTACAGCTGCACAGCCGGGATGGAGCAGAGCAACGGGACTGTACAAAGAGCTCTGGAATCAAACGCTGGACTTTAAAAACAACACGGCTGGGGGGGCCGGGGGGGTCGGTCCTGGCGCTGCTGGGGACGAGTGACCCCTCGGGGGTCCCCCCACGCCCGACCCCCGGCTCAGCGCTGCGGGACAGGGGGGGCTGCAGGAGCCGGGGCTGTACCGAGAGACCCCCGGAAATGAGGGGGGGCAGCAGCGGGGGGACAGCGGGGATGGGACAGGGGACAAGGGACAGGGACAGGGATGGGGATGGGAACAGGGGACAAGGGACAGGGATGGGGACAGGGATGGGGATGGGACAGGGATGGGGACAGCGGGGATGGGAACAGGGAGAGGGGACAGGGATGGGACAGGGATGGGGACAGCGGGGATGGGAACAGGGAGAGGGGACAGGGATGGGACAGGGATAGGGACAGGGATGGGGACAGCGGGGTTGGGATAGGGACAGGGGACAGGGAACAGGGATGGGACTGGAATAGGGACAGGTACAAGGCTGGGACAGGGATGGGGACAGTGGGTTGGGACAGGGACAAGGACAAGGACAGGAGCCGCTCCCCTGGATCCCCCCGGGCTGGGCACAGGCAGAGCACGAAGGGGGCACCCGGGGGGAGGAGTTGGGAGGGAGAAGAGCCCTGGGGAGGGGTGGGGGGTGTGACCTGTGCAAAGGAGACCCTGCAGACACCGGGTGGCACCCGCAGGGCCACTGTCCCATCCCTGTCCCATCCCTGTCCCATCCCTGTCCCAGCCCTGTCCCAGCCCCGGGTGGCTGCAGCCAGAGGGGACCCTCATCCCGGGGCTGGGCTGGTCCCCACTCCCCGGGAGGGGACAGAGGGACACCCAGGCACAGCATTTGGCACCTCCCGCAGGAATTGTGCCCCCGGGACGGGCAGCCTGGAGGTAGAGACTGTGCCAGAGGGACAGGGACCCCAGCACAGGGACGGGGACCCCAGCACAGGGACAGGGACCCCTGGCCACAGCCCGAGGAGCCTCCTGCCCGCTGGGAGCAGCCACGGCCACGTCCCCCCCGGGGACACGGAGCCAGCGCCTGCAGCGCCCCAGCATTCCCGGTATTCCCAGTATTCCCAGCATTCCCAGTATTCCCGGTACTCCCGGTATTCCCGGAATTCCCGTTCCTGCGCACAGCTGGGAGCGGCTCCAGGGTGGGACACGATCCGGGATGGCCCCGGTGCTCCACGCTGTCCCCTCTGCCATCCCCGGGGCTCCGGGGCTCTGTCCCTTCTGCCATCCCCTGGGCTCTGTCCCCTGTGCCATCCCCTGAGCTCCAGGGCTCTGTCCCCTGTGCCATCCCCTGTGCCATCCCCGGGGCTCCAGGGCTCTGTCCCCTGGGCTCTGTCCCCTCTGCCATCCCCAGGGCTCCGGGGCTCTGTCCCCTGTGCCATCCCTGCAGGTCCCGGCTCCGGCAGGACGGGAGGGGAGCCCAGGACTCGCTCCCAGGCCGGGAGGGGCCGGGCAGGTTCCGGGGGGCTCGGGCAGAGACGCGAGGGGGGCAGGACAGGATGAGGGGCAGGACGAGGGGGCAGCTCTGCCTCTCCCAGCAGTGCGGGGTGGGGGCGTGGGGGGACCCCGGCCCCGGAGCGGGGCTGGAGCACACGGAGGACTCGGGGTCACGACACGGCTCAGACGGGGCCGGGGGCGGGCCTGGACCCCCGCCCGCTCCAACGCGAGGGATCCCTCCCGGTGCCACCCACCCGGGACACGGCCGGGAAGGCGAGGACACGCGAGGAAGGGCCGCTCCTCCTCTCCCTCAGTCCCGGGCTCGGCCCAGAGCCCGGCGCTGCCTCCGCTCCCGCTGCGGGAATTGCGGCTCGGCTGAGCCGGGCTCACGCGTCCGACAGGCAGCTCTGGATGCGATCGATCCATTGCTGGGCCAGCTGCACGTCCTGGGCGCAGAAATTGTAAACTCGTTTCGTCGTCTTCAGCTGCGGGAGGAGACAGGAGGGGCTGAGGGCGCTGCGGAGGGGGCAGCGCTCCAGAGGCACCCGGAGCCCAACACTCACGTCGAAGAAAGCCTTCTCGTCCACCGTCTTGGGGGCTCCCATGGTGGGGGTCCCCGGGGTGATGGACTCCACCTCGGCCAGGTCAATGACACCCTTGCACTCCGTGTCCATCCGGCTGTCGTAGTACCGCAGCTGCGGAGAGCCGCGCTCAGGGACGGGATCCGTGGGATCCGTGGGATCCGTGGGATCCGTGGGATCCATGGGGTGGGATGGGATTGAGGGGATGGGATCCGTGGAATCCATGGCATCCATGGGATGGGATGAGATCCATGGGATCCATGGGATGGGATGGGATCTGTGGGATGGGATGGGACGGGACGGGATGGGACGGGATGGGATTGATGGGATTGATGGGATCCATGGGATGGGATCCACGGGATGGGATGGGATCCATGGGATGGGATCCATGGGATGGGATTGATGGGATTGATGGGATGGAGGGACAGGAGAGACCCCGGGGCCCACCTGATGTTTGGTTTTATCCAGCACAAACCACCGAGACTTCCAGGGTTTCATGAAGGCGCCTTTCTTGTACAGAGACCCCTCATAAGACCTGTGGGGCAGGAAGGAGCCAGAAACAGCGGGGTCAGGGATGGGAACGCACCGGGATCCACGTCCTGGTCCCCAGGAGGGATCCCCCTCCCCCTGCTGACATCCCCAGCCCATTCCCAGCCCACTCCCAGCTCATTCCCAGCCCACTCCCAGCTCATTCCCAGTGCATTCCAAGTGCAATTCCCAGTGCAATCCCAGCCCGTTCCCATCCCCATCCCATTCCCATCCTGTTCCCATCCCATTCCCAGCCCATTCCCAGTGCAATCCCAGCCCATTCCCATTCCATTCCCATCCCGTTCCTGTTCCCACCCCCTTCCCAGCCCATTCCCTGCCTGTTCTCGCTCTTGGACATCTGGAACTGGCTGTAGAGGGTGGAGGTGCTGTGGCAGCCGCCAGCTCTCCCCATCCCATTCCCATCCCATCCCATCCCATCCCATCAATCCCATCCCATCCCATCCCATCCCATCCCATCCCATCCCATGGATCCCATCCCATCCCATCCCATCCCATCCCATCCCATCCCGTTCCCGTTCCCTGCCTGTTCTCGCTCTCGGACATCTGGAACTGGCTGTAGAGGGTGGAGGTGCTGCGGCGGCCGCCAGCTCTCCCCATCCCATCCCCATCCCATCCCCATCCCATCCCATGGATCCCATCCCATCCCATCCCATCCCATCCCATCCCATCAATCCCATCCCATCCCATCCCATCCCATCCCATCCCATCCCATGGATCCCATCCCATCCCATCCCATCCCATCCCATCCCATCCCGTTCCCGTTCCCTGCCTGTTCTCGCTCTCGGACATCTGGAACTGGCTGTAGAGGGTGGAGGTGCTGCGGCGGCCGCCAGCTCTCCCCATCCCATCCCCATCCCATCCCCATCCCATCCCATGGATCCCATCCCATCCCATCCCATCCCATCCCATGGATCCCATCTCATGGATCGGATCCCATCCCATCCCATCCCATCCCATCCCATCCCATCCCATCCCATCCCATCAATCCCATCCCATCCTATCCCATGGATCCCATCCCATCCCATCCCATCCCGTTCCCGTTCCCTGCCTGTTCTCGCTCTCGGACATCTGGAACTGGCTGTAGAGGGTGGAGGTGCTGCGGCGGCCGCCAGCTCTCCCCATCCCATCCCATCCCATCCCATCCCATCCCATCCCATCCCATCCCATCCCATCCCATCCCATCCCATCCCATCCCATCCCATGGATCCCATGGATCCCATCCCATCCCATCCCATCCCGTTCCCGTTCCCTGCCTGTTCTCGCTCTCGGACATCTGGAACTGGCTGTAGAGGGTGGAGGTGCTGCGGCGGCCGCCGGCCCTGGCGCTGGAGGGGGTGGAGGAGCTGCTGGTGTCGCTGTCCAGGCTGAGGTTGAGCGTGGAGCCCACCCCGCTCTCCTGCAGGTACGCGCCCAGCGAGCGCCGCTGGTGCGACAGCCCCGACGACATCAGCAGAGAGCTCGGGGTCTGCGGGACGGCGACGGCGTCAGCGGGGCCGGGGACACACGGGGGACAGGGGGACATGAGGACACACAGGGGACACGGGGACACAGGGACACACAGGGGACATGGGGACACACAGGGGACATGGGGACACACAGGGGACAGGGGACACACAGGGGACACGGGGACACACAGGGGACACGGGGACATGGAGACACACAGGGGACACGGGGACACACAGGGGACACACAGGGGACACGGGGACATGGGGACACACAGGGGACATGGGGACACACAGGGGACACACAGGGGACATGGAGACACACAGGGGACACACAGGGGACACGGGGACATGGAGACACACAGGGGACACGGGGACACACAGGGGACACGGGGACACACAGGGGACACACAGGGGACACACAGGGGACATGGGGATATGGAGACACGGGGACATGGGGACACCAGGACACCGGGACATAGGGACATGGGGACATGGGGACACGGGGACACACAGGGGACACGGCTGGGGCTGGGAACCAGCACCACAAACAGCACCAGAACCACAACCACAACCAGAACCAACAGCAGAACCAGAACCAGCACCAGCCTGTCACACCCTGTCACACCGTCAGTCCTGTCACCCCCTGTCACTCCTGTCACCTCCTGTCACCCCCTGTCACCCTCTGTCACCCCATCACCCGTCATCCCCTGTCACCCCTTGTCACCCCTGTCACCCCCCGTCACCTACCCTGCTGCCCTCCTGCCGTCCCTCCGTGCGCTGGGACGCCTTCACCTTGTCCCAGGTGTCCTTCCAGCGCTCCGGGACCTGCCCCAGCTCCATCTCCAGGTTGTGCAGCTCCTGTGGGGAGGATTCCGGCATCAGCCCCGGAGGGGACAAAGCCTCTGGGGCCACCATCCCTGTCCTGGGGCCACTGTCCTGTCCTGGGGCCACTGTCCTGTCCTGGGGCCACCACCCCTGTCCTGGGGCCACCACCCCTGTCCTGGGGCCACCATCCCTGTCCTGGGGCCACTGTTCCTGTCCTGGGGCCACCATCTCTGTCCTGGGGCCACCATCTCTGTCCTGGGGCCACTGTTCCTGTCCTGGGGCCACCACCCCTGTCCTGGGGCCACTGTCCTGTCCTGGGGCCACCATCCCTGTCCTGGGGCCACTGTCCTGTCCTGGGGCCACTGTCCTGTCCTGGGGCCACTGTCCCGTGTGGGGGCTCTGCTGGGTGCCATCCCAGTGCCCCCCTGGTGCCGTCCCGCTGCCATCCCCAGTTCCATCCCAGTTCCACCCCCGTTTCCATCCCAGTTCCATCCCAGTGCCCTCCTGGTGCCGTCCCGCTGCCATCCCTGCTTCCATCCCCGGTTCCACCCCAGTTCCACCCCAGTTCCATCCCGTTTCCACCCCAGTTCCAGCCCGGTCCCATCCCCGGTCCCACCCCATTTCCACCCCATTTCCACCCCGTTTCCAGCCCATTTCCGACCTCCAGCAGTCTGGAGATGGCGTCGGGCTCCAGGCGGCCGCGGTTGTCGTAGCAGGGCCAGATGATGCGGCGCCTGCTCTGCGGAGCCGCCGTGTCCTGGCGCTCCGGCTCCTCCGGCGGCTCCGGCTGCGCCAGCTCCCAGTCGTAGGAGGGGCCCTCGGCCAGCGTCTCCTCGGTGTAATAATCCCACACCTTCAGGTTGGAGATGTTGCTGTACGGCCTCAGCACCTGCGGGGGCAACGGGGGCGGCTCAGCGGGGACAGCGCGGCCAGGCCGGACAATCCCGGCCGGACCGAGGGACGGTGTGACCACAGGGAGCTGGGACAGTGCTCCAGAGAGAGATTCTAGAATGTTCCAGGGCCTGCAGGGGCTCCAGGAGAGCTGGGAATGTTCCCCTGGAGAGGAGAAGGATGCAGGGAGAGCTTCCAGAACATTCCAGAGCCTGAAGGGGCTCCAGGAGAGCTGGGAATGTTCCCCTGGAGAGGAGAAGGGTCCAGGGAGAGCTTCCAGAACATTCCAGAGCCTGAAGGGGCTCCAGGAGAGCTGGGAATGTTCCCCTGGAGAGGAGAAGGGTCCAGGGAGAGCTTCCAGAACATTGCAGAGCCTGCAGGGGCTCCAGGAGAGCTGGGAATGTTCCCCTGGAGAGGAGAAGGGTCCAGGGAGAGCTGAGAGCCCCTGCAGGGCCTGAAGGGGCTCCAGGAGAGCTGGGAATGTTCCCCTGGAGAGGAGAAGGATCCAGGGAGAGCTGAGAGCCCCTGCAGGGCCTGAAGGGGCTCCAGGAGAGCTGCAGAGGGACTGGGACAGGGCTGCAGGGCCAGGAGCCAGGGAATGGCTCCCAGTGCCAGAGGACAGGGCTGGATGTTGGCAATTGGGAATTGGGAATTCTGGCTGGGCTGGAATTCCCGGAGCCTCAGGTGCCCCCAGCTCTCACCTCCCCGTCCTCAGGTGCGTACAGGTAGTTGAAGAAGACGGGAGATTTCTTGTTGAGGCGCTCGATGTAATCCCAGATGGATTTGGTGACCTGCTGGCCCTTCCTCTCGCCCTTCTCCTCGTACAGGAGCCCTGGGGGACAGGGGGGACAGGGGGGACAGGGGGTGTGACACGGGGGGCAGGGACAGGAGCTGGCCCCGGCCCCGCACGCCGCCCTCACCCAGCTCGATGCGCTCGTAGTCGGAGTCGAGCAGGAATGTCCGGAAGCGGTTGGAAATGTAGTGGTAGCTGAGGAACTTCAGGTAGTACAGGCTGAACTCGAACTCCATGGGGAACTGCAGGTGGATCTGCGGGAGCAGCGAGCGGAGAGCGCCGGCATGGACGGGAGCCACGGGCCGGGCACTCCCGGGGACACACGAGGGGCCCAGCGGCCACCCAGGGGTCCTGCTGGTCATTCCGGGGTCCCCAATGGGCACTCAGGGGTCCCACTGGTCACTCAAGGTCCCACTGGTCATTCAGGGTCCCACTGGGCACTCAGAGTCCCACTGGTCATTCAGGGTCCCCAGTGGTCTCTCAGGGGTCCCAGTGGGTGCTCAGGGGTCCCCTGGGTCACTCAGGGTCCCAGTGGGTGCTCAGGGTACACTCAGGGTCCCCACTGGTCCCTCAGTGTCCCCTGTGGTCACTCCTCAGTGGTCCCTCAGTGTCCCCAGTGGTCCCTCAGGGACCCAGTGGTCACTCAGGGTACACTCAGTGTCCCCAGTGTTCCCTCCTCAGTGTCCCAGTGGTCACTCCTCAGTGGTCCCTCAGTGTCCCAGTGGTCACTCAGTGTCCCCAGTGTTCCCTCAGTGTCCCCAGTGGTCACTCCTCAGTGGTCCCTCAGTGTCCCCAGTGTTCCCTCAGTGTTCCAGTGGTCCCTCCTCAGTGTCCCAGTGGTCACTCCTCAGTGTCCCCAGTGGTCACTCCTCAGTGTCCCAGTGGTCACTCAGTGTCCCCAGTGTTCCCTCCTCAGTGTCCCCAGTGGTCACTCCTCAGTGTTCCCTCAGTGTCCCCAGTAGTCACTCCTCAGTGTCCCAGTGGTCCCTCAGTGTCCCAGTGGTCCCTCAGTGTCCCCAGTGGTCACTCAGTGTCCCCAATGGTCACTCAGGGTACACTCAGTGTCCCCAGTGGTCCCTCAGTGTCCCCAGTGGTCACTCAGTGTCCCCAGTGTTCCCTCCTCAGTGTCCCCAGTGGTCACTCCTCAGTGTCCCCAGTGTTCCCTCAGTGTCCCAGTGGTCACTCAGTGGTCACTCAGTGTCCCCAGTGTTCCCTCAGTGTCCCAGGGGTCCCTCAATGTCCCAGTGGTCACTCCTCAGTGTCCCAGTGGTCACTCCTCAGTGTCCCCAGTGGTCACTCAGTGTCCCCAGTGGTCACTCCTCAGTGGTCCCTCAGTGTCCCCAGTGTTCCCTCAGTGTCCCCAGTGTTCCCTCAGTGTCCCAGTGTTCCCTCAGTGTCCCAGTGGTCACTCAGTGTCCCAGTGGTCCCTCCTCAGTGTCCCAGTGTTCCCTCAGTGTCCCCAGTGTTCCCTCATTGTCCCCAGTGATCCCTCAGTGTCCCCAGTGGTCACTGGTGTCCGGCCGGGCTCACCTGGTGGACACAGTCCAGGAACTGGAGGAAGATGGGGGCGAAGCCGCTGCTCTGTCCCGCCAGGGTCTGGGCGCCGCGGTGGCTGAAGCGGTGACCGAAGGACAGCCACTCCTTCTCCACCAACAGCCGGAAGCCCTCCAGCGTCCGGTAATAGGGGTCAGACAGGAGCTGCACCAGGGACACCACCTGTGGGGACAGGGGACACCGGGGACACCACCTGTGGGGACACCGGACACTGGGGACACTGGGGACACCGGGGACACCACCTGTGGGGACAGGGGACACTGGGGGCACCAGAGACACCAGGGACACCAGGGACACTGGGGACACTTTCACCTGCGGGGACAGGGGACACCAGGGACACTGGGGACACCAGGGACACTCTCACCTGAGGGGACAGGGCACACCAGGGACACTGGGGACACTCTCACCTGCGTGGTGATGTCCCAGCCGTCCTCCAGGCTGACCAGCACGGACGATCCCGTGTCCAGCAGCTCCACCACCAGCACCGAGATCTGCAGGATCTTGTGGATCTGCCCAGGGAGGGAGGGGAGGGAAATTCCTGGGCTGGGCTGGGGGGTTTGACCTTCTCTGGAGCGAGGCCACCACGATTGGGGGTCACCAGGGCCACCACGATCAGGGGTCACCACAGCCACCACACCCAGGGGTCACCGGGGCCACCACACCCAGGGGTCACCAGGGCCACCACACCCAGAGGTCACCAGGGCCACCACGATTGGGGATCACCGGGGCCACCACACCCGGGGGTCACCAGGGCCACCATGATCAGGGGTCACCACAGTCACCATGCTCGGGGGTCACCAGGGCCACCACGATCAGGGGTCACCAGGGCCACCACTCCATGCTCGGGGGTCACCAGGGCCACCGCCCCATGCTCGGACATGGTGGTGGCAGCAGGGACAGGGCACAGGGGACCCCCAGCCACCCCCTCCCACGCTGGACAGGTGACCCCAGGCCACTGCTCACCCTGGCACTGCCCTGTCCCATCCCTGTCCCCATTCCTGTCCCATCCCTGTCCCCATCCCTGTCCCCATCCCTGGCCTTGTCCCCATCCCCATCCCATCCCTGTCCCCATCCCCATCCCATCCCTGTCCCCTGTCCCATCCCTGTCCCCTGTCCCAGCCCTGTCCCCATCCCATCCCTGTCCCCTCTCCCATCCCTGTCCCCATCCCTGTCCCCATTCCTGTCCCATCCCTGTCCCCATTCCTGTCCCAGCCCTGTCCCAGCCCTGTCCCCATCCCTGTCCCATCCCTGTCCCCATCCCTGTCCCCATTCCTGTCCCATCCCTGTCCCCATTCCTGTCCCAGCCCTGTCCCAGCCCTGTCCCCATCCCTGTCCCATCCCTGTCCCCATCCCTGTCCCCATCCCTGTCCCCTGTCCCCATCCCTGTCCCCATCCCATCCCTGTCCCCCGTCCCATCCCTGTCCCCATCCCTGTCCCAGCCCTGTCCCATCCCTGTCCCTGTCCCAGCCCCGTCCCAGCCACCCAGCCGAGCTCCCAGGGAGGGGCTCTGACCTGGGACAGCCACTCCGACTCCTCCAGGGAGCGCAGGAACGCCAGGCTGGGGTCGCTGGAGGGGCAGCCGGGCACGCAGGCCTTCATCAGCTTCTTGAAGCTGGCCTTGACCTGGCGCACGTCGAACACCTCGATGGGCACCAGCTCCCAGTGCTGCAGCGGGTCCGGCTTCACACCCTGCGGGCACGGCACGGCCTGGGCTGGAAACCTCCCTGGGAGCTCGGGGATGGGGAATCCAAACCTCCCTGGGCTGGAAACCTCCTGGGGAGCTCGGGGATGGGGAATCCAAATCTCCCTGGGCACCCCCAGAGATGGGGAATCCAAACCTCCCTGGGCTGGAAACCTCCCTGGGCTGGAAACCTCCCTGGGAGCTCAGGGATGGGGAATCCAAACCTCCCTGGGCACCCCCAGAGATGGGGAATCCAAACCTCCCTGGGCTGGAAACCTCCCTGGGAGCTCGGGGATGGGGAATCCAAACCTCCCTGGACACCTCCAGGGATGGGCCCTGCAAACCTCCCTGGGCACTTCCAGGGCCTGACCCCCTTTCCATGGGGAAATTCCTGCTGCTGCCCACCCTGAGCCTGTCCTGGTCCACCCTGAGCCTGTCCTGGCCCATCCTGAGCCTGTCCTGGCCCATCCTGAGCCTCTCCTGGCCCATCCTGATCCTGTCCTGGCCCACCCTGAGCCTGTCCTGGCCCATCTGAGCCTGTCCTGGCCCAGCCTGAGGCCGTTCCCTCTCCTGTCCCTGTTCCTGGCAGCACAGCCCGACCCCCCGGCTGTCCCCTCCTGCCAGGGACTTGTGCAGAGCCACAAGGTCCCCCTGATCCCCCTTTGCTCCAGGCTGAGCCCCTTCCCAGCTCCCAGAGCTCTTCCTGGGGCTCCAGAACCTTCCCAGCTCCCAGAGCTCTTCCTGGGGCTCCAGAACCTTCCCAGCTCCCTGAGCTCTTCCTGGGGCTCCAGAACCTTCCCAGCTCCCAGAGCTGTTCCTGGGGCTCCAGAACCTTCCCAGCTCCCAGAGCTCTTCCTGGGGCTCCAGAACCTTCCCAGCTCCCAGAGCTCTTCCTGGGGCTCCAGAACCTTCCCAGCTCCATCCCTGGACACCTCCAGCCCCTGCAGCTCCGTCCCTGCCGTGTCACCTTCAGCTGGGACTTGTCCCCGATGATGTAGAGCGAGGCTCGGTGCTGTCTGAGGAAGGGGGGCTCCCCGGGGGTCCCGTTGTGCTGTGTCCCCAGCAGGTCCTTCCCGGCCAGGCGGGACCCCACGTCCACGTTGAGGCCGTAGCTGCTGACGCGGCCGCTGGCTCGGATGCTGCCCCACTTCCCTGCGGGACGGGGCGGCTCAGGAGGGGCTGGGCTCGGGGGACCCGGCCTGGGGTGCCAGGGGACACATGGCACACCCTGGGGGACACATGGCACGTGCCAGGGGACACATGGCACATGCCAGGGGACATGTGACACACGCCAGGGGACACATGGCACATGCCAGGGGACACATGGCACACGCCAGGGGACACATGGCACGTGCCAGGGGACACATGGCACATGTCACACCCCAGGGGACACATGGCACGTGCCAGGGGACACATGGCACGTGCCAGGGGGGCATGTGACACATGCCAGGGGGCACATGGCACATGCCAGGACACACATGGCAAATGCCAGGACACACATGGCACACGCCAGGGGACACATGGCACATGGCACACCCTGGGGGACACATGGCACGTGCCAGGGGGCATGTGACACATGCCAGGGGACACATGGCACATGCTGGGGGACACATGGCACACGCCAGGGTCACACATGGCACGTGCCAGGGGACACATGGCACATGCCAGGGGGGCATGTGACACATGCCAGGGGGCACATGGCACATGTCACACCCCAGGGGACACATGGCACGTGCCAGGGGGCGTGTGACACACGCCAGGTGGCACATGGCGTGTGCCAGGGGAGCATGCAGCACGTGCTGGGGGGCACATGGCACGTGCCAGGGGACATATTGGCACATGCCAGGCAGCACATGGCACTTGCCAGGGGGTCCAGCCTGGGGCACCTGCCAGGGTTGCCAGGGGGCACATGGCACACCCCAGGGGACACATGGCCCACACCGGGGGCACATGGCACATGCCAGGGGACACATGGCACATGCCGGAGGTGCCGGGGGGCACCGGGTTTGCTTTGGCTCCCTCTCCCTCTGCGTGCTGTGGGGTTCCGACCCCGCTGGCTCCGTGTGGCACTGGCACTGTCACAGCCCGGTCTGGTGTCACCGGGACTGTCACCTGTGCCACTGCCCTGTCCCCTGTCACCTGTGCCACTGCCCTACAGCCCTACAGCCCTGTCCCCTGTGCCACTGTCCTGTCACCTGTGCCACTGTCCTGTCACCTGTCCCCTGTGCCACTGCCCTACTGCCCTGTCACCTGTACTACTGCCCTGTCCCCTGTCACCTGCACCACTGCCCTACAGCCCTACAGCCCTGTCACCTGTGCCACTGTCCTGTCACCTGCCACCTGTCACCTGTACCACTGCCCTACACCCCTACAGCCCTGTCCCCTGTGTCACTGCCCCATCACCTGTGCCACTGTCCTGTCACCTGTGCCACAGCCCCATCACCTGTCCCCTGTCACCTGTCCCACAGCCCTGTCCTGTGCCCCACAGCCCTGTCCTGGGCCCCACAGCTCCATCACCTGCCCCACAGCTCCATCACCTGCCCCACAGCTCCATCACCTGCCCCACAGCTCCATCACCTGCCCCACAGCTCCATCACCTGTGCCCCACAGCCCCATCACCTGCCCCACAGCTCCATCACCTGTCCCACAGCTCCATCACCTGCCCCACAGCTCCATCACCTGCCCCACAGCCCCATCACCTGCCCCACAGCTCCATCACCTGCCCCACAGCTCCATCACCTGCCCCACAGCCCTGTCACCTGCCCCACAGCTCCATCACCTGCCCCACAGCTCCATCACCTGCCCCACAGCTCCATCACCTGCCCCCCAGCCCTGCCAGCACCGCAGAGGCCGAGGAGCCCAAAGCAAACCTGGCGAGGTGCCGGGTCCTTCCCGTGCCCGTGGCACACCTGGAGCAGCAGGGGGGGGCTGGGGGGGTTACTGGGGTTACTGGGGTTACTGGGGTTACTGGCCATTAGTGGGAGGGGCAGGAGTGAGTGGGGGTCAGTGCTCAGTGGTCAGTGGTCAGTGGTCAGTCACAGCCGCCGGCTCGGGCGCTTCCGTACCTCGGGGGGTCTCGCGGCCCTTCGGCGACGCGCACTTGGGGGAGGACAGGGTGATGACCCTGGCTCTGTGACCCAGCCCTGGGGGCACAGGATGAGAGCCACCTCAGCAGGGGACACGGGACATGGACAGGAATGGCATGGAGGTGATGGCACCGGGGCTGTGGCTGAGCCCTCCCTCCTCCCTGCGGCTCTGGGGATCACCCTGGGGATCATCACCTGCTCTTCACAGGGAATTACTGCTCCTCCCTGGGATCATCACCTGATCTTCACAGGGAATTACTGCTCCTCCCTGGGATCATCACCTGCTCTTCACAGGGATCATCACCTGCTCTTCACTGGGATCATCACCTGCTCCCCTCTGGGATCATCACCTGCTCCTCCCTGGGATCATCACCTGCTCTGAACTGGGATCATCACCTGCTCTTCACAGGGAATTACTGCTCCTCCCTGGGATCATCACCTGTTCTTCACAGGGATCATCACCTGCTCCTCACTGGGATCATCACCTGCTCCCCTCTGGGATCATCACCTGCTCTTCACTGGGATCATCACCTGCTCTGCACTGGGATCATCACCTGCTCTGCACTGGGATCATCACCTGCTCTCCCCAGGGATCATCACCTGCTCTTCACAGGGAATCACTGCTCCTCCCTGGGATCATCACCTGCTCTGCACTGGGAATCATTTCCTGGGATCATCACCTGCTCCCCTCTGGGATCATCACCTGCTCCTCCCTGGGATCATCACCTGCTCTGCACTGGGATCATCACCTGCTCTGAACTGGGATCATCACCTGCTCTTCACAGGGAATTACTGCTCCTCCCTGGGATCATCACCTGTTCTTCACAGGGATCATCACCTGCTCTGCACTGGGATCATCACCTGTTCTTCAGAGGGAATCACTTCCTGGGATCATCACCTGCTCCCACCAGGGATCATCACCTGCCCTACCCTGGGATCATCACCTGCTCTGCACTGGGATCATCACCTGCTCCTCACAGGGAATCACTTCCTGGGATCATCACCTGCTCCCCTCTGGGATCATCACCTGCTCTTCACAGGGATCATCACCTGCTCCCCTCTGGGATCATCACCTGCTCCTCCCAGGGATCATCACCTGCTCTACCCTGGGATCATCACCTGCTCCTCACAGGGATCATCACCTGTTCTTCACAGGGAATCACTTCCTGGGATCATCACCTGCTCCCACCAGGGATCATCACCTGCTCCTCCTGGGATCATCACCTGCTCTGCACTGGGAATCACTTCCTGGGATCATCACCTGCTCCTCCCTGGGATCATCACCTGCTCTGAACTGGGATCATCACCTGCTCTACACTGGGATCATCACCTGCTCTACACTGGGATCATCACCTGTTCTTCACAGGGATCATCACCTGCTCTGTACTGGGATCATCACCTGCTCTACACAGGGAATCACTTCCTGGGATCATCACCTGCTCTGAACTGGGATCATCACCTGCTCCTCACTGGGATCATCACCTGCCCTGAACTGGGATCATCACCTGCTCTGAACTGGGATCATCACCTGCTCCTCACTGGGATCATCACCTGCTCTACCCTGGGATCATCACCTGCTCCTCCTGGGATCATCACCTGCTCTGAACTGGGATCATCACCTGCTCCCCTCTGGGATCATCACCTGCTCTGCACTGGGATCATCACCTGCTCCTCCCTGGGATCATCACCTGCTCTACCCAGGGATCATCACCTGCTCTACACTGGGAATCACTTCCTGGGATCATCACCTGCTCCTCACTGGGATCATCACCTGCTCCCCCCAGAGAAGAATCTACTCTACGAGAGCTGCCCAGGGCTGGGGGTCTGGGTGAGCCCCCACCCCGTCCTCACCTCCACGGCTCAAAGTCCCAGGCCCTTCGTCCTTCCCTCCCATCACCTGCTTCATGAGCGATCCCAGCTTAGGCTGCTGCCTCTTGTCGGAGAAATCTGCAGCACCAAGAGAACGTCAGCTCCCGAGGCCGTGCCAGGGTTCCCAGGGTGCTCCCGAGGCCGTGCCGGGGCTCCCAAGGCCATCCTGGGCCTCCTGAGGTGCCCCCGAGGCCATTCTGGAGCTCCTGAGGTGCTCCCAAGGCCATCCCAGGGTTCCTGAGGGGCCCCCAAGGCCATTCTGGGCCTCCTGAGGTGCTCCTGGGGCCATTCTGGGGCTCCCAAGGTGCTCCCGAGGTGCTCCCGGAGCTCCCAGGGTGCTCCCGAGGCTCCCAAGGCCATCCTGGAGCTCCTGAGGTGCTCCCAAGGCCATTCCAGGGCTCCCAAGGTGCTCCTGGGGCCATTCTGGGGCTTCTGAGGCCATTCTGGGGCTCCCAAGGTGCTCCCGAGGTTCCCAAGGCCACCCCAGAGCTCTCAGGCGCTCCGGAGCCGGGACAAGCAGGGCCGCAGGGACACGGAGCCAGCACGGGAGGCACCGTCCGGCCGGAGCCAGGGCAGAGCAGGGGCAGCCCTGGGGGCAGGGGCTCGGCCCCCAGCCCACCCTGTGCCAGGTCACCAGTGCCACCCCTGCCAGCCCACCCTGTGCCAGCCCTGCCAGGTCACCCCTGCCAGGTCACCTGTGTCAGGTCACCCCTGCCAGGTCACCTGTGCCACCCCTGAGCCGAGCCCCGGCCGTGTCCCCCCGCAGCAGGAGAGGCCTCGGGGGCAGCCGGACGTTCCTTCCCTGCAGGATCAGGGAGACCCCCCTGGGCTCCCCAAAGCCCCCAGCCCCTGATGTGTCCAGTGATGATGGGTGGGATGATGGGACAGGACGGGTGGCACTGGGACAGGAGGGATGGGACAGGAGGGACGGCACTGGGAGAGCACAGATGGCACTGGGACAGGGCTGATGGCACTGGGACAGGAGGGATGGGACAGGAGGGACGGCACTGGGAGAGCACAGATGGCACTGGGACAGGGCCGATGGCACTGGGACAGGACGGGTGGCACTGGGACAGGACAGGTGGCACTGGGACAGGAGGGATGGGACAGGAGGGATGGGACAGGAGGGATGGCACTGGGAGAGCACAGATGGCACTGGGACAGGATGGGTGGCACTGGGACAGGGCTGATGGCACTGGGACAGGGCTGATGGCACTGGGACAGGGCAGATGGCACTGGGACAGGACGGGTGGCACTGGGACAGCACAGGATGGGTGGCACCAGAGTGCACCAGGGCGTGATGGAGCTCTGTCCTCCAGGGAATGGCTGGGTGGGAATGGCCGGGGGGGAATGGCCGGTGAGGAATGGCCTGGTGGGAATGGTCAGGTGGGAATGGCCGGTTGGGAATGGTCAGGTGGGAATGGTTGGTTGGGAATGGTCAGGTGGGAATGGTTGGTTGGGAATGGCCTGGTGGGAATGGCCAGTTGGGAATGGTCAGTTGGGAATGGCCGGGTGGGAAGGGCTGGGTGGGCAGGGCCAGCTGGGCAGGGCTGGTCAGGAAGGGCCGGTTGGGAATGGCCAGTTAGGAAGGGCCGGTTGGGAATGGCCAGTTGGGAATCGCTGGTTGGGCAGGGCCGGTTGGGCAGGGCTGGTCAGGAAGGGTTGGTTGGGAATGGTCAGTTAGGAAGGGCCAGTTGGGCAGGGCTGGTTGGGCAGGGCTGGTCAGGAAGGGCCGGTTGGGAATGGCCGGTTGGAAATGGCCGGTTGGGAAGGGCTGGGTGGGCAGGGCCAGCTGGGCAGGGCTGGTCAGGAAGGGCCGGTTGGGAATGTCCAGTTGGGAATGTCCGGTTGGGAATGTCCAGTTGGGAATGTCCAGTTGGGCAGGGCCAGCCGGGCACAGCCTCACCGGGGGTCCCCAGCCTGTCCCCAGCTCCGTTCACGGGGCTCAGGCAGTGCCGAGACCCCGCTGGGAAGGGTCTGTCCCCAATCCCAGCCTTCGGCTCCCAGCTCCAGGGACCCCGAGATGCCCAAAGCCCAGCCAGGGACACGCGGCCGGAGCTGGGTCCTGCAGAGGATGTGGGGGAGCCCCCCGAGCCCCCTCCCCACGTCCCTCACCTGCGCTGCTCATGTGAGCTGAGGTGAAGCCGCTCAGGGTGTTGCGCCCGCCGGCGTCAGAGTAGTGGGGCATGGAATTGATGACGGCCTGAAGGTACTTCTCCTGCTCCAGGCTGGTGGAGTCGGCCTGGGAGGGGCCTGTGGGGACAGCCCTGTCACCTCCCTGGGCTGGGGACATCCTTGAGTGACACCTCCCACAGCAGGGACACCCTGAGTGTCACCTCCCTGGGCTGGGGACATCCCTGTCACCTCCCACAGCACGGACACCCCTGTCACCTCCCTGGGCTGGGGACATCCCTGAGTGACATCTCCCTGGGCTGGGACACCCCGAGTGTCACCTCCCTGGGCTGGGGACATCCCTGTCACCTCCCACAGCTCGGGACACCCCTGTGTGTCACCTCCCAGGGCTGGGACACCCCGAGTGTCACCTCCCTGGGCTGGGGACATCCCTGTCACCTCCCACAGCAGGGACACCCCTGAGTGTCACGAGTGTCACCTCCCAGGACCAGGACACCCCTGAGTGTCACCTCCCAGGACCAGGACAACCCCGAGTGTCACAAATGTCACCTCCCAGGACCAGGACACCCGAGTGTCACCTCCCAGAGCAGGGACACTCCTGAGTGTCATGAGTGTCACCTCCCAGGACCAGGTCACCCCCGAGTGTCACCTCCCAGGACCAGGTCACCCCTGAGTGTCACCTCCCCGAGCCAGGTCACCCCTGAGTGTCACGAGTGTCACCTCCCAGGACCAGGACACCCCTGAGTGTCACAAATGTCACCTCCCAGGACCAGGACATCCTTGAGTGTCACCTCCCAGAGCAGGGACACCCCTGAGTGTCACCTCCCCAAGCCAGGTCACCCCTGAGTGTCACGAGTGCCACCTCCCAGGACCAGGTCACCCCTGAGTGTCACCTCCCTGAGCCAGGTCACCCCTGAGTGTCACCTCCCCGAGCCAGGTCACCCCTGAGTGTCACCTCCCAGGACCAGGACACCCCTGAGTGTCACCTCCCCGAGCCAGGTCACCCCTGAGTGTCACCTCCCAGGACCAGGACACCCCTGAGTGTCACCTCCCCAAGCCAGGTCACCCCTGAGTGTCACCTCCCAGGACCAGGACACCCCTGAGTGTCACAAATGTCACCTCCCAGGACCAGGACATCCTTGAGTGTCACCTCCCCGAGCCAGGTCACCCCCGAGTGTCACCTCCCCGTGGCAGTGCCAATCCCACCCCTGTCCCCGCGCTCCGGCCGCTCACCCGGGGCCGGGGCGTTCTGGGATTTGAAGAGCCCCACGACGCCCTTGCCGTGGAGGCCCCCGGAGCGCAGCAGCACGGCCTTGGTGCGGGAGTTCCTCCAGGACACCACCGGGAAACGGCTCTGCCGGTAACAGCGCGAGATCCGCTGGATCGTGTTGTCCTGGATGCTCTGCGGCACAATCAGCAGCCCGGGGTAGCTGTGGGAACACGGCTGGGTGACACGGCTGTCCCCAGCCTCGTTAGGGTGGTAATTAACCCCCAGGATCATTGATCTTCTGGAGTGTTCCTTGGAGGAACAAAACTCAGGGTGACACGGCTCTCCTGGGCCTCGTTAGGGTGGTAATTAACCCCCGGGATAATTGATCTTCTGGATTGTTCCTTGGAGGCACAAAGCTGGGGTGACACAGCTGTCCCCGGCCTCGTTAGGGTGGTAATTAACCCCCAGGATAATTGATCTTCTGGAGTGTTCCTTGGAGGAACACAGCTGGGGTGACACGGCTGTCCCGGGCCTCGTTAGGGTGTTAATTAACCCCCAGAATCATTGATCTTCTGGAGTGTTCCTTGGAGGAACAAAACTTGGGGTGACACGGCTCTCCTGGCCCTCGTTAGGGTGGTAATTAACCCCCGGGATAATTGATCTTCTGGATTGTTCCTTGGAGGAACAGACCTGGGGTGACACGGCTGTCCCGGGCCTTGTTAGGGTGTTAATTAACCCCCTGCAGCCTGGGATAATTGATCTTCTGGATTGTTCCTTGGAGGAACACAGCTGGGGTGACACGGCTGTCCCGGGCCTCGTTAGGGTGGTAATTAACCCCCATAGCCTGGGATAATTGATCTTCTGGAGTGTTCCTTGGAGGAACAAAACTCGGGGTGACACAGCTCTCCTGGGCCTCGTTAGGGTGGTAATTAACCCCCAGGATAATTGATCTTCTGGAGTGTTCCTTGGAGGAACACAGCTGGGGTGACACGGCTCTCCTGGGCCTCGTTAGGGTGTTAATTAACCCTCACAGCCTGGGCTAATTGATCTTCTGGATTGTTCCTTGGAGGAACAAAACTCGGGGTGACACGGCTGTCCCCGGCCTCGTTAGGGTGGTAATTAACCCCCACAGCCTGGGATAATTGATCTTCTGGATTGTTCCTTGGAGGAACAGAGCTGGGGTGACACCTGGCCCTCGTTAGGGTGTTAATTAACCCCCAGGATCATTGATCTTCTGGAGTGTTCCTTGGAGGAACAGAGCTGGCTGACACGGCTCTCCTGGGCCTCGTTGTTCCTTGGAGGAACAGAGCTGGGGTGACATGGCTCTCCTGACCCTCGTTAGGGTGTTAATTAACCCCCACAGCCTGGGCTAATTGATCTCCTGGATCGTTCCTTGGATTGTTCCGTGGAAACTCGGGGTGGGAGAAGCCGAGCTGGCACAGGGAGCGCGGCCCGAGGGGGATAACGGCACCTGGGAGCCGGATTTATGGACAAACAGGGACAGCAGTGACCAGGGACGTGGTCATCCAAGGACAGGAGTGACCAGGGACGTGGTCATCCAAGGACAGGAGTGACCATGGATGGTGGTCATCAAAGGACAGCAGTGACCATGGATGGTGGTCATCAAAGGACAGCAGTGACCAGGGATGTGGTCATCAAAGGACAGCAGTGACCAGGGACATGGTCAGCCAAGGACAGCAGTGACCATGGATGGTGGTCATCAAAGGACAGGAGTGACCAGAGATGTGGTCATCCATGGACAGGAGTGACCAGAGCTCAGGGTCATCCATGGACAGGAGTGACCAGAGACATGGTCATCCATAGACAGGAGTGACCAGAGCTTGTGGTCATCCATAGACAGGAGTGACCAGAGCTTGTGGTCATCCAAGGACAGGAGTGACCAGGGCTCAAAGTCCAGGATCCGCAGGGATGCGCCGGGACCCACAGGGACCCACAGGGACCCACCAAGACCCACAGGAACCCTCAGGAACCCTCAGGAACCCACCAGGACCCTCAGGAACCCTCAGGAACCCACAGGACCCACAGGAACCCACAGGACCCTCAGGAACCCTCAGGAACCCACCAGGACCCACAGGAACCCTCAGGAACCCACCAGGACCCACAGGAACCCTCAGGAACCTACAGGAACCCACCAGGACCCTCAGGAACCCACAGGAACCCTCCAGGACCCTCAGGAACCCTCAGGAACCCACAGGAACCCTCAGGAACCCACCAGGACCCTCAGGAACCCACAGGAACCCACCAGGGCCCACAGGAACCCTCAGGAACCCACCAGGAACCCACCAGGACCCACAGGAACCCTCAGGAACCCACCAGGACCCACAGGAACCCTCAGGAACCCACCAGGACCCACAGGAACCCTCAGGAACCTACAGGAACCCACCAGGACCCTCAGGAACCCACAGGAACCCTCCAGGACCCTCAGGAACCCTCAGGAACCCACCAGGGCCCACAGGAACCCTCAGGAACCCACAGGAACCCTCCAGGACCCTCAGGAACCCACAGGAACCCACAGGAACCCTCCAGGACCCTCAGGAACCTACAGGAACCCACCAGGAACCCACAGGACCCTGAGGAACCCTGAGGAACCCTCCAGGACCCCCAGCTCACCTGCGGCAGATGGCGTACATGCGGTTGACGGTGGAGATGCGGAAGGGCTCGTTCTTGGAGCGCGTCAGGCTGCTGCTCAGCGTGCCCAGCCCCAGGCGCTGGTAGTCCCGGCAACAGGCGCGCTCCACCACGTGCGTCATGGTCATCTTCTCCGACGGCCTCACCGTGCTGCCGGGCGTCAGCGTGCTCCTGTCCAGCTCCTCGGACACTGCGGGGACGCGGCGGCGCTGGACACGGTGTCCTGGAGCCCAGAACAACCACCCAACCCTCCCTGCTGGGGTCACTGCCCGGCTGTCACCCGGAAAGCTCTGGAGCTTGGGGACACCGTTTCTGAAGAACCTCCCCAGGACAGAAACTACAGCCATGGATAGGTGTGCGTTCCCTGGGGACACTTCTGATGGACATCTCATGGTCAGTGTGCTTGGAAAGGTGTTGTTAACTACAACCATGGATAGGTGTGCATTGCTTGGTGACACTTCTGATGGACATCTCATGGTCAGTGTGATTGGAAAGGTGTTACTAACTACAACCATGGATAGGTGTACATTCCCTGGTGACACTTCTGATGGACATCTGTCACAGTCAGTGTTATTAACCACAAACATGGATAGGTGTCACACTTCTCCTGATGGACACCTCTCGTGGTCAGTGTGGTTGGAAAGGTGTTGTTAACTACAACCATGGATAGGTGTGCATTCCCTAGTGACACTTCTCCTGATGGACATGGCATGGTCAGTGTGCTTGGAAAGGTGTTGTTAACTACAAACATGGATAGGTGTGCATTCCCTGGTGACACTTCTCCTGATGGACACCTCTCATGGTCAGTGTTGATGGAAAGGTGTTGTTAACTACAAACATGGATAGGTGTGCGTTCCTTGGTGACACTTCTGATGGACATCTGTCACAGTGTTGATGGAAAGGTGTTATTAACTACAAACATGGATAGGTGTGTGTTCCTTGGTGACACTTCTCCTGATGGACACCTCTCATGGTCAGTGTTGATGGAAACATGTTAATAACTACAAACACAGATATGTGTGCATTGCTTGGTGACAGTGTCACCTCTCCCTGTCACCAGCATGGTGACAGTGTCACCTCTCCCCATCCCCAGCACAGTGACAGTGTCACCTCTTCCTCTCTCCACAGCAAGGACAGTGTCACCTCTCCCTGTCACCAGCACAGTGACAGTGTCACCTCTCCCTGTCCCCACCTCAAGGACAGTGTCACCTCTCCCCGTCCCCAGCACAGTGACAGTGTCACCTCTCCCTGTCCCCATGGCAGTGACAGTGTCACCTCTCCCCGTCCCCAGCACAGTGACAGTGTTACCTCTCCCTGTCCCCATGGCAGTGACAATGTAACCTCTCCCTGTCACCAGCACAGGGACAGTGTCACCCCTCCCTATCCCCACCCCAGGGACAGTGTCACCTCTCCCTGTCACCAGCACGGTGACAATGTAACCTCTCCCTGTCACCAGTACGGTGACAGTGTCACCTCTTCCTCTCTCCACAGCAGGGACAGTGTCACCTCTTCCTGTCCCCAGCACAGGGACAGTGTCACCTCTCCCTGTCCCCAGCACGGTGACAGTGTCACCTCTCCCTGTCCCCAGCACGGTGACAGTGTCACCTCTCCCTGTCCCCATGGCAGTGACAGTGTCACCTCTCCCCGTCCCCAGCACGGTGACAGTGTCACCCCTCCCTGTCCCCAGCACGGTGACAGTGTCACCTCTCCCTGTCCCCAGCACAGTGACAGTGTCACCTCTCCCTGTCCCCACCCCAGGGACAGTGTCACCTGTCCCCACCTGAGATCTCGTCCTCGTTGTCCTCGGGGACGTTGTGGCTGCCGCGCTGTTCCCAGGCGGGCGGGGTGTACTTCTTGCGGGTGACGTACTGCCGGCCGATGGTTCTCTTGGCGTTCTTCACCAGGTTCTTGGACAGCGTCCTGGGGACGGGGGGACAGCGCTGTCACCCGGCCACCGCCGCTCCCGGGGGTTTGGGTGTTGGGGACCCCCCGGCAGGAGCAGGGCCCCACCCTGGGGACCCCCGGGGACGCGGCCGGAGCAGAACCTGCGGCCACACGGGAGGGGACGGGAGATCCAAAGCACAGCGAGGGACGGGGATCCAGCACCGGGATCCACTATGGGGATCCAGAATGGGGATCCAGAACAGGGATCCAGCACGGAGATCCACCATGGGGATCCAGAACAGGGATCTGGCATGGAGATCCACCATGGGGATCCACCACAGGGATCCAGAATGGGGATCCAGCACAGGGATCCAGAACAGGGGTCAGTACAGGGATCCAGCACAGGGATCCACTATGGGGATCCAGCACGGGGATCTGGCATGGGGATCCAGAACAGGGATCCAGCACAGGGAACCACCATGGGGATCCAGCACGGGGATTCAGAATGGGGATCCAGAATGGGGATGCACCATGGGGAACCAACATGGGGATCCACCACAGGGATCCACCACGGGGATCCACCACGGGGAACCAACATGGGGATCCATCACGGGGATCCAGAATAGGGACCCGGAACAGGGATCCAGCACAGGGATCAGGGATCCATGGAAAGGTCGTTGCCAGCCAAGCCTGGGCTCAGGGCTGCAGCCAACACTGCAGGACAATGTCCCCATGTCACCCAACACTGCAGGACAATGTCCCCATGTCACCCAGCACTGCAGGACAATGTCCCCATGTCACCCAGCACTGCAGGACAATGTCCCCAGGTCACCCAGCACTGCAGGACAATGTCCCCAAGTCACCCAGCACCGCAGGACAATGTCCCCATGTCACCCAACGCTGCAGGACAATGTCCCCATGTCACCCAGCACTGCAGGACAATGTCCCCAGGTCACCCAGTGCTGCAGGACAATGTCCCCATGTCACCCAACGCTGCAGGACAATGTCCCCATGTCACCCAGCACTGCAGGACAATGTCCCCAAGTCACCCAGCACCGCAGGACAATGTCCCCATGTCACCCAGTGCTGCAGGACAATGTCCCCATGTCACCCAACACTGCAGGACAATGTCCCCATGTCACCCAGTGCTGCAGGACAATGTCCCCAGGTCACCCAGCACCGCAGGACAATGTTCCCAGGTCACCCAGCACTGCAGGACAATGTCCCCATGTCACCCAGCACTGCAGGACAATGTCCCCATGTCACCCAGCGCTGCAGGACAATGTCCCCATGTCACCCAGCACTGCAGGACAATGTCCCCATGTCACCCAGAGCAGGAATAATGTGTCCCCATGTCACCCGGCACTGCAGGACAATGTCCCCATGTCACCCAGCACTGCAGGACAATGTCCCCATGTCACCCAGTGCTGCAGGACAATGTCCCCATGTCACCCAACGCTGCAGGACAATGTCCCCATGTCACCCAGCACTGCAGGACAATGTCCCCAGGTCACCCAGCACTGCAGGACAATGTCCCCAGGTCACCCAACACTGCAGGACAATGTCCCCAGGTCACCCAGCACTGCAGGACAATGTCCCCAGGTCACCCAGCACTGCAGGACAATGTCCCCATGTCACCCAGCACTGCAGGACAATGTCCCCATGTCACCCAGCACTGCAGGACAATGTCCCCATGTCACCCAACACTGCAGGACAATGTCCCTGAGCCACTCAGGCCACTGGAGCCCCTCCTGTGGGACCCCTCCCCAGGCAGGGATGTCACTGCAGCCTGTCCCCCTCCCCAGAGTGACGGTGGGGCTGGGGACAGCCAGGGACAGGGGACACCTGCAGCCCTGCCAGGAGGGGACAGCTGGGGACAGGGGACACCTGCAGCCCTGCCAGGAGGGGACAGCTGGGGACAGGGACAGGAGGAGAGGGAACGGCCTCAGGCTGAGCCAGGACAGGCTCAGGGGGATTTTTGGGAATTCTCTCCTGGAAAGGGAAAGGGCTGTGCAGGGGTGGGGTCCCCATCCCTGCAGGGATTTCAGACCGTGGGGATGTGGCACTTGGGGACAGGGACATGGAATGGCTGCAGTCACTGTCTGGGAAGGATTTTGGGGACAGGGAATGGCTGCAATCATTGGAAGGGTTTTTGGGGACAGGGAATGACTGGAATCATTGTCTGGGAATGATTTTGGGGACAGGGAATGGCTGCAGTCACTGTGAGGGATTTTGGGGACTGGGACAGGAAATGGCTGGAATCACTGGGATGGTTTTTGGGGACAGGGAATGTCTGGAATCACTGTCTGGGAAGGATTTTAGGAACAGGGAATGGATGGAATCATTGGGAGGGATTTTGGGGACAGGGAATGGCTGCAGTCACTGTCTGGGAAGGTTTTTGGGGACAGGGATGGGGAATGGTTGGAATCATTGGGAGAATGGTTGGAATCACTGTCTGGGATGGTTTTTAGGAACAGGGAATGTCTGGGCAGGTTTTTAGGGACAGGGAATGGCTGCAGTCACTGTCTGGGAGGGTTTTTAGGATCAGGGAATGTCTGGAATCATTGTCTGGGATGGTTTTTGGGGACAGGGAATGGCTGCAGTCACAGCCTGGGAGGGTTTTTGGGGACAAGGAATGGCTGGAATCACTGTCTGGGAAGGTTTTTGGGGACAGGGAATGTCTGGAATCATTGTCTGGGATGGTTTTTAGGAACAGGGAATGGCTGGAATCACTGTCTGGGAAGGTTTTTGGGGACAGGGATGGGGAATGGTTGGAATCATTGGGAGAATGGTTGGAATCACTGTCTGGGCAGGTTTTTGGGGACAGGGAATGGCTGGAATCACTGGGATGGTTTTTGGGGACAGGGAATGTCTGGAATCACTGTCTGGGCAGGTTTTTAGGAACAGGGAATGGCTGCAGTCACTGCCTGGGAAGGTTTTTAGGGACAGGGAATCGCTGGAATCACTGGGATGGTTTTTAGGAACAGGGAATGTCTGGGCAGGTTTTTAGGAACAGGGAATGGCTGGAATCACTGGGATGGTTTTTGGGGACCGGGAATGTCTGGAATCACTGTCTGGGCAGGTTTTTAGGAACAGGGAATGTCTGGGATGGTTTTTAGGAACAGGGAATGTCTGGAATCACTGTCTGGGCAGGTTTTTCCACCCCTGCCGATTCTCTGATCCCCAGGCCGGGTGTGATCGAGTCGGGCTCAGCTCCCCGTGCCCCTCTCCTGGGTGACACCGGGTGACACCGGGGGACAGGAGCGGTGTCCCCGAGCACAGAGGTGTCCCCAGGTGTCCCTCGTGTCCTGTGGTGTCACCTGAGCGAGGGGTTCTTGTCCTTGGCCTTGGGCTGCAGGGCCGGCTTGGGGGACTGGCCCGCGGTGAAGGCGAAGGTGCCGCGCACGTGCTGGGGGTAGCGCAGCTTGTGCAGATGTTTCCGGAAGATCTCGGCGCTGTCCGAGGCCACCTCCTCGTCAAAGGCGATCTTCAGCAGCTGTGGGGACACCGGGGAGGTGACACCGGGGAGGGGACACCGGGGAGGTGACAGGGGACAGAGGATGGAGGCCATCGCTGCGTCCCCGTTCCCCTGGAACCCCAAACTGCTGCTCCTCCCGCGGGGGCTGCGGCTCCGGGAGCTCTGCCCCAGCTCAAGTGTCACCAAATGTCACCAAATTGTCACCAAGTGTCACCAGATGTCACCAAATGTCACCAAATGTCACCAGATGTCACCAGATGTCCTCAAAATGTCACCAAATGTCCTCAAAATGTCACCAAATGTCACCAGATGTCACCCAAATGTCACCAAGTGTCACCAGATGTCACCAAAATGTCACCAAATATCCTCAAAATGTCACCAAGTGTCACCAGATGTCACCAAATGTCACCAAATGTCACCAAATATCCTCAAAATGTCACCAAGTGTCACCAAATGTCCTCAGAACGTCACCAAGTGTCACCAGATGTCACCAAATGTCACCAAGTGTCAACAAATGTCCCCAAATGTCCTCAAAATGTCACCAAATGTCCTCAAAATGTCACCAAGTGTCACCAAATATAACCAAATATCCTTAAATGACACCAAATGTCACCAAGTGTCAACAAATGTCCCCAAATGTCCTCCAAATGTCACCAAATGTCCTCAAAATGTCAGCAAATGTCACCAAATGTCCCATCCCTGGTGGTCCCCACCCTCGGTGATGTCCCCAGGTGTCTCCAGCTGTCCCCAGGTATGTCCCCAAGTGTCCCCAGATATCCCCAGGTGTCCCCAGATGTCCCCAGCTGTCCCCCGCTGTCCCCAGGTGTCCTGAGCTGTCCCCAGGTGTCCCCAGGTGTCACCTGGAAGGTGCAGGAGCGCAGCTGCAGTCCCTCCTGGATGAACTGATCCGCCTGTGCCTGGACACTGATCTTCTTCTCCTTGGTGAGCGCGGCGATGGGGAAGGACCGGATCACCACCTGCTCCCCCACTGGGCAGGGGACAGAGCCGGTCACCAGAGCCACCCTGCCACAGCCAGGGGACCGTCCAGAGCCACCCTGTCCTGGCCATGGGGACCGTCCAGAGCCACCCTGTCCTGGCCAGGGGACCGGGCCACCATGGCCAGGGGACAGAGCTGGTCACCAGAGCCACCCTGCCCTGGCCAGGGGACCGGGCCACCAGGGGACAGGGGACACAACCGGTCACCAGAGCCACCCTGTCCTGGCCAGGGGACCGTCCAGAGCCACCCTGCCACAGCCAGGGGACCAGGCCACCAGGGGACAGGGGACACAACCGGTCACAGCCACCCTGCCACAGCCACGGGACCGTCCCACCATGGCCCAGGGGACACAGCGGCCAGGAACAGAGCCCTGGATCCCCGGGATCACTGATCCTGATCCTCTGGGGATCACTGAACCTGATCCAGCCCCTGATCCCCTGGGATCACTGATCCTGATCCTCTGGGGATCACTGATCCTGGATCCCCTGGGGACCCCTGACCAGATTCCATCCCCAGGGATCCCCGACCCCCCTCCATCCCCAGGGACCCCAGACCAGATCACATCCCCAGGGACCCCAGACCAGATCCCATCCCCAGAGATCCCTATCCCTGACCAGATCCCATCCCCAAGGACCCCTGACCCTCCCCATGCCCCCCAAGGATCCCTGACCACCCTCCATCCCTAGGGATCCCTGACCAGATCCCATCCCCAGGGACCCCTGACCAGATCCCATCCCCAGGGACCCCAGACACCCCCCATGCCCCCCAGGGACCCCTGACCAGATCCCATCCCCAGGGACCCCAGACCAGATCCCATCCCCAGAGATCCCTATCCCTGACCAGATCCCATCCCCAAGGACCCCTGACCCTCCCCATGCCCCCCAAGGATCCCTGACCACCCTCCATCCCTAGGGATCCCTGACCAGATCCCATCCCCAGGGACCCCTGACCAGATCCCATCCCCAGGGACCCCAGACACCCCCCATGCCCCCCAGGGACCCCTGACCAGATCCCATCCCCAGGGACCCCAGACCAGATCCCATCCCCAGAGATCCCTATCCCTGACCAGATCCCATCCCCAAGGACCCCTGACCCTCCCCATGCCCCCCAAGGATCCCTGACCACCCTCCATCCCCAGGGACCCCAGACCATCCCCCATCCCCAGGGACCCCAGACCATCCCCCATCCCCAGGGATCCCAGACCCCCCCATCCCCAGGGATCCCAGACCAGATCCCATCCCCAGGGATCCCAGACCAGATCCCATCCCCAGGGACCCCAGACCAGATCCCATCCCCAGGGACCCCAGACCATCCCCCATCCCCAGGGACCCCAGACCCCCCCCATGCCCCCCAGGGACCCCAGACCAGATCCCATCCCCAGGGACCCCAGACCCCCCCCACGCCCCCCGGGGGTGTCCGGGGCCGTTTCCCGAGGCTCAGCCCCTCACCCAGGGGGTCGGTGGGGGTCCCCTTGAAGATGATCCTGTAGGTGGTGAGGAACACGGCCCCCTCTGCGGGGAGCAGGGGGGGTCCCCCGGCGCTGCCCCCCGCCGCCTCCTCGCGCCCGTCGGGCATCAGGTACACGCGGAGCCCCTCCAGCACGCACTCCTCCCCCAGCAGCAGCGTGGGCCGCAGCAGCTTGGGCTGGGGGAACAACGGGGGGCTCGTGGGGAGGGTCCCGAAGCCCCCTGGGACCCCTCCCAGCCCTGCAGGGTGTCCCCACCTTCTGGATGGGAGGGAGCCTCTTGCTCTCCCTGTGCACGGCGTCCAGGGTCTCGATGTGCATCTGCACGATGTCTGTGGCACAGGGAGGGAGTTCTGTGCTAATCCTGCCTGTTCTGACCCCAAAATCCCACCCAAATCCCACCTGTCCTGTCCTGTCCAACCTGTCCTGTCCTGTCCCCAAATCCCACCTGTTCTGTCCCCAAATCCCACCTGTCCTGACCCAAAATCCCACCTGTCCTGTCCTGACCCAAAATCCCGCCTGTCCTGACCCAAATCCCACCTGTCCTGACCCAAAATCCCACCTGTCCTGTCCCCAAATCCCACCTGTCCTGTCCCCAAATCCCACCTGTCCTGTCCTGTCTCAATCCCGCCTGTCCTGCCCCAAACCCCTCCCAAACCCTTCCCAAACCCCACCTGCCCTCCCAAACCCCACCCAAACCCCGCCCAAACCCCACCCAAACCCCTCCCAAACCCACCCAAACCCCACCTGTCCCAATCCCCCCGTTCCCCCGTGCCCTGTCCCGCTCTCCCCGCTGTCACCCGCTGTCCCCCCTATCCCCGCTGTCCCCTCTATCCCCCGCTGTCCCCCTCTGTCCCCTCTATCCCCCCACTGTCCCCACTGTCCCCTCTATCCCCCACTGTCCCCCTCTATCCCCACTGTCCCCGCTGTCCCCTCACTGTCCCCGCTGTCGCCCTCTATCCCCCACTGTTCCGCTGTCCCCACTGTCCCCTCACTGTCCCCGCTGTCCCGCTGTCCCCTCACTGTCCCCTCACTGTCCCCTCACTGTCCCCTCACTGTCCCCTCACTGTCCCCGCTGTCCGTGTCCTCACCCGGGATCATGACGTGCAGCCCCTTGAGGTGCTCGTTGGTGACGCCGCTCTCGGTGCACACCTTGTCCACGAAGCGGTTGATGAACCTCACCACCGAGTTGGCCACGTCCGAGCTCTCGGCGTCCTCGAAGCCGCTCTCGGTGTCGTAGCTCTCGGCCACGCTGCCCGCGATGCTTCCCGAGGGAAACGGCAGCGTCAGCCCGGGACAGCCGGACTGGGAACAGCCGGGCTGGGAACAGGCGGACTGGGAACAGCCCCGCATGGGACAGGCGGGCTGGGAACAGCCGGACTGGGAACAGGCGGACTGGGAACAGCCCCACATGGGACAGGCGGGCTGGGAACAGCCGGGCTGGGAACAGGCGGACCGGGAACAACCCCACCAGGACAGCCAGACTGGGAACAGCCTCACATGGAACAGGCGGACTGGGAACAGCCCCACCAGGAACAGCCGGGCTGGGAACAGCCGGGCTGGGAACAACCCCACCAGGACAGCCGGGCTGGGAACAGGCGGACTGGGAACAGCCCCACCAGGACAGCCGGGCTGGGAACAGCCTCACATGGAACAGGCAGACTGGGAACAGCCCCACATGGAACAGGCGGGCTGGGAACAGCCCCACCAGGAACAGCCAGGCTGGGGACAGCCCCACAAGGAACAGCCCCACAAGGAACAGCCGGTCATGGAACAACCGGGCTGGGAACAGCCCCACCAGGAACAGGCAGACTGGGAACAACCGGGCTGGGAACCACTGGGCTGGGAACAGCCCCACAAGGAACAGCTGGGCTGGGAACAGCCCCACCAGGAACAGGCGGGCTGGGAACAGCTGGGCAGGGAACAACCCCAGCCAGGAACAGTCCCACCAGGAACAGCCGGGCATGGAACAACCGAGCTGGGAACAGCCCCAGCCAGGAACAGCCAGGCCAGGAACAGCCAGGCATGGACAGCCCCACAAGGAACAGCCGGGCCAGGAACAGCTGGGCATGGAACAGCCGGGCCGGGAACAACCCCACCAGGAACAGCTCAGCCAGGAACAACCCGGCCAGACCCGGGAGAAGTGGGGCACTCCCAGCACAGACCCGGGAGAACTCCTGCTCCTGATAAAAACCCCGGAGAGCTCCCGCTCCTGATCTGATCCCTGATCCCCGGAGAGCTCCCACTCCTCTGGTGATCCCAGGAGAGCTCCCACTCCTGATCTGATCCCTGATCCCCAGAGAGCTCCCACTCCTGATCTGATCCCTGATCCCCGGAGAGCTCCCCAGGGCTCTGATCCGATCCCTGATCCCAGGAGAGCTCCCACTCCTCTGATCCGATCCCAGGAGAGCTCCCGCTCCTGATCTGATCCCTGATCCCCAGAGAGCTCCCCAGGGCTCTGATCCGATCCCTGATCCCAGGAGAGCTCCCACTCCTGATCTGATCCCTGATCCCAGGAGAGCTCCCACTCCTCTGATCCGATCCCAGGAGAGCTCCCGCTCCTGATCTGATCCCTGATCCCTGGAGAGCTCCCACTCCTGATCTGATCCCTGATCCCAGGAGAGCTCCCACTCCTGATCCGATCCCTGATCCCAGGAGAGCTCCCACTCCTGCCAGGAGTCCCAGGCTGCTCCCACTCCCAGCACAGATCCAGGAGAGCCCCCACTCCCAGAACCCCCCCTGGGCACCACAATCCACCTCAATCGCGACACAATCCCGACACAATCCCGACACAATCCACCTCCATCCCGATACAATCCTGACACAATCCTGACACAATCCCGACACAATCCCGACACAAACCTGACACAATCCACCTCAATCCTGACACAATCCCAACACAATCCCGACACAATCCACCTCAATCCCGACACAATCCCGACACAATCCACCTCAATCCCGACACAATCCCGACACAATCCCGACACAATCCACCTCCATCTCAACACAATCCTGACACAATCCACCTCAATCCCGACACAATCCCGACACAACCCCGACACAATCCACCTCAATCCCGACACAATCCCGACACAATCCTGATACAATCCTGACACAATCCCGACACAATCCCGACACAATCCACCTCCATCCCGACACAATCCTGACACAATCCTGACACAATCCTGACACAATCCACCTCAATCCCGACACAATCCCGACACAATCCCGACACAATCCACCTCAATCCCGACACAATCCCGACACAATCCTGATACAATCCTGACACAATCCCGACACAATCCACCTCAATCGCGACACAATCGCGACACAATCCCGACACAATCCAGACACAATCCCGACACAATCCAGACACAATCCCAACACAATCCACCTCAATCCCAACACAATCCCGACACAATCCTGACACAATCCCGACACAATCCCGACACAATCCAGACACAATCCCGACACAATCCACCTCCATCCCGACACAATCCCGACACAATCCCGACACAATCCCGACACAATCCTGACACAACCCTGACACAATCCCGACACAATCCCGACACAATCCAGACACAATCCCGACACAATCCACCTCCATCCCGACACAATCCTGACACAATCCCGACACAATCCCGACACAATCCCGACACAATCCACCTCCATCTCAACACAATCCTGACACAATCCCGACACAATCCTGATACAATCCTGACACAATCCCGACACAATCCAGACACAATCCCGACACAATCCCGACACAATCCAGACACAATCCACCTCAATCCTGACACAATCCCAACACAATCCAGACACAATCCACCTCCATCCCAACACAATCCCGACACAATCCTGACACAATCCTGACACAATCCACCTCAATCCCGACACAATCCCGACACAATCCCGACACAATCCACCTCCATCCTGACACAATCCCGACACAATCCACCTCCATCCCAACACAATCCCGGAATCCCAGCGTGGCTGGGGCTGGAAAGAACCCTCGGAGCCACCGGCAGCGAGCAGGGCCATCCCCCCCCGGTGTCCCCGGCTGTCCCCCGGGTCACCTGTTGGTGACGAAGCTGTTGCTGACGCTCTCCACGTCGCCCAGGCCGGAGCTGCGGAGCAGGCGGTTCTTGCTGGTGTCCAGGGGCAGCAGCAGGTAGCTCATCCTGTTGGCGTAGTGGATGGCCTGGCTGAACACCGTGCTCTCCTCCTTCTGGATCAGCTCCTGCTGCTTCTCCCGGCTCATGGTGGGCCACAGCCGCAGCTGCTCCGACGCGATCTCCAGAGCTGATTTGGCCTCCTGAGGCTCCTCCGGGCTCTCCTGGGGGAAGGAGATGGGGGTTGTGTGCAGGGATCCCACTGGGATCTCCCAGAACTGGGGGGCGGCTGGAATGGAATTGCCAGAGCAGCTGGGGCCGCCCCTGGATCCCGGGAATGGCCAAGGAAAGCTTGGAGCAGCCTGGGATGGTGGGATTGGAATGGGATGGGATTGAAGGTCCCTGGATCCCATCCCAAACCATTCTGGGATTTGGGAGGCTCTGGGTCCATCCCGAGGGATTTTTCTGGAAGTTGGGGCTGGAAAAGGGAAGGGAGAGCCTTCCTGCAGTGCTGAGATTGCCAGGGAAAGGCCTGGATCCCAAAATTCCTTCCTGGAGCGGAGCCGGGGCAGGGCTGGAGAGAGGGAATGGAGGGAATTCCCTGGGAAAGGGGAGCTGGGGGTGGGATGTTGGGAATTGGGAATTGGGAATTGCTGGCTGGGCTGGAATTGCCAGAGCAGCTGGGGCTGCCCCTGGATCCCTGGCAGTGGCCAAGGGCAGGCTGGAGCCTGGGGCTGGGAGCAGCCTGGGCCAGTGGGAGCTGTGGGGGGCACTGGGGGGGCTCGGGGGTCCCAAACCACCCATCCCAGCATTCTGTAACTCCATGGGGAGCCCCAGCCCTCGGGGAGCTCTCCTGGGTCCCCTCCCACCTGCTGCGTGTGGTTCTCCTCGGCGCTGTCCAGGTACAGGGCCCGGATGTGGTTCTGGACGTCGCAGTAGAACATGGCCTCCCAGAACTGGATGTTGGTCCACACCACGTGCTCCTGCACGCAGCTGTAGGCGAACTGGGTGATGCCAGGGCTCAGTTTCTGTGCAGGGAGGTGCAAAAGTCCATCCAAACATCTGAACAAACCCTTTGTGCCGAGCTCTCCACTCGGCTATCCCTGCTCCTCCAGCCAGACACTGGGAATGGGCTGGGCAGGCAGGGCTCAGCACCAGAGCTCTCCGTGAAAATCCTCCTGCTCAGAGCCCACCCAGAGCCCCGAGGCTCCCCCCAGCCCATGGGACCCATCCCAGAGCCAACCCCAGCCCATGGGATCCATCCAGAGCCACCCCCAGCCCATGGGATCCCTTCCAGTGGATCACCCCAGCTCATGGGATCCATTCCAGAGGATCCCACATCTGCTCCAGAGCCTCCCCCCAGCTCATGGGATCCATTCCAGATCCACCCCCAGCCCATGGGATTCATCCAGAGCCACCCCCCAGCCCATGGGATCCATTCCACAGGATCCCCCCAGCCCATGGGATCCATCCCAGATCCACCCCCAGCCCATGGGATCCATCCCAGATCCACCCCCAGCCCATGGGATCCATCCCAGAGCCACCCCCAGCCCATGGGATCCATCCAGAGCCACCCCCAGCCCATGGGATCCATTATAGATCCACCCCCCAGCCCATGAGATCCATCCCAGATCCACCCCCAGTCCATGGGATCCATTCCAGTGGATCACCCCAGCCCATGGGATCCATCCAGAGCCACCCCCAGCCCATGGGATCCATTACAGAGGATCACCCCAGCCCATGGGATCCATTACAGATCCACCCCCCAGCCCATGGGATCCATCCCAGAGGATCACCCCAGCCCATGGGATCCATCCTAGAGGATCACCCCAGCCCATGGGATCCATTCCACAGGATCACCCCAGCCCATGGGATCCATCCCAGAGCCACCCCCAGCCCATGGGATCCATTACAGATCCACCCCCCAGCCCATGGGATCCATCCAGATCCATCCCCTCCCCACAGCTGCTCCCTGGCAGCCTCGCCCAGCCTGGGCTGGAGGCTCCGGGCAGGATCCGCAGCTCCTGAGGGGACCCCTCCTGCAGGCTCTGCCCCCCTGGGGGACACTGAGGGCTCTCTGTGGGGCAGAATCCGTGGGGCAGAGCCCAGAGCCTGTGGGGCAGAGCCTGTGGGGGCAGAGGCCGTGGGGCAGAATCCGTGGGGCAGAGCCTGTGGGGCAGAGCCCGTGGGGCAGAATCCGTGGGGCAGAGCCTGTGGGACAGAGCCCAGAGCCTGTGGGGCAGAGCCTGTGGGGCAGAACCTGTGGGGCAGAACCCCATGGAACAGACCCCGTGGGGCAGAGCTTGTGGAACAGATCCTGTGGGGCAGAACCTGTGGGGCAGCAGAGCCCGCGGGGCAGAACCCATGGAGCAGACCCCATGGAACAGACCCCGTGGAACAGACCCTGTGGGGCAGAACCCATGGGGCAGAACCCGTGGGGCAGCAGAGCCCGTGGGGCAGAACCTGTGGGGCAGAGTCCATGGGGCAGAGCCCAGAGCCCATGGGGCAGACCCTGTGGGGCAGCAGACCCTGTGGGGTAGCAGAGCCCATGGGGCAGCAGAGCCTGTGGGGCAGAGCTTGTGGAACAGACCCTGTGGGGCAGAACCCCATGGAACAGAGCCCGTGGGGCAGCAGAGCCTGTGGGGCAGAACCTGTGGGGCAGCAGAGCCCGTGGGGCAGCAGAGCCCGTGGGGCAGCAGAGCCCATGGGGCAGAACCTGTGGGGCAGAGCCCGTGGGGCAGAGTCCATGGGGCAGGAGCAGGGCTCACTCACCCTGCAGAAGGCGGTGACCAGCGGCAGCAGCGCGGCGGCGATGCCGTGCTCGTCTGTGGCCGTGCAGTCCTGAGGGACGAGGAGCGCGGTGAGAGGGTGACACCGGTGGTGACACCGGTGAGCGACTGACACTGGTGGTGACACCGGTGAGCGACTGACACTCGTGGTGACACCGGTGAGCGGGGTGGCACCAGGGGTGACACCAGTGAGCGGGTGACACCGGTGAGAGGGTGACACCGGTGAGAGGGTGACACCGGTGGTGACGCCAGTGAGCGACTGACACTGGTGGTGACACCGGTGGTGACCCCGGTGAGCAAGTGACACCAGTGAGCAGGGTGACACCAGGGGTGACACCGGTGAGCAGGGACACCGGTGAGCGGGGTGACAGCGGTGGTGACACCAGTGAGCGAGTGACACCAGTGAGCGGGTGACACCGGTGGTGACACCAGTGAGCGGGTGACACCAGTGAGCGGGTGACACCAGTGAGTGGGGTGACACCAGTGAGCAGGTGACACTGGTGGTGACACCGGTGAGAGGGTGACACCCGGTGGTGACACCAGTGAGCGGGGTGACACCAGTGAGTGGGTGACACCAGTGGTGACACAGGTGAGAGGGTGACACCTGAGAGTGGGTGACACCGATGGTGACACCGGTGGTGACAGCAGTGAGTGGGGTGACACCCGTGAGCAGGTGACACTGGTGAGCAGGTGACACCAGTGAGTAGGTGACACCGGTGGTGACACCCGTGAGCGGGTGACACCAGTGAATGGGGTGACACCGGTGAATGGGGTGACACCAGTGGTGACACCGGTGGTGACAGCAGTGAGTGGGGTGACACTGGTGAGCAGGCGACACCCGTGAGCAGGTGACACCCGTGAGCAGGTGACACCAGTGGTGACACCGGCGGTGACACCGTGCCCCAGGGGCCAGAAGGAGCCCCCGGCCGTGCGGTACCTGCAGGCAGCAGTTCATCATGCGGATGACGAAGTCGAACTGTTGGTGGTCCAGCACGGCGCGGTTCTGCTGCACGTGCAGGTGCAGCTCCTGCGTCAGGCACTGCCGCGCCGCCCGGCCCTTCATGGCGCGCAGCACAGCTGGGAACAGCTGGGGAAACGGGAATGGCGGTTACGGGGTGTCCTCTGCAACCCTAAACCTGCTCTGCCTCATCCTGCTCCTCACTCCCGGATTCCTCCGGGTCAGAACTCGTTAGGACCTTGTTAATTAGGGTGTGATCACAAAACTGCTCCTCACTCCTGGATTCCTCCGGGTCAGAACTCGTTAGGACCTTGTTAATTAGGATGTGATCACAAAACTGCTCCTCATTCCGGGATTTCTCCAGGTCAGAACTTGTTAGGATCTCGTTAATGAGGATGTGATCACAAAACTGCTCCTCACTCCTGGATCTCTCCGGGTCAGAACTCGTTAGGACCTTGTTAATTAGGATGTGATCACAAAACTGCTCCTCACTCCTGGATCTCTCCGGGTCAGAACTCGTTAGGATCTTGTTAATTAGGATGTGATCACAAACTGCTCCTCATTCCGGGATTCCTCCGGGTCAGAACTCGTTAGGACCATGTTAATTAGGATGTGATCACAAAACTGCTCCTCACTCCTCTGGGACATTCCCTCACGGGGAGTTTGGTTTATCTCAGTTCTCTGGGTCAGAACTCGTTAGGACCTTGTTAATTAGGATGTGATCACAAACTGCTCCTCACTCCTGGATTATTCAGCTTCTCTGAGCTGGGCTCCTCTGGGACATTCCCTCATGAGGAGTTCGGTTTATCTCAGTTCTCCAGGTCAGAACTCGTTAGGATCTCATTAATTAGGATCTTATAACAAACTGCTCCTCGCTCCTGGATTTCTCAGCTTCTCTGAGCTGAGCTCCTTTGGGACATTCACTCATGAGTTTGGTTTATCTCAGTTCTCTGGGTCAGAACTCGTTAGGATCTTGTTAATTAGGATGTGATCACAAAACTGCTCCTCATTCCTGGATTCCTCCGGGTCAGAACTCGTTAGGATCTCGTTAATTAGGGTGTGATCACAAAGCTTGGCAGATCTCCCCAAGATCTCTCCAGACTTTCTGCAGGAGTTTAAATCACTGCAGCCTGGCACACTTTGGGCTCTGATGGCACAAAATGGCCCTGAACCGTGCAGCCTTTTTATCTTTATATTTAATTTTATCCAATTAACAATACACACATAAATTATTTTTCTTAATGACCATTTTCTATCCAATCACCTACTACTCCCCAAAAACCTCCAGAAGAAGAAAATGAAGAAGAAGGAAAAGAGACAATGCTCTAAATCCTCCATTGTGTCTTCTGCTTTCTAAACCGGTTTAAACTCTAAACTTTCTCACTCAGTGACTTAAGAAAACTCTCTAATTTACACTTTTTTAAGGTTTTTAACCAACTTTAACAGTTTTTTGATGGATCACCATGAAAACAGGCCCATAAATTTCATATTGTGTGAAATTATTCAGTGTTCTCCTGGATCTCAGAGCCAAGGGCTCCCCAAAAGGGGGATCCTGGACCAGTGGTGGGATTTGATGGTGCCAGAGGGGGATCTTGGACCAGTGGTGGGATTTGATGGTGCCAGAGGGGGATCCTGGGTCACTGGTGGGATTTGATGGTACCAAAAGGGGGTTCATGGGTCAGTGGTGGGATTTGATGATGACAGAGGAGGGATGATGGGTCACTGGTGGAGTTTGATGGTGCTGAAGGGGGATCCTGGACCAGTGGTGGAGTTTGATGGTGCCAGAGGAGGGATGATGGGTCAGTGGTGGAGTTTGATGGTGCCAAGGAGGGATCCTGGACCAGTGGTGGGATTTGATGGTGCCAGAGGAGAATCTTGGGTCACTGGTGGGATTTGATGGTGCCAGAGGGGGTTCATGGGTCACTGGTGGGATTTAATGGTGCCAAGGAGGGATCCTGGACCACTGGTGGGATTTGATGGTGCCAGAGGGATTCCCAATCCAAACCTCTCCGTGGTCCTGTTACTGAGGTGGGCTCTGCTCCCAGCAGAGGGAACAGATCCCAGCTGTGCCAGGGGAGGCTCGGGTTGGACATCAGGAGGAGTTTCCCCATGGGAAGGGTGGCCAGGCCCTGGAAGGGGCTGCCCAGCAGGTCTGGAGTGCCCATCCCTGGAGGGATTTCTGTGTGGAGGTGGCACTTGGGGACAGGGTCAGTGCTGGCCCTGGCTGGACTCGATGGGCTCGCAGGGATTTTCCAACCTCACCAACTCTGAAATTCCACAACTTTCTGACCCTGATCCACCCAGCAGGAGGTGGGAACAGAACAGGGAACATCCTCTGCACCCACAGAGGACGCTGACCCCCCAGGCCAGCCCCCCTCACCTTTTTGGCCTCCAGCATCTTGTTCTCGAAGACGTAGGAGATGCAGTTCCTGACCACCTCCAGGCGCCGGGCGCTGTTGGCCAGGGCGTTCCCGTTGCGCTCCAGGATGGCAGCTGGGAACAGATCCTGCTCAGCCCAGGGGTGCTGGGACCGGAGACCCTCGTGGGGACACGGTGTCACCCCTCTCTGAGTGACCGGGGACCTCCAGGGGTGCTGGGACCAGAGACCCTCGTGGGGACAAGGTGTCACCCCTCTCTGAGTGACCGGGGACCTCCAGGGGTGCTGGGACCAGAGACCCTCGTGGGGATTGGGGTGTCCCCCCTCTCTGAGTGACCAGCCAGGGGTGCTGGGACCAGAGACCCTCGTGGGGACACAGTGCCACCTCTCTCTGAGTGACCAGAGGGCTCCAGGGGTGCTGGGACCTGAGTCCCTCGTGGGGATTGGGGTGTCCCCCCTCTCTGAGTGACCAGCCAGGGGTGCTGGGACCTGAGTCCCTTGTGGGGACATGGTGCCACCCCTCTCTGAGTGACCAGAGGCCTCCACGGCTGCTGGGACCAGAGACACTCGTGGGGACACGGTGCCACCTCTCTCTGAGTGACCAGCCAGGGGTGCTGGGACCAGAGACACTCGTGGGGACACGGTGCCACCTCTCTCTGAGTGACCGGGGACCTCCAGGGGTGCTGGGACCAGAGACCCTCGTGGGGATTGGGGTGTCCCCCCTCTCTGAGTGACCAGGGGCATCCAGGGGTGCTGGGACCAGAGTCCCTTGTGGGGACACGGTGTCACCCCTCTCTGAGTGACCAAGGGGCTCCAGGGGTGCTGGGACCAGAGACCCTCGTGGGGACACCAGGGTGCTCCAGGGGTGCTGGGACCCCAAGGGGGTTGGAGCTGCTGACTCCCCATGTTCAGCTCCTGTGCTGTGACCATGGGGTCCCCCACACACCCATGGGGGGTCCCAAGGGTACCACTCCCTCCCACAGCCCCCCACAGCAGGGTCTCCCCCTGCCCCACATACCCATGGGGGGTCCCAAGAGCTCCATGGCCCCCCACAGCCCCCCAGGACAGGATCCCCTTGTGCCCCACACCCCAGTGGGGTCCTGGGGTCACCACACCCCCCAGACCCCCCCCCATACCGATGGGGGGGTCCCAGGGCCACCACACACCCCCCAGACCCCTCCATGCCCCACACCCCAATGGGGTCCTGGGCTCACCACGCCCCCCAGACCCCCCCTGTACCAATGGGGGGTCCCGAGGTCCCCACAGCCCCCAGACCCCCCAATACCAGTGGGGGGTCCCAGGGTCCCCTGACCCCCCCAGATCCCCACACACCCGATGGGGGGGTCCCAGGGCCACCACACACCCCCAGACCCCTCCAGGCCCCACACCCCAATGGGGTCCCAGGGTCACCACGCCCCCCAGACCCCCCCTGTACTGATGGGGGGTCCCAGGGTCCCCTGACCCCCCCACATCCCCCCGTACCAATGGGGGGTCCCGAGGGCACCACACCCCCCAGACCAATGGGGGGGTCCCAGGTTCACCACACCCCCCACACCTCCAATATCAATGGGGGATCCCAGGGTCCCCACACCCCCCAGACCCCCCTGTACCAATGGGGGGTTCCGAGGTCCCCACACCCCCCAGACCCCCCCCACACACCGATGGGGGGTCCCGAGGTCCCCACACCCCCCAGACCCCCAATACCAATGGAGGGGTCCCAGGCTCCCCACACCCCCCAGACCCCCCCCACACACCGATGGGGGGTCCCGAGGTCCCCAGACCCCCCAGACCCCCCCCCACACACCGATGGGGGGGTCCCGAGGTCCCCACATCCCCCAGATCCCTGATACCAATGGGGGGGTCCCGAGGTCCCCACACCCCCCAGACCCCCCCACACACCGATGGGGGTCCCGAGGTCCCCACACCCCCCAGACCCCCACACACCGATGGGGGGTCCCGAGGTCACCACACACCCCCAGACTCCCAATACCAATGGGGGGTCCCGAGGTCCCCACACCCCCGAGATCCCCCAATACCAATGGGGGGTCCCGAGGTCCCCACAACCCCCAGACCCCCCCAGTACCGATGGGGGGTCCCAGGTTCACCACACCCCCCCAGACCCCCCAGTACCGATGGGGGGTCCCAGGCTCCCCACACCCCCCACACCCCCCCCACACACCGATGGGGGGTCCCGAGGTCCCCACACCCCCCAGACCCCCCCACACACCGATGGGGGGTCCCGAGGGCACCATGCACTTTTTCTCGGCCCTGACGGCGGGCGGGGCGCTCTGCAGCTTGGCCGTGGCCTGGTCGATGATCCACTGCACGGTGCCCTCGTCCAGGCGGGGAAAGGGACGCTGGTGCAGCCGCAGGTGACAACCCTCGGACGGCTTCTGCACCTTGTGCATCGTCACCGCGGGGTACGGGTTCTCCTGGGGGACGGGGACACATCAGCCTCGGGATCGGGGTCTGATCCCGGAACTGGGGTCTGATTCTGGGACTGGGGTCTGATTCTGGGACTGGGGTCTGATCTGAGAACTGGGATCTGATCCTGGAACTGGGGTCTGATTCTGGGACTGGGATCTGATCCTGGAACTGGGGTCTGATTCTGGGACTGGGGTCTGATTCTGGAAATGGGATCTGATCCGGGAACTGAGATCTGATTCTGGAACTGGGGTCTGATCTGAGAACTGGGATCTGATCCGGGAACTGAGATCTGATCCTGGAACTGGGGTCTGATTCTGGGACTGGGGTCTGATTCTGGGACTGGGGTCTGATCCTGGAACTGGGGTCTGATTCTGGAACTGGGATCTGCTCCTAGCCATGGGACCTGCTCCCACCCATGGGATCTGATCTGAGAACTGGGATCTGATTCTGGAACTGGGATCTGATCCTGGGACTGGGGTCTGATCCTGGAACTGGGGTCTACTCCTGGAACTGGGGTCTGATCTGAGAACTGGGGTCTGCTCCCAGCCCTGGGATCTGCTCCCAGCCACAGGATCTGCTCCCCCCAGCAGCAGGGACACACACTCATGAGCCCAGGGCCACCAGGAGCTCTGTGCCAGCCAGCCCGGGCTCCCAGGGAGCTCCAAGTGCCACTGGAGACCTCAGGCTGGGCCAGGACAGGCTCAGGCTGGGCCAGGACAGGCTCAGGCTGGGCCAGGACAGGCTCAGGCTGGGCCAGGACAGGCTCAGGGTGGGCCAGGACAGGCTCAGGCTGGGCCAGGACAGGCTCAGGGTGGGCCAGGACAGGCTCAGGCTGGGCCAGGACAGGCTCAGGGTGGGCAGCAGCAGGAATTTCCCCATGGAAAGGGGCTCAGGCCCTGGAAGTGCCCAGGGAGGTTTGCAGGGCCCATCCCTGGAGGTGTCCAGGGAATTCCTGGAGGTGGCACTCAGGGGACGGGGTGGGAATCAGGCACAGCTGGCAGGGATTTTGGGATTTGGGGATTCTGTGATCCCATAAAACCAGGGAACCCCACTCCCAGGACCTCTGGGGATGTCCCTGAGCACACCAGGAGGGACAGGATCCAGCACCACATTGTCCCTGCAGTGACCAGGGCTGTGCCCCAGCTCCCCCAGCCCCCAGCACATCCCCTCCCACCCTGGGGCTGCACCACTCACGTTCTTGTAGAGTTTCTCCGCCAGCTCCTTGATGTGCCTCAGGATTTTCTGCTTGTTCCCCTCCTCGGCCTTCATGCGCTTCACCTCGTACGCCACGAGCTGGGGACCAGGGGGGACAGGGGAGCTGCAGGGCAGGGACACGGCAGGGACACGGCAGGGACATGGCGGGGACACAGGGACACGGCAGGGACACAGGGATACAGCAGGGACACGGCAGGGACACGGCAGGGACACAGGGACACGGCAGGGACACGGCAGGGACACGGCAGGGACACGGCAGGGACACAGCGGGGACACGGCAGGGACACGGCACATCCCGCCCGGAAAGCCCCAGGAGGAGCTGTCCCCAAGAGCTGTCCCCAGAGGAGCTGTCCCCAGGGTCCCCAGGGGAGCTGTCCCCAGAGGAGCTGTCCCCAGGATGAGCTGTCCCCAGTAGAGCTGTCCCCAGAGGAGCTGTCCCCAAGAGGAGCTGTCCCCAGGGAAGCTGTGGAGCTGTCCCCAAGAGGAGCTGTCCCCAGAGGAGCTGTCCCCAGGTCCCCAGAGGAGCTGTCCCCAGAGGAGCTGTCCCCAGGGGAGCTGTCCCCAGAGGAGCTGTGGAGCTGTCCCCAGAGGAGCTATCCCCAGAGGAGCTGTCCCCAGGTCCCCAGAGGAGCTGTCCCCAGAGGAGCTGTCCCCAAGAGAAGCTGTCCCCAAGAGGAGCTGTCCCCAGGGAAGCTGTGGAGCTGTCCCCAGAGGAGCTGTCCCCAGGTCCCCAGGGTCCCCAGTGGAGCTGTCCCCAGAGGAGCTGTCCTCAAGAGGAGCTGTCCCCAAGAGGAGCTGTGGAGCTGTCCCCAAGAGGAGCTGTCCCCAGTAGAGCTGCCCCAAAGGAGCTGTCCCCAGGGGAGCTGTCACCAAGAGGAGCTGTCCCCAGGATGAGCTGTCCCCAGTAGAGCTGTCCCCAGGGGAGCTGTCCCCAGGTCCCCAAGGGAGCTGTCCCCAGGAGGAGCTGTCCCCAGAGGAGCTGTCCCCAGGTCCCCAGGTCCCCAGGGTCCCCAGAGGAGCTGTCCCCAGGCCTCACCTCGTCGAAGAGGTCGATGGGCCGGTAGGGAGCCCCGCGCTCGGTGACAAAGCCAGCGAAGGCCATCCCCTCCAGGACCTTGGTGAGGAAATCGTCCTCCGTGAGCCCCCGCTGGCCCAGGAACGCTGCCTGCAACGGGAGAGGCACTGCCATCGGCAAGGGGGTGACACCGAGCCATGGGGGGTGACACCGTGACGTGGGGGGTGACACCGAGACGTGGGGGTGACACCGTGACATGGGGGGTGACACCGAGACGTGGGGGGTGACACCAAGACGTGGGGGGTGACACTGAACTGTGGGGGGTGACACCGAGACATGGGGGGTGACACTGAACTGTGGGGGGTGACACTGAGCTGTGGGGGTGACACCAAGACATGGGGGTGACACTGAGACGTGGAGGGTGACACCAAGACATGGGGGTGACACTGAGCTGTGGGGGTGACACTGAACTGTGGGGGGTGACACCGAGACATTGGGGGTGACACCGAGCTCTGGGTGGTGACACTGAGCCGTGGACAGTGACACCAAGACATGGGGTTGACACCGAGCCGTGGATGGTGACACCGAGACGTGGAGGGTGACACTGAGACATGGGGGTGACACTGAGACATGGGGGGTAACACTGAGCTGTGGGGGGTGACACCGAGACATGGGGGGTGACACTGAGACATGGATGGTGACACTGAGCCGTGGATGGTGACACTGAGCTGTGGACAGTGACACTGAGCCATGGATGGTGACATTGAGCCATGGATGGTGACACTGAGCCATGGATGGTGACACTGAGCCGTGGATGGTGACACTGAGACATGGGGGGTGACATTGAGCCATGGATGGTGCCACCTCCTTCCTGGTGCCACCTGGGCGCAGGGACAGGGCTGGCACGGGGACCTGAGCCTGTGGCCCATGGTGGCAGGACAAGGGACAAGGGACAAGGGACAAGGGACAAGGGACAAGGGACAAGGGAAGGGCTCTGGTGTCACCTTGGCATGCAGAGGCAGGACACACGGTCATGGGGACACAGGGACATGGGGACAGAGGGACACAGGGACACAGGGATACAGGACACAGGGCAGAGGGACACAGGGACACAGAGACACAGCACACAGTGACACCGGACACAATGACACAGTGACACAGTGACACAATGACACAGTGACACAGGCACACAGTGACACAGTGACCCAGGACAAACCCGGGGTGCAGGTGGCTCATAGCAGGGACACTGGGGATATCACTATGGCAGGGATGTCACCGTGGCAGTGACACCGGGGATGTCACTGTGGCAGGGACACTGGGGATGTGACCGTGGCAGTGACACCGGGGATGTCACCATGGCAGGGATGTCACCATGGCAGTGACACCGGGAATGTCACCATGGCAGGGATGTCACCATGGCAGTGACACCGGGGATGTCACTATGGCAGGGATGTCACCGTGGCAGTGACACCGGGGATGTCACCGTGGCAGGGACACCGGGGATGTCACCGTGGCAGGGACACCGGGGATGTCACCATGGCAGTGACACCGGGGATGTCACCATGGCAGGGATGTCACCGTGGCAGTGACACCGGGGATGTCACCATGGCAGGGATGTCACCGTGGCAGTGACACTGTGGATGTCACCATGGCAGGGATGTCACCATGGCAGTGACACCAGGAATGTCACCGCCTGCAGAGCCAGCGCCGTTCCCGGGGCTCACCTTGTGGAAGCGGATGACGGGCTCGGGGTGGATGCGGATGATGTGCAGGCACCAGTGACACAGTGACACAGGGACACAGTGACACAGGGACACAGGGACACAGGGACACAGTGACACAGGGACACAGGGACACAGGGACACAGGACACAGTGACACAGTGACACAGGGACACAGTGACACAGTGACACAGGGACACAGGGACACAGGGACACAGTGACACAGGGACACAGGGACACAAGGACACAGGGACACAGGGACACAGGACACAGTGACACAGGGACACAGGGACACAGTGACACAGGGACACAGGGACACAGTGACACAGGGACACAGGGACACAAGGACACAGTGACACAGGGACACAGGGACACAGGGACACAGTGACACAGGGACACAGTAACACAGGGACACAGTGACACAGGGACACAGGGACACAGGGACACAGGACACAGGGACACAGGGACACAGGGACACAGTGACACAGGGACACAGGACACAGGGACACAGGGACACAGGGACACAGGGACACAGGGACACAGTGACACAGGGACACAGGACACAGTGACACAGGGACACAGGGACACAGTGACACAGGGACACAGTGACACAGGACACAGGGACACAGTGACACAGGACACAGGGACACAGGGACACAGGGACACAGGCACACAATGACACAGTGACACAGGACACAATGACACAGCACGTTTCCTGGGCTCACCTTGTGGAAGCGGATGACGGGCTCGGGGTGGATGATGTGCAGGCACCAGTGACACAGTGACACAGGGACACAGTGACACAGGGACACAGGGACACAGGGACACAGGGACACAGTGACACAGGGACGCAGGGACACAGGGACACAGCACACGGTGACATCCCGGCCAGGCCCTCACCTTGTGGAAGCGGATGACGGGCTCGGGGTGGATGCGGATGATGTGCAGGCACCAGTGACACAGTGACACAGCACACAGTGACACAGTGACACAGGGACACAGGGACACAGGGACACAGTGACATCCCAGCCGTTTCCTGGGCTCACCTTGTGGAAGCGGATGACGGGCTTGGGGTGGATGATGTGCAGGCACCAGTGACACAGCACACAGTGACACAGGGACAAAGGGACACAGGACACAGGGACACAGGCACACAATGACACAATGACACAGCACACAGGACACAGCACACAGTGACATCCCGGCTGTGCCAGGCCCTCACCTTGTGAAAGCGGATGACGGGCTCGGGGTGGATGCGGATGATGTGCAGGCACCAGTGACACAGTGACACAGGGACACAGGGACACAGGACACAGTGACACAGGGACACAGTGACACAGGGACACAGGGACACAGGACACAGTGACACAGGGACACAGGGACACAGGGACACAGGACACAGGGACACAGGGACACAGGGACACAGGACACAGGGACACAGTGACACAGGGACACAGGGACACGGGACACAGCACACAATGACACAGCACACAGTGACATCCCAGCCATTTCCTGGGCTCACCTTGTGGAAGCGGATGACGGGCTCGGGGTGGATGCGGATGATGTGCAGGCACCAGCGGTAGCCCTGCAGCAGCTGAGCAAACAGGCGCAGGAACACGGCCCGGATCTCCTTGTCCTGGGACAGGGGAGCACAGCCAGGGCTCGTGGGACAGGGACAGGGACAGGACAGCTCGTGGGGACAGGAATGTCCCCCCAGCATGGGATAACCCCGGGGTGAGGGCAGGGAATGAGGCTGAGATTCCCTTTGGGACACGGGACAGGGAATGGGAATCTCTCAGGGCAGGAATCTCCCCCCAGCACAGAATCAACCCGGGGGTGAGGGCAGGGAATGAGGTTGAGATTCCCTTTGGGACACGGGACAGGGCAGCTCGTGGGGACAGGAATGTCCCCCCAGCACGGGATCAGCCCAGGGTGAGGGCAGGGAATGAGGCTGAGATTCCCCTTGGGGCACAGGACAGGGACAGGAATCTCACCCCAGCACGGGATCAACCCCAGGGTGAGGGCAGGGAATTCGGCTGAGGGGTGGGGACAGGAATCTCCCCTGAACATGGGATCAACCCCAGGGTGAGGGCAGAGGGACAGCTCTGTCCCCCAGCAGCTGCACGGGGAGGAGGGGGAGCTCCACAGCTCTGGGACCCCCAAACATTCCCTGGGAACACCCCCTCACCCAGGGACAGGAACAGCCCCTCACCCAGGGACCCTCTCCCCCCCACCCCTCACCCAGGGACCCTCTCCCTCCCACCCCTCACCCAGGGACCCTCTCCCCCCCACCCCTCACCCAGGGACCCTCTCCCTCCCACCCCTCACCCAGGGACCCTCTCCCTCCCACCCCTCACCCAGGGTCCCTCTCCCTCCCACCCCTCACCCAGGGACCCTCTCCCCCCCACCCCCCACCCAGGGACCCTCTCCCCCCCATCCCTCACCCAGGGACCCTCTCCCTCCCACCCCTCACCCAGGGTCCCTCTCCCTCCCACCCCTCACCCAGGGACCCTCTCCCTCCCACCCCTCACCTGCATCTTGAGGGAAGAGGCGGAAATGGTGGAAGGGGGGAAGGCGAGGTCGGCCACCTCCAGCTCCGGGTCCAGCACCTGCCCAAGGAGAACGCTCAGCTCAGGCCCCATCCTGGATGCACCCCAAGGCGCGGATGGGACCCCAAGGCGTGGATGGGACCCCAAGGTATGGATGGGACCCCAAGGCATGGATGGGACCCCAAGGAAGGGGCAGCACCCCAAGGAATGAGGCAGCACCCCAAGGAATGGATGGGACCCCAAGGCGTGGATGGGACCCCAAGGCGTGGATGGGACCCCAAGGCGTGGATGGGACCCCAAGGTATGGATGGGACCCCAAGGAAGGAGCAGCACCCCAAGGAAGGACAGCACCCCAAGGCAGGACAGCACCCCAAGAAAGAACAGCACCCCAAGGAATGGGGCAGCACCCAAGGAATGGATGGGACCCCAAGGCATGGAAGGGACCCCAAGGTATGGATGGGACCCCAAGGAAGGAGCAGCACCCCAAGGCATGAACAGCACCCCAAGGCATGGGGCACCACCCCAAGGCAGGACAGCACCCCAAGGAGGGGCAGCACCCCAAGGAATGGATGGGACCCCAAGGCGTGGATGGGACCCCAAGGCATGGATAGGACCCCAAGGCATGGATGGGACCCCAAGGAAGGACAGCACCCCAAGGCAGGACAGCACCCCAAGTCATGGGGCAGCACCCCAAGAAAGAACAGCACCCCAAGGAATGGGGCAGCACCCCAAGGAATGGATGGGACCCCAAGGAATGGACAGCACCCCAAGGAAGGAGCAGCACCCCAAGGAATGGACAGCACCTCAAGGAGGGACAGCACCCCAAGGAGGGGCAGCACCCCAAGAAAGAACAGCACCCCAAGGAAGGAGCAGCACCCCAAGGCAGGACAGCACCCCCAGGCAGGATTCCCGCTTGCAGAGCAGCTCCATTGCCAGCTCCCCTCCCAGCTGTGCCATTCCCAGGGAACTGGGAATGTTGTGGAATGGGAATTCCGGCTCTCACCATGGACAGCGCCTCCCGGGTCTGCTGCAGCAGCGGCTCTGGGAGCAGCGAGATGTGCACACACTCGGGGACATTGACAGTGCCACCGTCCAGGTCAGCGATCACCACGTCCAGCTGGCAGGGGACAGCAGGGGGACACTGCTGATCCCACTGTCACCTCCCCCAGGGGACACGGAGCTATCCCCACCTCCCCTGAGCCCTCGGCAGTCCCTGGGTCCCATCCCGTCCCCAAATCCACTGGGATCCCTCATGAGGGGACAGGGGGACACCTGGCAGGAGAGGGACCCTGCCATTGCCACAGGACCCAGACATTCCCAAGGGATCCAGCCATTCCAAATGGATCCAGCCATTCCCAAGGGATCCAGACATTCCCAATGGATCCAACCATTCCAAATGGATCCAGACATTCCCACAGGACCCAGACATTCCCAAGGGATCCAGCCATTCCAAATGGATCCAGCCATTCCCTCTGTTCCCAGCCATTCCTTCTGTTCCCAGCCATTCCCACAAAACCCAGCCATTCACTCTTTTCCCAGCCATTCCCTCTGTTCCCAGCCATTCCCACAAAACCCAGCCATTCCCTCTTTTCCCAGCCATTCCCTCTGTTCCCAGCCATTCCCACAGGACCCAGACATTCCCAAGGGACCCTGCCATTCCAAATGGATCCAGCCATTCCCTCTGTTCCCAGCCATTCCCTCTATTCCCAGCCATTCCCAATGGATCCAGCCATTCCCACAAAACCCAGCCATTCCCTCTTTTCCCAACCATTCCCTCTGTTCCCAACCATTCCCTCTGTTCCCAACCATTCCCACAAAACCCAACCATTCCCTCTGTCCCCAGCCATTCCCCCTGGCTCCTGTGGAACCCTGGGCTGAGCACACGGAGCCCGTGGCCCTGGACACCCCCAGGATGGATGGAGCTGTCCCCAGAAAGGACGGAGCTGTCCCCAGAGCTGTCCCCAGGACAGGGCACGTGACACAGAGCTGTCCCCAGAGCTGTCCCCAGAGCTGTCCCCAGAGCTGTCCCCAGAGCTGTCCCCCAGGATGGATGGAGCTGTCCCCAGAGCTGTCCCCAGAGCTGTCCCCAGAGCTGTCCCCAGGACAGGGAACATGGCCTCACCAGCTCCTGGGTCTCGGACTGGAAGATGGAGTGGACGCCGATGATGAAGGGGGTGGGGGTGCTCAGCACCTCCAGGAGCTGGGCGGGCAGGATGGGCACGTAGGTGAAACTGCAACCAGAAACAGCCTCAGGATCAGCCCTGAGCACAGCCCAGCCTGCCCCACATCCCTGCCCCACATCACAGCCTGCCCCACATCCCAGCCTGCCCCACATCCCATCCCTGCCCCACATCCCTGCCCCACATCCCATCCCTGCCCCACATCCCATCCCTGCCCCACATCACAGCCTGCCCTACATCCCAGCCCCACATCCCTGCCCCACATCCCTGCCCCACATCCCTGCCCCACATCCCTGCCCCACATCCCATCCCTGCCCCACATCCCTGCCCCACATCCCTGCCCCACATCCCATCCCTGCCCCACATCCCAGCCCCACATCCCATCCCTGCCCCACATCCCATCCCTGCCCCACATCCCATCCCAGCCCCACATCCCAGCCCCACAGCATCCCGGCCCCAGAGCTGGGCCAGGGTACCCCGGGCACCCCCAGCCCCTCCAGGGCAGCTCGGCCACACAGAGATCCCAAAGGGTGAGAGGGACGGGGCCAGGAGCCAGGGAATGGCTCCCAGTGCCAGAGGACAGGGCTGGATGTTGGCAATTGGGAATTGGGAATTGCTGGCTGGGCTGGAATTGCCAGAGCAGCTGGGGCTGCCCCTGGATCCCTGGCAGTGGCCAAGGGCAGGCTGGAGCCTGGGGCTGGGAGCAGCCTGGGCCAGTGGGAGCTGTGGGGGGCACTGGGGGGTTTGGGGGTCCCTTCTATCCCAAACCATCCCAGGGTTCCATGATATGATCCCTGTCTGGCCTTGGGGTTACAATCAAAGTCTGACCAAGGAAAAGGTTTCCAGCACAGCCATTAACTCCAAAAGAAGAATTTCAGGAAAAATCCTCCATGGAAAGGGGGTCAGGCCCTGGCAGGGGCTGCCCAGGGAGGTTTGGAGTGCCCATCCCTGTCCAAGGAATTCCTGGACACCTCAGGGCTCTGGGCTGGGGACAAGGAGGGGATTGGGAACAGCTTGGACTGGGTGAGCCTGGAGGGCTTTTCCAAGCTCAGGGATTCCACAGCTGTGTGCAAAGGAAGGTTCCTCTGGGACAGCCTGGAGAGGCCAGGCTGGCCTGGAGAGCAGGAACCTCAGCCCATCTGTCACTGCAGAGCTGCCAGGGTTCCCAATCCCTGTGGGACATCCCCAGCTCCCTGGGGACAGTGGGGTTCCAGCCATCCCACAGGAGTGTCCACGCTGGCTTGGCCACCACCGACACTGCTGGAACTGCTCACTCCTGCTCACGGAAAGGACCCTCAGGGATCACGGGTCCATCTCCTGGCCCAGCCCGGCCATCCCTGGCAGCGGTGTCCGAACGCTCCTGGAGCTCTGGGGCCGTTCCCATTCCCTGGGGAGCACCCTCTGGGCAAGAACCTTCCCTGCTCTCCATCCTATCCCTCCCCTGGCACAGCTCCAGGGTTCCCTGGCTCCTGTCCCTGCTCCCCAGGAAGGACAGAACATTTTCCAGCACTGCCCCCAGTGCCAGAGCCCGTTTGGCCTGGGAGAGGGAGGCAGGGCTGGGAGATTCCCGGTTATTGCCCAGAGCCTGGGGGGCACCGAGGGCGGGCCGGGGGCACAGCTGGCACAGCTGGCACAGCTGGCACAGCTGGCACAGCCAGAGGCTCAGGGGACACCCTCACCTGTACTTGAGGGGGAACATGAGGGCCAGGAGGGCCCGGCAGGCGTCTGTCAGCCGCTGGTAGCTGCTGGACAGGAACAGGATCTTGTGCTCCGTCAGCGCCGCGCAGAACAGGAACAGCACGTTGGTGATGCCTGGGCAGGGCACGGCAGCGGGCTCAGGAGCTGGGGGGGACACACGACACCCCCCAGAGACCCCCTGACACCCCCCAGAGACCCCCAGAGACCCCTGACACCCTCAGAGACCCCTGACACCCCCCAGAGACACCTGACACCCCTCAGATACCCCCCCAGAAACACCTGACACCCCCCAGAGACCCCCAGAGAACCCTGACACCCCCCAGAGACACCTGACACCCCCCAGAGACCCCCAGAGAGCCCTGACACCCTCAGAGACCCCTGACACCCCCCAGAGACACCTGACACCCCTCAGATACCCCCAACATCCCCCAGAGACACCTGACACCCCCCAGAGACTCCCAGAGACCCCCTTACACCCCCCAGTAACCCCTGACACCCCCCAGAGACCCCTGACACCCCCAGAGACCCCCTGACACCACCCAGAGACCCCTGACACCCCCAGGGAACCCTGACACAGTGACCCTTCCTGGGGACACACAGTGACCCTGGGGACACACAGTGACCCTTCCCGGGGGGCACGAGGCCAGTGGCAGCCCCAGGCTGCTCCTCCAGACCCCAGCCCCAATTCCACCCTCCTGGAAAAGGGATGGCACAGCAGGGCTGGGGACATTCCTGTGGGAGGGGACCCCTGGGGACCCTGGGTGCCATGGGGACAGTGTGGGGACACGGGGACAGTGTGGGGACATGGGGACAGGGAGGGGACAGTGTGGGGACAGTGTGGGGACACAGGGACAGTGTGGGGACACAGGGACAGTGTGGGGACAGTGTGGGGACACAGGGACAGTGTGGGGACACGGGGACAGTGTGGGGACACGGGGACAGGGAGGAGACAGTGTGGGGTCAGCGTGGGGACACGGGGACAGTGTGGGGTCAGCGTGGGGACACGGGGACAGCGTGGGGACAGTGTGGGGTCAGCATGGGGACACAGGGACAGCGTGGGGACAGCATGGGGACACGGGGACAGCGTGGGGACAGCATGGGGACACGGGGACAGGGAGGGGACAGCGTGGGGACAGCATGGGGACACGGGGACAGCGTGGGGACAGCATGGGGACACGGGGACAGGGAGGGGACAGCGTGGGGACAGCATGGGGACACGGGGACAGGGAGGGGACAGCGTGGGGACAGCGTGGGGACACGGGGACAGTGTGGGGACAGCGTGGGGACAGTGTGGGGACACAGGGACAGGGAGGGGACACGTCTCACCGAGCTGGCGGAAGAGCAGGGCCACGCTGCAGCTGCTGACGGGCAGAGAGTCATTGATGGGGGTCTGGATCACCTGCCTGTCCCCTGCTCCCAGAGAGATCGTCCTCTGCAAGGGAACACACAGCCCGTGTCACCAGAGCCACACGGACACCGACAGGGATGGGACAGGGACGGGACAGGGACAGGGATGGGGCAGGGATGGGACAGGGATGGGACAGGGACAGGGACAGGGACAGGGATGGGGCAGGGATGGGACAGGGACAGGACAGGGACAGGGACAGGGACAGGGCTGGGACAGGGATGGGACAGGGATGGGACAGGGCTGGGACAGGGACAGGGATGGGACAGGGACAGGGATGGGACAGGGATGGGGCAGGGACAGGGATGGGGCAGGGATGGGACAGGGACAGGGACAGGACAGGGACAGGGACAGGGCTGGGACAGGACAGGGACAGCCAGACACCCCCAGGCACACAGCCAGGGCCACCATGCCCCAGCACAACCCCCGTCTGCTGTGGGAGGAGGAAAAGGAAAAGGAAAAAAAGGAGAAGGAGAAGGAGAAGGAGAAGGAGAAGGAGAAGGAGAAGGAGAAGGAGAAGGAGAAGGAGAAGGAGAAGGAGAAGGAGAAGGAGAAGGAGAAGGAGAAGGAGAAGGAGAAGGAGAAGGAGAAGGAGAAGGAGAAGGAGAAGGAGGAGAAGGAGAAGGAAAAAAGGAAAGAGAGAAGTTGCTGCCACAGCACCCACTGGTCCCCAGAACTCAAGAGATCTCCAGGACATGAGGGGTCCCTGGGATCTGAGGGATCTCCAGGACATGAGGATTCCCCGGGATCTGAGGGATCTCCAGGATGTGGATTTGAAAGCTCTCCATGAGAAGAGCGCTCCCCAGGCCTCCCCAGAATTCAAGGGGCGTTTGAGCCTCTCCAAACCCTGGGAGCCAAGGGAGGAGCTCCCGTGTCCCAGCCTGTCCCTGTTCCTGTCCCTGCCTGTCCCTGTCCCTGTCCGTGTCCCTGTCCCTGTCCCAGCCTGTTCCCATCCCTGTCCCTGTCCCTGTCCCTGTCCCTGCCTGTCCCTGTCCCAGCCTGTCCCTGTCCCTGTTCCTGTCCCTGTCCCAGTCTGTTCCCATCCCTGTCCCTGTCCCTGTCCCAGCCTGTCCCTGTCCCAGCCTGTCCCTGTCCCTGTCCCCAGCCCCACGGCCTCTCCAGGGCAGGAACATCCCAAGGAACATCCCAGGGGACACCGAGCAGAGGTTTGGTGCCTGTCCCCGGTCCCAGCGAGCGCTGAGCTCACCCCAGGGACACAGGGACACCCACACGTCCCCAGGCTGTCCCCAACCCCTCTCCTCGTCCTTCCCCAGCTCAGGGACAGCGCTGGTGCAGGAGCAGCGTCCCCCTGCAGCCACCTCCGGCCAGGAGATCCCAAATCCCACCGGAACAGCCCCAAAATCCACGGCTGAGCACAGCCAGGGCACCGAGCTGGGGTAACAGAACCATGAGATGGGTTCTCTCAGAACCATGAGCTGGGTTATCAGAACCACGAGATGGGGTAACAGAACCATGAGATGGGTTCTCTCAGAACCATGAACTGGGTTATCAGAACCACGAGATGGGTTCTCAGAACCACAAGATGGGGTAACAGAACCACGAGATGGGGTAAAAGAACCCTGAGCTGGGTTATCAGAACCCTGAGCTGGGTTCTCAGAACCATGAGCTGGGTTCTCACAGCCCTGAGCTGGGTTCTCACAGAACCCTGAGCTGGGTTATCAGAACCCTGAGCTGGGTTATCAGAACCATGAGCTGGGTTATCAGAACCATGAGCTGAGTTCTCACAGAACCCTGAGCTGGGTTCTCAGAACCATGAGCTGGGTTCTCACAGCCCTGAGCTGGGTTCTCACAGAACCATGAGCTGGGTTCTCACAGCCCTGAGCTGGGTTCTCACAGAACCATGAGCTGGGTTATCAGAACCATGAGCTGGGTTCTCTCAGAACCTTGAGCTGGGTTCTCAGAACCTTTAGCTGGGTTATCAGAACCCTCAGCTGGGTTCTCAGAACCTTGAGCTGGGTTCTCACATCCCCAGAGAGCTGGGCCTGGCATTCAGGGACACACAGGGACCGGGACCTGGGGCTGGGGCACAGTAATTAACAGAGAGGCTGCTAACGAGGGGACAGACCCAGAGCCAGGAGAGAAAAGAGGGAAAAGAAGGTTGGAAAGAAAAGGAGTTCGTACCACGGCTTCGTCCTCCGCGTCAGGCTGAGGTGGGACAGACAGAGAGCACAGTCAGTTAGGACACACGGACAGGGACAGGAGACCACGGACACGGACACAGACATGGGCACTGACACCAGCAGGGACAATGGGACAGGACAGGAGCCCATGGACACCGACACGGACACCAGCAGGGACAGGAGCACATGGACATGGACACAGACATGGACAGTAGGACAGGGACAGGAGACCACGGACACAGACATGGACACTGACACCAGCAGGGACAGGAGCCCACGGACATAGACACGGACACAGACATGGACAATGGGACAGGACAGAAGCCCATGGACACAGAAACCAGCAGGGACAGGAGTCCATAGACACAGACACTGACACGAGCAGGGACAGTGGGACAGGACAGGACCCCACAGACACAGACACCAGCTGGGACAGGAGCCCACGGACATGGACACCAGCAGGGACAGTGGGACTGGACAGGAGCCCATGGACACTGACACAGACATGGACACTGACACCAGCAGGGACAATGGGACAGGATGGGAGCCTATGGACACCAGCAGGGACAGGAGCCCAGGGACACTGACACAGACATGGACAGTGGGACAGGACAGGAGCCTATGGACACGGACACCAGCAGGGACAGTGGGACTGGACAGGAGCCCATGGACACAGACACCAGCAGGGACGGGAGCCCATGGACACAGACACCAGCAGGGACAATGGGACAGGACAGGAGCCCACAGACACGGCCACAGAGTGCCCACAGCACCAGGAACACCTGCTGGCCACGGCAGGAGAGCACCAAAGCCACGGGAAGGGAAGTGCCACCACCAAAGTGTCCCCGCTGTGACACAGTCCCCGTTCCCACGGCACAGAGCCATCGTGCCCCAGCTGGGGGGACAGATCTGTGCCAAGCTCAGCGAGCCGTGGTGGCAGCGAAGCCGTGAGGAGCCGGAGCCGGGCAGATCCCGTGGGAAGGGACTGAGGAGCCCTGGCACAGCCCGGGATGGGCAGCACCTCCCTGGGCACAGGCCTGGCTGCACCCTCACCACAAATCCCAGGAGCGCTGCCGGCTTCTCCCGGGATCAGCTCTGGCTGCCAGAGGGAGCCCCAAATCCCGCTGGGACACGGGGTCAGGGAGAGCCCCTGGGGATCGGGGAGAGTCCCTGGGGATCAGGGAGAGCCCCTGGGGATCAGGGAGAGCCCCACGGGATCAGGGAGAGCCCCTGGGGATCAGAGAGAGCCCCTCGGGATCGGGGAGAGTCCCACGGGATCGGGGAGAGCCCCTGGGGATCAGGGAGAGCCCCTCAGGATCAGGGAGAGCCCCATGGGATCGGGGAGAGCCCCACGGGATCAGGGAGAGCCCCTCAGGATCAGGGAGAGCCCCATGGGATCAGGGAGAGCCCCACGGGATCAGGGAGAGCCCCATGGGATCAGGGAGAGCCCCATGGGATCGGGGAGAGCCCCTCGGGGTCAGAGAGAGCCCCACGGGATCAGGGAGAGCCCCACGGGATCGGGGAGAGCCCCTCGGGGTCAGAGAGAGCCCCTCAGGGTCAGGGAGAGTCCCTTGGGATCAGGGAGAGCCCCTCGGGCACAGCGGGCAGGAACCCCCAGCAGGGGCACCAGTGCCTGTGCTGGGGGACACACGGGTCTGGGGGACACATGGCTCATGGGGACACATGGCACATGGAGGACACATGGCTCTGGGGGACACATGGCTCACGGGGACAACAGGGCGGCCTCAGCTCCAGAAGAAGCTGATGCTGCTCCTCAGGCTCCCGGGGATGGACACAGGACCTGGCACAGAGATGGACACAAACCCCAGCACAGAGATGGACACAGGAGCTGGCAGAGTCACAGACACAGGACCTGGCACAGACACAGACACAGGACCTGGCACAGACACAGACACAAGATCCAGCACAGAGATGGACACAGAACCTGACACAGAGATGGACACAAGCCCCAGCACAGAGATGGACACAGGACCTGGCACAGAGATGGACACAGGACCTAGCACAGACACAGGCACAGACAGGGACACAGGACCCAGCTGGGACAAACTGGGACAAACACAGACACAGGACCTGGCAAGAGATGGACACAGGACCTGGCAGAGTCACAGACACAGGACCTGGCACAGACACAGACACAGGACCCAGCACAAACACAGACACAGGACCTGGCACAGACACAGACAATGAACCTGGCACAGTCACAGCACCAGGCCAGTGCCCCGAGGAGAGCTCCAGGCTGCTGTCCTGGCCCTGCTGGCCCTGCTGGCCCTGCTGGCCCGTGTCCCCACGGCCGTGCCAGCCCTGCTCTCACAGATGGCCCGTGAGCTCTGGGCTCTGGAGCAGCTCTCCACAGGGTGATCCCACAGGGCTGAGCACAGAGCCAGACCCCAGGAGTGCCCTTGGAGCAGGGAATGCTTGCATGGACTGACCACACCTGTCTGTCCCAAGGCAGCAGGAGCCAGGGCACAGAACCAGCGCAGGAGCTGGTGGCTAATCGAGAATCTGATGGCATTTGTGCTCAGGAGCTCTTGGGAAGGCAGCAGGGCACAGAGCCAGCACGGCCAGCACGCTGAGAGGGACACAGCAGGGACAGGAGGGCTGCAGGACACGCTGAGAGGGACACAGCAGGGACAGGAGGGCTGCAGGACACGCTGAGAGGGACACAGCAGGGACAGGAGGGCTGCAGGACACGATGAGAGGGACACAGCAGGGACAGGAGGGCTGCAGGACACGCTGAGAGGGACACAGCAGGGACAGGAGGGCTGCAGGACACGCTGAGAGGGACACAACAGGGACAGGAGGGCTGCAGGACACGCTGAGAGGGACACAGCAGGGACAGGAGGGCTGCAGGACACGCTGAGAGGGACACAGCAGGGACAGGAGGGCTGCAGGACACGCTGAGAGGGACACAGCTCGGACAGGAGGGCTGCAGGACACGCTGAGAGGGACACAGCAGGGACAGGAGGGCTGCAGGACACCCACCTGAGCTCCCCCCGTGATGGGGATGGTGCAGGTCAGCAGGTTCCCGATGACGTTCTCCAGGGACACGCTCAGCCCGTCCACGTAGATGGTGTAGATCAGCCCCAGGCTGTTCTGGAGAGGGGAGCAGAGCACACATGAGCAGGGCTGGGAGCTGGGGACACTCCCAGGGCTGTCCCTGGCCACAAACACACCCTGGCCACGCCAGCTCCAGGCCTTCCTCATCCCCATGTTGCTGTCAGGAGCCCCCCTGCACCAAGGGGCTCCAGGAGCACAGGGACAGCCCCCCCAGCACTCCCAGCCCCACACAAACCCCAAGGAAGGGATGGGAGGAGATCCTTTCCCAGCGAGGGCTGGCTGAGATGACACCAGGGCGATGCCCTTGACAGCACAGCCGGACTCTGGTCAGCCCTGGGTGGTCACTGTGGGTCACTTCCCACAAAAACAGCCTATTCCAACTGGGAAACAACAGCAGCCCCAGCTCAGAGGGAGTCTGGGGGCAGCAGCACAGGGCAGCCCTCAGGACAAGCTGGGAATCAGGGATTTAAAGAATTTGTGTTCCAGGCACCCTCGGGGTGTTGTTTTCCAACCTCCCCATGGCATTGAGGAAAAGGGAAAACACAAACACTGGGATCTGGAGAGCAGAGCCAGGCAGACTGTGGCACAATGGAACAGAGAGGGAAGAGCAGGATGAAGATGAAGCTCAGACTCCTGGGCACTGGAATGAGGAGCTGGGAGCTATTTCTGTGCAGTCCCAGGAACTTCTGCCTTTGGGAACAAGTGAGGGGACCCTGTGCCCTGGAGCTGCCCCAGCTTTGCCTGGCAGGACCCCACTCTGCTGCCCCAGGCTTAGGAAAACAAATCCTGTATTGCAGAGAATTCCCACTCACTCCATGGAAGGGCAGGGACATCTCCCACTGCTCCCAGCCCCAGGCTCCAGCCTGCCCTTGGCCACTGCCAGGGATCCAGGGGCAGCCCCAGCTGCTCTGGCAATTCCAGCCCAGCCAGCAATTCCCAATTCCCAATTCCCAACATCCCAGCCCTGTCCTCTGGCACTGGGAGCCATTCCCTGGCTCCTGGCCCTGCAGCCCTGTCCCAGTCCCTCTGCAGCTCTCCTGGAGCCCCTTCAGGCCCTGCAGGGGCTCTCAGCTCTCCCTGGACCCTTCTCCTCTCCAGGGGAACATTCCCAGCTCTCCTGGAGCCCCTTCAGGCCCTGCAGGGGCTCTCAGCTCTCCCTGGACCCTTCTCCTCTCCAGGGGAACATTCCCAGCTCTCCTGGAGCCCCTTTGGGCTCTGGAATATTCTGGAAGCTCTCCCTGGACCCTTCTCCTCTCCAGGGGAACATTCCCAGCTCTCCTGGAGCCCCTTCAGGCTCTGGAAGGTTCTGGAAGCTCTCCCTGGACCCTTCTCCTCTCCAGGGGAACATTCCCAGCCCCATCTCCACGGATACAATCCGTACAGCTCCCAGCCCTGCCCAGGCACACAATGCAGCACGTTTGGAGCCAGCACAGCTGGCACAGACAGTGCTCCCAGGAACGGGCTGTTCCTCAGGGGTTCCATCAGCAGCTGCTCCGTGTCCCGCGGCCGTTCGGGATCAGCAGCACCTGCCGGAGCTCCGGGGTGCTGGGGGCAGGATGGGGCTGGGCTCCCACGGGACTGGGCTCTCATGGGGCCGGGCTCCCTCAGCACTGGGCTCCCTCAGGACTGGGCTCCCATGGGACTGAGCTCCCTCAGGATCGGGTTCCCTCAGGACCGGGCTCCCATGGCACCAGGCTCCCTCAGGACTGGGCTCCTCAGGACTGGGCTCCTCAGGACTGGGCTCCCTCACGACCGGGCTCCCTCAGGACTGGGCTCCCATGGAGCTGGGCTTTCACGGGACCGGGCTCCCTCAGGACTGAGCTCCCTCAGGACCCGGCTGTCACGGGACCGGGTTCCCTCAGGGCTCCCTCACGACTGTGTCCCTCAGGACTAGGCTCTCATGGCACTGGGCTCCCTCAGGACTGGGCTCTCATGGCACCAGTCTCCCTCAGCACCGGGCTCCCATGGCTCCAGGCTCCCATGGCACCAGGCTCCCATGGCACTGGGCTCCCTCAGGACTGGGCTCCCTCAGGACCAGGTTCCCTCAGGACCGGGCTCCCTCAGGACCGGGCTCCCTCAGGACCAGGTTCCCTCAGGACTGGGCTCCCATGGCACTGGGCTCCCTCAGGGCTGGGCTCCCCGGGAACTGGGCTCCCATGGGACCAGGCTCTCATGGGGCCGGGCTCCCTCGGGACTGGGCTCCCTCGGTACCAGGCTCCCAGGGGACTGGGCTCCCATGGAGCTGGGCTTTCATGGGACTGGGCTCCCTCAGGGCTCCCTCACCACTGTGTCCCTCAGGACTGACCTCCCTCAGGACTGATCTCCCTCAGGACTGAGCTCCCACAGGACCGGGCTCTCATGGGACCGGGCTCCCTCAGCACTGGGCTCCCTCAGGACTGGGCTCCCATGGGACTGAGCTCCCTCAGGACCGGGCTCCCTCAGGACCGGGCTCCCTCAGGACTGGGCTCCCATGGCTCCAGGCTCCCATGGCACCAGGCTCCCTCAGGACTGGGCTCCTCAGGACTGGGCTCCTCAGGACTGGGCTCCCTCGGCTCCCTCACGACCGGGCTCCCTCAGGACTGGGCTCCTCAGGACTGGGCTCCCTCGGCTCCCTCACGACCGGGCTCCCTCAGGACTGGGCTCCCATGGAGCTGGGCTTTCACGGGACCGGGCTCCCTCAGGACTGAGCTCCCCCAGGACCCGGCTGTCACGGGACCAGGCTCCCTCAGGGCTCCCTCACGACTGTGTCCCTCAGGACTGGGCTCTCATGGCACCAGTCTCCCTCAGGACCGGGCTCCCTCAGGACTGGGCTCCCATGGGACTGAGCTCCCTCAGGACTGGGCTCCCTCAGGACCGGGCTCCCTCAGGACCAGGTTCCCTCAGGACTGGGCTCTCATGGCACTGGGCGCCCTCAGGGCTGGGCTCCCCAGGGACTGGGCTCCCATGGGACCAGGCTCTCATGGGGCCGGGCTCCCAGGGGACTGGGCTCCCTCGGTACCGGGCTCCCTCAGGACTGGGCTCCCATGGAGATGGGCTTTCACGGGACCGGGCTCCCTCAGGGCTCCCTCACGACTGTGTCCCTCAGGACTGATCTCCCTCAGGACTGAGCTCCCACAGGACCGGGCTCTCATGGGACCGGGCTCCCTCAGGGCTGGGCTCCCTCAGGACAGGGCTCCCCGGGGACTGGGCTCCCATGGGACCAGGCTCTCATGGCACCAGGCCCCCTCAGCACCAGGTTCCCTCAGGACTGGGCTCCCTCGGGGCTCCCTCAAGACCAGGCTCCCTCACGACCGGGCTCCCTCAGCACTGGGCTCCCTCAGGACAGGGCTCCCTCAGGACCTGGCTCTCACGGGACCAGGCTCCCTCAGGGCTCCCTCATGACTGTGTCCCTCACGACCGGGCTCCCTCACGACCGGGCTCCCATGGGACTGAGCTCCCTCACAACCGGGCTCCTTCAGGATCGGGTTCCCTCAGCACTGGGCTCCCATGGCACCAGGCTCCCATGGCACTGGGCTCCCATGGCACCAGGCCCCCTCAGGGCTGGGCTCCCTCACAACCGGGCTCCCTCAGGACTGAGCTCCCTCGGGGCTCCCTCGGGACTGGGCTCCCATGGGGCTGAGCTCCCTCAGGACCGGGCTCCCTCAGGACTGGGCTCCCATGGCACTGGGCTCCCGTGGGACACGGTTCCCTCAGGACTGGGCTCCCATGGCACTGGGCTCCCTCGGGGCTCCCTCAGCACCAGGCTCCCTCAGCACTCCCTCAGGACTGGGTTCCCATGGCACCAGGCTCCCATGGCACTGGGCTCCCTCGGGGCTCCCTCAGCACTGGGCTCCCGTGGGACACGGTTCCCTCAGGACTGGGCTCCCTCGGGGCTCCCTCGGGTCTCCCTCGGGCCGTGCCAGCTCAGCCCCGCTCCCGCAGCCGCTCCCGACTCACCCGGAACACCTCGGCGTGGTCCAGCCGTGACACCAGCACCAGGCTCTTGGGAGCGAAGAGCTGTGCAGGCTGCACGGGGGACGAGGCCACCTCCTCGTCCTCCTCCTCCTCCTCCTCGCCCTCACCGTTCCTGGCGTGGCTCTGGGGCTGGGGAGACACGAGCCAGCCCACGCTGGGGGTTAAGGGATGCTCTGCCCTGTCCCGAGCTCCCGGTGGCACAGGGAATGCAGGAACCCCTGGCCAGCGCCAAAGGCAGCCGGATCCTTCACTGGCAGCAATGCCAGCCCCTGTCCCCGTGTCCCTGTGTCCCTGTGTGCCTGTGTCCCATGTTCCTGTACTCCTGTGTCCCATGTCCCTGTACTCCTGTGTCCCTGTACTCCTGTGTCTCCGTGTCCCTGTGTCCTGGTGTTCTCATGTCCCCATGTCCCGTGCCCCTGTACTCCTGTGTCTCCATGTCCCTGTACTCCTGTGTCCCCGTGTCCTTGTGTCCTGGTGTCCCCGTGTCCCCATGTCCCTGTGTCCCTGTCCCCATGTCCCCATGTACCTGTATCCCCATGTCCCCATGTCTCCATGTCCCCATGTCCCGGTGTCCCCATGTTTCCATATCCCCATATCCCCATGTCCCCATGTACCCGTGTCCCCATGCCCCCGGTGTGTCCCCTGTGTGTCCCGGTGTCCCCGTGTCCCCTGTGTGTCCCCATGTCCCCATGTCTCCAGGTCCCGGTGTCCCCATGTCCCCTGTGTGTCCCCTGTGTGTCCCCATGTCCCCCGTGTGTCCCCATGTCCCCTGTGTATCCCGGTGTCCCCATGTCCTGTGTCCCGGTGTCCCCTGTGTGTCCCCATGTCCCCTGTGTGTCCCCTGTGTGTCCCGGTGTCCCCTGTGTGTCCCCATGTCCCCTGTGTGTCCCGGTGTCCCCTGTGTGTCCCAGTGTCCCCTGTGTGTCCCCATGTCCCCTGTGTGTCCCGGTGTCCCCTGTGTGTCCCAGTGTCCCCTGTGTGTCCCCATGTCCCTGTGTGTCCCCTGTGTGTCCCCTGTGTGTCCCCGTGTCCCCGGTACCTGTGTGCTCTCCACGGCCTCCCAGAAGGTGAAGCAGGCGCAGTAGTGCCGCTCCGAGTTGATGTCGGTCAGCACGGCCACGAAGAAGGTCGGGGGGTTCCTCTCGGGGAAGAGCTGCCACCCGCTGGGCTGGCAGAACTGCGGGGGGACAGTGCCTCAGGGGCTGCCAGCCCCTGTCCCACCCCATGGGACCCTGTCCCACACCATGGAACCCTGTCCCACACCACGGGACCCTGTCCCACACCATGGGACCCTGTCCCACACCATGGGACCCTGTCCCACCCCATGGGACCCTGTCCCACCCCATAGAACCCTGTCCCACCCCATGGAACCCTGTCCCACCCCATGGCACCCTGTCCCACACCATGGGACCCTGTCCCACCCCACGGGACCCTGTCCCACTCCATGGGACCCTGTCCCACACCACGGGACCCTGTCCCACCCCACGGGACCCTGTCCCACACCATGGGACCCTGTCCCACACCATGGAACCCTGTCCCACCCCATGGGATCCTGACCCACCCCACGGGACCCTGTCCCACCCCACAGGACCCTGTCCCACCCCACGGGACCCTGTCCCACCTCATGGGACCCTGTCCCACACCACGGGACCCTGTCCCATACCATGGGACCCTGTCCCACCCCATGGGACCCTGTCCCACACCATGGGACCCTGTCCCACACCATGGGACCCTGACCCACCCCATGGGACCCTGTCCCACCCCACGGGACCCTGTCCCACCCCACGGGACCCTGTCCCACCCCATGGCACCCTGTCCCACACCATGGGACCCTGTCCCACCCCACGGGACCCTGTCCCACACCATGGAACCCTGTCCCACCCCATAGAACCCTGTCCCACACCACGGGACCCTGTCCCACCTCATGGGACCCTGTCCCACCCCACGGGACCCTGTCCCACCCCATGGGACCCTGTCCCACACCACGGGACCCTGTCCCACACCATGGGACCCTGTCCCACCCCACGGGACCCTGTACCACCCCATGGAACCCTGTCGCACCTCATGGGACCCTGTCCCACCCCATGGAACCCTGACCCACCCCATGGAACCCTGTCCCACACCACGGGACCCTGTCCCACCCCACGGGACCCTGTCCCACACCACGGGACCCTGTCCCACCCCATAGAACCCCGTCCCACCCCATGGGACCCTGTCCCACCCCATAGAACCCTGTCCCACCCCATGGGACCCTGTCCCACCCCATGGGACCCTGTCCCACCCCATGGGACCCTGTCCCACACCACGGGACCCTGTCCCACTCCATGGGACCCTGTCCCACACCACGGGACCCTGTCCCACCCCATGGGACCCTGTCCCACACCACGGGACCCTGTCCCACCCCATGGGACCCTGTACCATACCATGGGACCCTGTCCCACCCCATGGGACCCTGTCCCACCCCATGGGACCCTGTCCCACCCCACGGGACCCTGTCCCACCCCACGGGACCCTGTCCCACACCACGGGACCCTGTCCCACACCACGGGACCCTGTCCCACACCACGGGACCCTGTCCCACCCCATGGGACCCCGGCCCTGAGCCCATCCCACACCTCAGGGGCTGCCAGACCCTGTACCATACCATGGGACCCTGTCCCACCCCATGGGACCCTGTCCCACCCCATGGGACCCTGTCCCACACCATGGAACCCTGTCCCACCCCACGGGACCCTGTCCCACACCACGGGACCCTGTCCCACCCCACGGGACCCTGTCCCACCCCATGGAACCCTGTCCCACCCCACGGGACCCTGTCCCACCCCATGGAACCCTGTCCCACCCCACGGGACCCTGTCCCACCCCATGGAACCCTGTCCCACACGGCTGCCATGGCATGGGACCCCGGTCCTGAGACCATCCCACCCCATGGGACCCCGGTCCTGAGACCATCCCAAGCCACAGGACCCCAAGCCCGGCCCACACCACAGGACCCCAGTCCCAAACCCATTCCACACCACAGGACCCCAGTCCCAAACCCATTCCACACCACAGGACCCCAGCCCCAAACCCGTTCCACACCACAGGACCCCGTTCTTGAGCCCATCAACCACCACAGGACCCCAAACCGATCCCACACCACAGGACCCCAGTCCCAAACCCGTTCCACACCACAGGACCCCAAGCCCATCCCACACCACAGGACCCCAGTCCCAAACCCATTCCACACCACAGGACCCCGTTCCTGAGCCCATCCCACACCACAGGACCCCAGCCCCAAACCCATCCCACACCACAGGACCCCAAACCCGTTCCACACCACAGGACCCCAAACCCGTTCCACACCACAGGACCCCAAGGCTGGCCCTTGGCCACAGCAGCTCTGTGGTGCAGGAGTGGGGAGAGCGCTGGGCAGAGCCCCCCGAGCTCCTGGAACCTCCCAACCCCACTGGACCGGCTCTGGGCATTCCCAAATATTCCCAAATATTCCCAAATCCCGCTCTGGGGGGAAGTGGGGCCGGTGCTGTCCTGTCCTGTCCACAGGGACAGCAGGAGCCGCCTGGAGAACCCCAGAGAGGAGCTGGGACGGGACAACCCGGCCAGGCTGGAGCCCCCAGATCCTGGGGAAACTCCTGCCAGGGCACAGAGACCCCAAACTGCACAGCCCCAAGGCAGAGACCCCAAACTCTGTACAGCCCCACAGCACAGAGATCCCAAATTCTGCACAGCCCCAGGGCACAGAGACCCCAAACTGCACAGCCCCACAGCACAGAGATCCCAAATTCTGCACAGCCCCAGGGCATAGTGACCCCAAACTGCACAGCCCCAAGGCAGAGACCCCAAACTCTGCACAGCCCCATAGCACAGAGATCCCAAACTGCACAGCCCCACAGCATAGAGATCCCAAATTCTGCACAGCCCCAGGGCACAGTGACCCCAAACTGCACAGCCCCATGGTACAGAGACCCCAAACTCTGTACAGCCCCATAGCACAGAGACCCCAAACTCTGTACAGCACCATAGCACAGAGACCCTCATGGCACAGAGACCCCAAACTCTGTACAGCCCCACAGCACAGAGACCCCAAACTCTGCACAACCCCAAGGCAGAGACCCCAAACTCTGTACAGCCCCAGGGCACAGAGACCCTCATGGCACAGAGACCCCAAACTCTTCACAACCCCACACCCCCAGGGCACAGAGACCCCAAACTCTGCACAGCCCCAGGGCACAGAGACCCCCAAATTGCACAGCCCATGGCACCAAGCCCCCCAAACTCTGCACGCCCCCCACCCACCGTGTGCCAGCCAGCCCATGGCAGCACGGAGCCCAGCAAGAAAGGGGACACGAGGGACACGGGCCTGGAGTGGCTCCAGGAGGTGGCACTGTCCCCTGGCACTGTCCCCTGACACTGTCCCCTGGCACTGTCCCCTGGCACGGTCCCCTGGCACGGTCCCCTGGCACGGTCCCCTGGCACTTCCCAAAGCCCCTCCCGAGGCCGGGGTCATTCCAGCCACGGGCCCCAGCACTCCTGGTGGGTCTCAGGGGGTTTATTTCCTCAGGGCTGTGTGTGGCTGCTGAGGGGCTGTGGAAAATCCCAGCTTCCAGTCCAGCTCCCTCCGGGGCTCGAGGATCGCTGAGGACAGGGAATGCAGCAAATCCCGGGAGAACAAGGCTCAGGAATCCTGCTCCAGCTCCCTCAGGAGCCCGGGCTGGAAACTGAGACTTTCCAGCTGATCATCACTCCCTGAGCTCATGGATCCTCCTCTCCTCCCTGGGAAGAGCCCAAGGGATGGGAGCTCGGCTTTGTCCGGATCCTTGGGGAGGCAGCAGGAGGGACGGGAGGAAAAAGCACCCCAGGAGCTGCTCCCCAAATTCTGTGTCCCTGGGGCCTCTCCATCCCAAACTCTCCATCCCAAACTCTCCATCATCCCAAACTCTCCATCCCAAACTCTCCATCCCAAACTCTCCATCCCAAACTCTCCATCATCCCAAACTCTCCATCCCAAACTCTCCATCCCACACTCTCCATCCCAAACTCTCCATCATCCCAAACTCTCCATCATCCCACACTCTCCATCCCAAACTCTCCATCCCAAACTCTCCATCCAGGGCCTCTCCATCCCAAACTCTCCATCCCAATCTCTCCATCCCAAATTCTCCATCCCACACTCTCCATCCCAATCTCTCCATCCCACACTCTCCACCCCAAACTCTCCATCATCCCAAACTCTCCATCCCACACTCTCCATCCCAAACTCTCCATCCCACACTCTCCATCCCAAACTCTCCATCCCAAACTCTCCATCATCCCACACTCTCCATCCCAAACTCTCCATCCCACACTCTCCATCCCAAACTCTCCATCATCCCAAACTCTCCATCATCCCAAACTCTCCATCCCAAACTCTCCATCCCAAACTCTCCATCCCAAACTCTCCATCCCAAACTCTCCATCATCCCACACTCTCCATCCCAAACTCTCCATCCCAAACTCTCCATCCCAAACTCTCCATCCCAAACTCTCCATCATCCCAAACTCTCCACCCCAAACTCTCCATCATCCCAAACTCTCCATCATCCCACACTCTCCATCCCAAACTCTCCATCATCCCAAACTCTCCATCCCAAACTCTCCATCCCAAACTCTCCATCCCAAACTCTCCATCCCAAACTCCATCCCAAACTCTCCATCATCCCAAACTCTCCATCCCAAACTCTCCATCCCAAACTCTCCATCCCAAACTCCATCCCAAACTCTCCATCATCCCAAACTCTCCATCATCCCAAACTCTCCATCCCAATATCTCCATCCCAAACTCTCCATCCCACACTCTCCATCCCAAACTCCATCCCAAACTCTCCATCCCAAACTCTCCATCCCAATATCTCCATCCCAAACTCTCCATCCCAAACTCTCCATCCCAAACTCTCCATCCAGGGGTTGCTGTCGGCTCCTGTTGGAGCACAGGGGAAGCTTTGGCTCAGCAGAACACCAGGATGAACACACGGTGTCACTGTCCCACTGTCACTGTCACTGTCACTGTCCTGTTGTCACTGTCCTGGTGTTACTGTCCCGGTGTCACTGTCAATGTCCTGGTGTCACTGTCCTGGTGTCACTGTCACTGTCCTGATGCCATTGTTATGGTGTCACTGTCATTGTCCTGGTGTCACTGTCTTGGTGTCACTCTCCTGGGTCACTGTCACTGTCCCAGTGTCACCCCTCACTCCTGGGAATGCCCTCACTCCTGGGAATGCCCTCACTTTTGGGAATGCCCTCACCTCTGGGAATGCCCTCACTCCTGGAATGCCCTCACCTCTGGGAATGCCCTCACTCCTGGAATGCCCTCACTCCTGGAATTCCCTCACTCCTGGAATTCCCTCACTCCTGGAATTCCCTCACTTTTGGGAATGCCTTCACTCCTGGAATGCCCTCACTTTTGGGAATGCCCTCACTCCTGGAATTCCCTCACTTTTGGGAATGCCTTCACTCCTGGAATTCCCTCACTTTTGGGAATGCCCTCACTCCTGGAATTCCCTCACTTTTGGGAATGCCCTCACTCCTGGAATTCCCTCACTCCTGGAATTCCCTCACTTTTGGGAATGCCCTCACTCCTGGAATTCCCTCACTTTTGGGAATGCCCTCACTCCTGGAATGCCCTCATTCCTGGGAATGCCCTCTCCAGGCACTCCCGGGGCTCTGCAGGGAGAGGCTCCCCGCTTCACCCTGTCCCCAGGGAATCTGATCCATTAAAACCAGAGATCTCTGCTGGCAATTGCTGCCAGACACTGTCCATGTCCAGCAGCTCCAATTCCCAGCTCCCTGCACTCCCTGGGAACGCTTTTTTCCCCAAAAAGCTGTCAAGGAGGATCAGCCCTGACCACAGTGTCCCACCCGAGCCCCGGGATGAGCTCCCGTGGATTTCCCGAGCTGCCTTCGGATCAGCCCCACGTGCTGCTCCCCCAGGACACTTGCAGAGCTTGTGGGAAACCCTGGAGCCACCCCTGGCTCCCAACAGCACAGGGCTCTGATTGTTTAAATTCCAAAGATTTTTTGGCTGGACAGTTTGACCCTTGGGAAATAAAAAAAGCAGCTTTGCTCCTGCTTGGGACAGTTCCCAAGTCCCTGCAGACACCAGGAAACTCAGAAAAATAAAAATAAAAATACAAGTGTGGTTTTTGCCTCGGATAAAACAGCCCAGAAAGGTCCCAAACTGCGCTGGAATTTGAGGGGACAGGCGATGGGAAGAGCAGCTGGACACTGCTGATCCCAGGGATGAAGGGCAGGGACACCTCCCACTGGCCCAGGTGCTCCCAGCCCGGCCTTGGCCACCGCCAGGGATCCAGGGGCAGCCACAGCCGCTCTGGGAATTCCATCCCAGCCAGGAATTCCCAATTCCCAAGATCCCACCTCAAAGGATGTCTGTGCCTGGCCCAGCTGCCCATCCCTGCAGGGATTTCAGCTGGAGGTGGCACTTGGGGACACGGCCAGGGGTGGCCTTGGCACCGCTGACTGCACTCAATGGGCTCAGAGGGATTCTCCATCCCAAATAAATCCGTGATTCCCTGGACTCCAGGGGGAATGGAGCAGCTTCCAGAGGGCTCAGCCTGGGGCTGTGTCCCAGCTCATCCTTCTCACTGGGAATGGAGCTCCAGGGCAGGGATTGGGAAGAGCTCCCACTCTGGTTTAGCACCGAGGGGGACAATCCCACCCTCCTGGAGGATCCCTCAGCGCCACATCCCGGGAATGTCCCAGCTCGGATCCCAAAGCGCTCCCGAGAGCCGCTGACGGTGCCCGGAGGCGCCGGGAAAGGCCCGGAGGGGATCCTGTGGCTGCATCCTGCGGGAGCCATTCCAGCAGCCCGGGAAACAGGGGCTGCAGAGGGGCTGCGAGAGGAGGCAGCGCTGGATCCCACCGTGCCCAGCCAGGTCTGGAGCTGGAGACAAACCCAGGGCAGATGGGAGCCCGTGGGACGTGGGCTGGTGCCAGTCCTGGTGCCAGTCCTGGTGCCAGTCCCAGTGCCAGTCCTGGTGCCAGTCCCGGTGCCAGTCCCACTGCCATCCCCACTGCCAGCCCCACTGCCCGTCCCATTGCCAGCCCCACTGCCAGTACCATTGCCAGTCCTGGTGCCAGGCCCAGTGCCAGCCCCACTGCCAGCCCCAGTGCCAGTCCCACTGCCAGCCCCACTGCCAGTCCCGGTGCCAGTCCTGGTGCCAGTCCTGGTGCCAGCCCCAGTGCCAGCCCCAGTGCCAGCCCCACTGCCAGTCCGAGTGCCAGTCCTGGTGCCAGCCCTGGTGCCAGCCCCACTGCCAGTCCCAGTGCCAGCCCCAGTGTCAGTCCCAGTGTCAGTCCCAGTACCAGCCCCAATGCCAGCCCCAATGCCAGCCCCAGTGCCAGCCCCACTGCCAGCCCCACTGCCAGCCCCACTGCCAGTCCCAGTGCCAGCCCCAGTGCCACTCCTGGTGCCAGTCCCAGTGCCAGCCCCACTGCCAGTCCCAGTGCCAGCCCCATTGCCAGCCCCGGTGCCAGTCCCAGTGCCAGCCCCACTGCCAGCCCCACTGCCAGTCCCAGTGCCAGCCCCATTGCCAGTCCCGGTGCCAGTCCCACTGCCAGCCCCAGTGTCAGCCCCAGTGCCAGTCCTGGTGCCAGCCCCAGTCCCAGCCCCACTGCCAGCCCCGGTACCAGTCCTGGTGCCAGCCCCAGTGTCAGTCCCGGTGCCAGCCCCAGTGCCAGCCTCAGTACCAGCCCTGATGCCAGTCCCAGGACCAGCCCCACTGCCAGTCCTGGTGCCAGTCCCACTGCCAGTCCCACTGCCAGTCCCACTGCCAGTCCCACTGCCAGTCCCAGTGCCAGTCCTGGTGCCAGTCCTGGTGCCAGTCCCAGTGCCAGCCCCAGTGCCGGTCCTGGTGCCAGTCCCGGTGCCAGTCCCAGTACCAGTCCCACTGCCAGCCCCGGTACCAGTCCCGGTGCCAGCCCCAGTGCCAGCCCTGGTACCAGCCCCAATGCCAGCCCCATTGCCAGTCCCGGTGCCAGCCCTGGTGCCAGCCCCAGTGCCAGCCCTGGTACCAGCCCCGATGCCACCCCCGGTGTCCCCACGGCTCCGCAGGCACTCACCAGCTCGATGCCCTGTGGGAAGGGATTGTCCTCCCAGTCCTTCTCCGGGAAGCGCTGCAGGATCTGTCCCTGTCCATCCCCGCTCCCTGCGGACACAAATCGGGATCAGAGGGCACCCCCGGCCAGATGGGGCAGCAGGAGCGACCCCAGCCCGCTCCAGCAGGGAGCTGAGAACATCCCAAGGGATCCCACAGCCTCCTCTGGAGGTGGGAACGGCCCTGGAGCAGCAGCTCCGCTCCCTCTCCAGCCAGAACCTCCTTCCATGGGATCCACCACAGACAGATCCCACTCTGAGCTGCATTCCCTGATCCCACCACGAACAGATCCCACTCCGAGCTGCATTCCCTGATCCCACATGGACAGATCCCATTCCGAGCTGCATTCCCTGATCCCACCATGAACAGATCCCACTCCGAGCTGCATTCCATGTGATCCCACCATGAACAGATCCCACTCCGAGCTGCATTCCATGTGATCCCACCATGAACAGATCCCACTCCGAGCTGCATTCCATGTGATCCCACCATGAACAGATCCCACTCCCAGCTGCATTCCCTGATCCCACATGAACAGATCCCACTCCGAGCTGCATTCCCTGGGATCCCACCATGAACAGATCCCACTGCGAGCTGCATTCCCTGATCCCACCATGAACAGATCCCACTCCGAGCTGCATTCCCTGAGATCCCACCATGAACAGATCCCACTGCGAGCTGCATTCCCTGATCCCACATGAACAGATCCCACTCCGAGCTGCATTCCCTGGGATCCCACCATGAACAGATCCCACTGCGAGCTGCATTCCCTGATCCCACCATGGACAGATCCCACTCCCAGCTGCATTCCCTGGGATCCCACCACAGACAGATCCCACTCCGAGCTGCATTCCCTGATCCCACCATGAACAGATCCCACTCCGAGCTGCATTCCCTGATCCCACACGGACAGATCCCACTCCGAGCTGCATTCCCTGATCCCACCATGAACAGATCCCACTCCGAGCTGCATTCCCGGATCCCACCATGAACAGATCCCACTCCGAGCTGCATTCCCTGGGATCCCACATGAACAGATCCCACTCCGAGCTGCATTCCCTGATCCCACCATGAACAGATCCCACTCCGAGCTGCATTCCCTGATCCCACCATGGACAGATCCCACTCCGAGCTGCATTCCCTGATCCCACCACGAACAGATCCCACTCTGAGCTGCATTCCCTGATCCCACATGAACAGATCCCACTCTGAGCTGCATTCCCTGATCCCACCATGAACAGATCCCACTCTGAGCTGCATTCCCTGATCCCACATGAACAGATCCCACTCCGAGCTGCATTCCCTGATCCCACCATGAACAGATCCCACTCCGAGCTGCATTCCCTGATCCCACCATGAACAGATCCCACTCCGAGCTGCATTCCCTGCTCCTCGTTCCCTGCTGGCCTTTCCCCAAACAGCCCTGCCCGGGATTTGGGCTCTGACAGCTCCTGCTTCCCTGGGAGCGCTCCAAACCTCCACCCACACCACTCCAGACCCTGAACCCCTGAGTTTCCCAACGGAGCTGGCCTGGACAGCCTGGAAAAGGCTGGGAATTCCGGGAGCAGCCGGCTCAGGGACAGCCCGAGGTGACAGCAGCACCAAGTGCTCCCGTCACAGACCCTGCCTGGAAGGGCTCCCACACTGCTCACGTCCTTCCCGGGACACAGCCGCTCCCCGATCCCGCTGGGAATCACAAATCCCGAGGGTTCTGGCCCAGCCACGATGGGGAGAGGGGGAATATTCCAGCCCCTTCCAGAGCTGCTGAGGGATCACCGCACCTGCAGGGGTCTCTCCCACCCTGGAGCCGGGTCCTGGCCGTGGAATGGGGCTGGGAAAGCAGCAGGAGCAGCAGGGAAGGGCTATTTTGGGAGCCAGACGTGTCCCCAGGGTCCTGCTCGCCGCCCAGCAGCCACAGCTGGATTTAGCAGGACCGGGAGAGGGAACGGGAAAGGGGCCATTTATAGCCCTGGGCCCAAAATGGAAAGGCTGGAGCCAAACTGGGCACCAAACATCCCCAGGGACTGGGTTAACTGGGATGGGGTCAACCAGATCCTGCCTGGCCACGTGCTCCGACACCACAGCCCGGACCTGTCCCCATGTCCCTGCCCTGTCACCACATCCCTGCCCTGTCCCCATGTCCCTGCCCTGTCACCACATCCCTGCCCTGTCCCCATGTCCCTGCCCTGTCACCACATCCCTGCCCTGTCCCCATGTCCCTGCCCTGTCACCACATCCCTGCCCTGTCCCCATGTCCCTGCCCTGTCACCACAGCCCGGACCTGTCACCACGTCCCTGCTCTGTCCCTGCCCCATTCCCACATCCCTGCCTTGTCCCCACATCCCTGCTCTGTCCCCACGTCCTTGCTCTGTCCCTGCTCTGTCCCTACATCCCTGCCCCATCCCCACGTCCCTGCTCTGTCCCCATATCCCTACCCTGTCCCAATGTCCCTGTCCTGTCCCCACATCCCTGCTCTGTCCCTGCTCTGTCCCCATGTCCCTGGCCTGTCCCCACGTCCCTGCCCTGTCCCTGTCCTGTCCCCTCATCCCTGCCTTGTCACCATGTCCCTGCTCTGTCTCCATGTCCCTGCACTGTCCTGTCCCTGCCCTGTCCCCACATTCCTGCCCTGTCCTGTCCCTGTCCTGTCCCTGTCCTGTCCCTGTCCTGTCCCTGTCCTGTCCCTGTCCTGTCCCCACATTCCTGTCCCTGTCCTGTCCCTGTCCTGTCCCTGTCCTGTCCCCACGTCCCCCTGCAGGAATCCCATCCCTGGCTCCGGCTGCTCCCAGCCCTGGGCAGAGGCCGCTCGCTCCCAGTGCCAAGGGCTCAGCTCAAGCTCCAGACAGGAAAATCCCTTGAGATCCACAGGTCAGGATTACGGATCTGACGGCTCCAGCCCTGCCCCGGCTTCGCTGGAATATCCTCAGTTACAGGGAAACAGATACAAGATCACAAAATCCTGGGATGGTTTGGGATAAAAGGGACCCCAAAAACCCCCCAGTGCCCCCCACAGCTCCCACTGGCCCAGGCTGCTCCCAGCCCCAGGCTCCAGCCTGCCCTTGGCCACTGCCAGGGATCCAGGGGCAGCCCCAGCTGCTCTGGCAATTCCAGCCCAGCCAGCAATTCCCAATTCCCAATTCCCAACATCCAGCCCTGTCCTCTGGCACTGGGAGCCATTCCCTGGCTCCTGGCCAAGCAGCCCTGTCCCAGTCCCTCTGCAGCTCTCCTGGAGCCCCTTCAGGCCCTGCAGGGGCTCTCAGCTCTCCCTGGACCCTTCTCCTCTCCAGGGGAACATTCCCAGCTCTCCTGGAGCCCCTTCAGGCCCTGCAATGTTCTGGAAGCTCTCCCTGGACCCTTCTCCTCTCCAGGGGAACATTCCCAGCTCTCCCAGGCTGGATCCCTGGGAACTGAGGGGCTCCAGGCCTGGAGCAGCTCTGGGGTCTCCTCTGGGCTCTCCCCAGCAGCTCCAGGTGTCCCCAGGGCTGGGGCAGCTCTGCAGGTGGGGACAGGGGCAGGGTCCCCCCTCCCCTGCGGGATCAGCCCAGCCCTGGGGGAGGCTCTCAGGCTCATCATCCTCAACACAGAAATCATTCCAAGGGCTGGTGAGAACAATGGGAATCTCCACTCGCAGGGTTTTCCCAGAGCCAGGAGCTGCGGGCAGGAACATCCTGATTTTAGGGACTGTCACCAGCAGCCTGGCTCGGGGATCCTGGCACTTCCCGGGCCAGCCTGATCCCAGCTTTCCCTCTCGGGCTGTGGGATCAGAGTGTCCCTTCCTGCCCCATCCCAGCTGGGATCCCGGGAAAGCTCCAGATTCCTGGGAAAACAGGTGTGAGCCTCGACCTCCGGGAGCTGCTGCTGCTCCATCCTTCCTGCAGGGCTGGGGGACACCTGGGGCAGCGCGGCCCCGCCCGGGCTGGGAAAGTCACGGGATGTCCTTGGGATACGGGAAATTCAAAATAAGGGCAGAGTTAAACACGGGGCTGAGCCACGGCACCGGATGGCCCCGGCTGGGAGCGCCAGGACACCGCTGGACACTGCTGCACACTGCTGGACACTGCTGGACACTGCTCTGGACACTGCTCTGGACACTGCTCTGGACACTGCTGGACACTGCTCTGGACACTGCTGGACACTGCTGGATACTGCTGGACACTGCTGGACACTGCTGCACACTGCTGCACACTGCTGGACACTGCTGGACACTGCTGCACACTGCTGCACACTGCTGGACACTGCTCTGGACACTGCTCTGGACACTGCTCTGGACACTGCTGGATACTGCTGGACACTGTTCTGGACACTGCTCTGGACACTGCTGGACACTGCTGGACACTGCTGGACACTGCTGGACACTGCTCTGGACACTGCTGGACACTGCTCTGGACACTGCTCTGGACACTGCTGGACACTGCTGGACACTGCTCTGGACACTGCTGGACACTGCTGCACACTGCTGGACACTGCTGGACACTGCTGGACACTGCTGGACACTGATCTGGACACTGCTCTGGACACTGCTGGACACTGCTGGACACTGCTGGACACTGCTGGACACTGCTCTGGACACTGCTGGACACTGCTGCACACTGCTGGACACTGCTGGACACTGCTGGACACTGCTCTGGACACTGCTCTGGACACTGCTGGACACTGCTCTGGACACTGCTGGACACTGCTGGACACTGCTGGACACTGCTCTGGACACTGCTGGACACTGCTGGACACTGCTGGACACTGCTCTGGACACTGCTCTGGACACTGCTGGACACTGCTCTGGACACTGCTGGACACTGCTGGACACTGCTGGACACTGCTGGACACTGCTCTGGACACTGCTGGACACTGCTGGACACTGCTGGACACTGCTGGACACTGCTCTGGACACTGCTGGACACTGCTGGACACTGCTCTGGACACTGCTGGACACTGCTCTGGACACTGCTCTGGACACTGCTCTGGACACTGCTGGACACTGCTGGACACTGCTGGACACTGCTCTGAACACTGCTGGACACTGCTCTGGACACTGCTCTGGACACTGCTGGACACTGCTGGACACTGCTGGACACTGCTCTGGACACTGCTCTGGACACTGCTGGACACTGCTGGACACTGCTGGACACTGCTCTGGACACTGCTCTGGACACTGCTGGACACTGCTCTGGACACTGCTCTGGACACTGCTGGACACTGCTGGACACTGCTCTGGACACTGCTCTGGACACTGCTCTGGACACTGCTGGACACTGCTCTGGACACTGCTCTGGACACTGCTGGACACTGCTGGACACTGCTGCACACTGCTCTGGACACTGCTGGACACTGCTCTGGACACTGCTGGACATTGTGGACACTGCTGGACACTGCTGGACACTGCTCTGGACACTGTTCTGGACACTGCTGGACACTGCTGGACACTGCTCTGGACACTGCTCTGGACACTGCTGGACACTGCTCTGGACACTGCTGGACACTGCTGGACACTGCTCTGGACACTGCTGGACACTGCTGGACACTGCTGGACACTGCTCTGGACACTGCTGGACACTGCTGGACACTGCTGGACACTGCTCTGGACACTGCTCTGGACACTGCTCTGGACACTGCTCTGGACACTGCTGGACACTGCTCTGGACACTGCTCTGGACACTGCTGGACACTGCTCTGGACACTGCTGGACACTGCTGGACACTGTTCTGGACACTGCTGGACACTGCTGGACACTGCTGGACACTGCTCTGGACACTGCTGGACATTGCTGGACACTGCTGGACACTGCTGGACACTGCTGGACACTGCTGGACACTGCTGGACACTGCTGGACAGTGCTGGACACTGCTGGACACTGCTCTGGACACTGCTCTGGACACTGCTGGACACTGCTGGACACTGCTCTGGACACTGCTCTGGACACTGCTGGACACTGCTCTGGACACTGCTGGACACTGCTGGACACTGCTGGACAGTGCTGGACACTGCTGGACACTGCTCTGGACACTGCTCTGGACACTGCTCTGGACACTGCTGGACACTGCTCTGGACACTGCTGGACACTGCTGGACACTGTTCTGGACACTGCTGGACACTGCTGGACACTGCTGGACACTGCTCTGGACACTGCTGGACATTGCTGGACACTGCTGGACACTGCTGGACACTGTTCTGGACACTGCTGGACACTGCTGGACACTGCTGGACACTGCTTTGGACACTGCTGGACACTGCTGGACACTGCTGGACACTGCTCTGGACACTGCTGGACACTGCTGGACACTGCTCTGGACACTGCTCTGGACACTGCTGGACACTGCTCTGGACACTGCTGGACACTGCTGGACACTGCTCTGGACACTGCTCTGGACACTGCTGCACACTGCTGGACACTGCTGGACACTGCTCTGGACACTGCTGGACACTGCTCTGGACACTGCTCTGGACACTGCTGGACACTGCTCTGGACACTGCTGGACACTGCTGGACACTGCTGGACACTGCTCTGGACACTGCTGCACACTGCTGGACACTGCTGGACACTGCTCTGGACACTGCTCTGGACACTGCTGGACACTGCTGGACACTGCTGGACACTGCTGGACACTGTTCTGGACACTGCTGGACACTGCTCTGGACACTGCTGGACACTGCTGGACACTGCTGGACACTGCTGGACACTGCTCTGGACACTGCTGGACACTGCTGGACACTGCTGGACACTGCTCTGGACACTGCTGGACACTGCTGGACACTGCTCTGGACACTGCTCTGGACACTGCTCTGGACACTGCTGGACACTGCTCTGGACACTGCTCTGGACACTGCTCTGGACACTGCTGGACACTGCTGGACACTGCTCTGGACACTGCTCTGGACACTGCTCTGGACACTGCTGCACACTGCTCTGGACACTGCTCTGGACACTGCTGGATACTGCTGGACACTGCTCTGGACACTGCTGGACACTGCTGGACACTGCTCTGGACACTGCTCTGGACACTGCTGGACACTGCTGGACACTGCTGGACACTGCTCTGGACACTGCTCTGGACACTGCTCTGGACACTGCTCTGGACACTGCTGGACACTGCTCTGGACACTGCTCTGGACACTGCTGGACACTGCTCTGGACACTGCTGGACACTGCTGGACACTGTTCTGGACACTGCTGGACACTGCTCTGGACACTGCTGGACACTGCTCTGGACACTGCTGGACACTGCTGGACACTGCTGGACACTGCTGGACACTGCTGGACACTGCTGGACACTGCTCTGGACACTGCTGGACACTGCTGGACACTGCTGGACACTGCTCTGGACACTGCTGGACACTGCTCTGGACACTGCTGGACACTGCTGGACACTGCTGGACACTGCTGGACACTGCTCTGGACACTGCTCTGGACACTGCTGGACACTGCTCTGGACACTGCTCTGGACACTGCTGGACACTGCTGGACACTGCTGGACACTGCTCTGGACACTGCTCTGGACACTGCTGGACACTGCTGCACACTGCTGGACACTGCTGGACACTGCTGGACACTGCTCTGGACACTGCTCTGGACACTGCTGGACACTGCTGGACACTGCTGGACACTGCTCTGGACACTGCTCTGGACACTGCTGGACACTGCTGGACACTGCTGGACACTGCTCTGGACACTGCTCTGGACACTGCTCTGGACACTGCTGGACACTGCTGCACACTGCTGGACACTGCTGGACACTGCTGGACACTGCTCTGGACACTGCTGGACACTGCTGGACACTGCTGGACACTGCTGGACACTGCTGGACAGTGCTGGACACTGCTCTGGACACTGCTCTGGACACTGCTCTGGACACTGCTCTGGACACTCCTGGACACTGCTCTGGACACTGCTGGACACTGCTGGACACTGTTCTGGACACTGCTGGACACTGCTGGACACTGCTCTGGACACTGCTGGACATTGCTGGACACTGCTCTGGACACTGCTGGACACTGCTCTGGACACTGCTGGACACTGCTGGACACTGCTGGACACTGCTGGACACTGCTGGACACTGCTCTGGACACTGCTGGACACTGCTCTGGACACTGCTGGACACTGCTGGACACTGCTGGACACTGCTGGACACTGCTGGACACTGCTCTGGACACTGCTGGACACTGCTGGACATTGCTCTGGACACCGCTGGACACTGCTGGACACTGCTGGACACTGCTGGACACTGCTGGACACTGCTGGACACTGCTCCAGACACTGCTGGACACTGCTGGACACTGCTCTGGACACTGCTCTGGACACTGCTCTGGACACTGCTGGACACTGCTGGACACTGCTCTGGACACTGCTCTGGACACTGCTGGACACTGCTGGACACTGCTCTGGACACTGCTGGATGCTGCTGGACGCTGCTGGACACTGCTCTGGACACTGCTCTGGACACTGCTGGACACTGCTGGACACTGCTGGACACTGCTCTGGACACTGCTGGATGCTGCTGGACGCTGCTGGACACTGCTCTGGACACTGCTCTGGACACTGCTCTGGACACTGCTGGACACTGCTGCACACTGTTCTGGACACTGCTGGACACTGCTGGACACTGCTGGACACTGCTGGACACTGCTGGACACTGCTCTGGACACTGCTGGACACTGCTGGACACTGCTCTGGACACTGCTCTGGACACTGCTGGACACTGCTGCACACTGCTGGACACTGCTGGACACTGCTCTGGACACTGCTGCACACTGCTGGACACTGCTGGACACTGCTCTGGACACTCCTGGACACTGCTCTGGACACTGCTCTGGACACTCCTGGACACTGCTCTGGACACTGTTCTGGACACTGCTGCACACTGCTCTGGACACTGCTGGACACTGCTGGACACTGTTCTGGACACTGCTGGACACTGCTGGACACTGCTGGACACTGCTCCGGACACGGGTCACAGACAGACGAGCACCATCCCTCACTCCAGTGTCCCCTAAATGCTGTGACAAGAGCCCCAGCCCTGCACAGAGCATTCCCAGGGCTGGGTTTGGTGGGCACACAGAACATTCCCAGGGCTGGGTTTGGTGGGCACAGAACATTCCCAGGGCTGGGTTTGGTGGGCACAGAGCAGCCAGGGCTGGGTTTGGTGGGCACAGAACATTCCCAGGGCTGGGTTTGGTGGGCACAGAGCAGCCAGGGCTGGGTTTGGTGGGCACAGAACATTCCCAGGGCTGGGTTTGGTGGGCACAGAGCAGCCAGGGCTGGGTTTGGTGGGCACACAGAACATTCCCAGGGCTGGGTTTGGTGGGCACAGAACATTCCCAGGGCCTGCAGGGTGTGCCCACCTTCCCTGGAGAATCCCCGAGGGGTTGGCAGGGGGAGCACGGCAGCCCCAGCCCCACAGCTCCAGCCCCACAGCTCCAGCCCCACGGCTGCAGCCCCAGCCCATCCCAGCCCCACAGCTCCAGCCCCACGGCAGCTCCAGCCCCACAGCTCCAGCCCCACGGCTGCAGCCCCAGCCCATCCCAGCCCCACAGCTCCAGCCCCACGGCTGCAGCCCCAGCCCATCCCAGCCCCACAGCTCCAGCCCCACGGCAGCCCCAGCCCCACAGCTCCAGCCCCAGCCCATCCCAGCCCCACAGCTCCAGCCCCACAGAAGCTCCAGCCCCACAGAAGCTCCAGCCCCACAGCTCCAGCCCCACGGCTCCAGCCCCACAGCCCCAGCCCCACAGCTCCAGCCCCACGGCAGCTCCAGCCCCACGGCAGCTCCAGCCCCAGCCCATCCCAGCCCCACAGCTCCAGCCCCACGGCAGCCCCAGCCCCACGGCAGCTCCAGCCCCACGGCTCCAGCCCCACAGCTGCAGTCCCAGCCCATCCCAGCCCCACAGCCCCAGCCCCACGGCTCCAGCCCCACAGCTCCAGCCCCACGGCTGCAGCCCCATCCCAGCCCCACTGCCAGGTCCTGCCCCGGGGAAGCTGCGGGGTCTGGGAAGGGAAACATCCCTGCAGCAGCTCCTCCAGCCCTTCCCTGGGGAGCTGGATGCCATGGAGAGAGAGGAGAGGGGATTTTCACGGGGATTTGGGGTGAAGGAGCTTGTTTGGAACCAGCCCTGTGCCACCCTCCCCTCGCAGGTGACCGAAGGCGTCTCACACCAGCACGGGACCACTGCTCCAGCCAGGGCCCAGGAACGGCTCCTCTGCAGGCTGGGACACGAATCCCACAGCCCCAAAGCTCAGAAATTCAGGATGAAATCACCCAGGGGAACACAAAGCTCGGACAGAGCAGCTCAGTGCTGGAGCTGGCACAGGGTGCCCAGAGCAGCTGTGGCTGCCCCTGGATCCCTGGCAGTGGCCAAGGGCAGGCTGGAGCCTGGGGCTGGGAGCAGCCTGGGCCAGTGGGAGCTGTGGGGGACACTGGGGGCTCGGGGGTCCCTTCCCACCAAACCATTCCATGATTTTCAGACGTGTCACACCATCCCTCACCGCTCTGCTCACCAGCAATCATCACCTGAGCGTGGAGCTGGGATATTCCATCAGCTCCAGGCTCCCAAGGAGCAGCCATAAGGCCCAGCCAGGGATGAGCCATCCCATCCCATCCCGGGCCTGCAGCCCCCCGCCCCCAGGCCCACCCAGAACAACACCCGAGTGTCTGCTGGGCCACAAAGGATCCTCTGTTCCCCCGAGTCCCCGCCGGGGCCAGGGAGAATGGCTTTTCTCTGCAGGGAACAAAGGGGCTGTTTGTGGGGCCACCGCCAGGAAAACCCACCCAGCCCATGGTCCCTGTCCTGGCCTGGACAGCTCTGTCCCCCAGCAGCTCCAACCACAGCTCCCTGTGCCCATCCCAAATCCCTGGGGCTGGAAAAGCTCTCTGGGGTCACCTTCCTGTCCCCAGAGCCCTGAGTGCCACATCCCACAGTCCCTGTCCTGGCCTGGACAGCCCTGTCCCCCAGCAGCACCAACCACAGCTCCCTGTGCCCATCCCTGTGGCTGGAAAAGCTCTCTGGGGTCACCTTCCTGTCCCCAGAGCCCTGAGTGCCACATCCCACGGTCCCTGTCCTGGCCTGGACAGTCCTGTCCCCCAGCAGCACCAACCCCCTGTGCCCATCCCGAATCCCTGGGGCTGGAAAAGCTCTCTGGGGTCACCTTCCTGTCCCCAGAGCCCTGAGTGCCACATCCCACAGTCCCTGTCCTGCCCTGGACAGCTCTGTCCCCCAGCAGCTCCAACCCCCTGTGCCCATCCCGAATCCCTGGGGCTGGAAAAGCTCTCTGGGGTCACCTTCCTGATCCCCACCCTGTCCCCAGAGCTCTGAGTGCCACATCCCACTGTCCCTGTCCTGGCCTGGGACAGCTCTGTCACCCAACAGCTCCAACCACAGCTCCCTGTGCCCATCCTGAATCCCTGGGGCAGGAAAAGCTCTCTGGGGTCACCTTCCTGCCCCCAGAGCTCTGAGTGCCACATCCCACCCAGCCCATGGTCCCTGTCCTGCCCTGGGACAGCTCTGTCCCCCAGCAGCTCCAACCCCCTGTGCCCATCCCTGGGGCTGGAAAAGCTCTCTGGGGTCACCTTCCTGTCCCCAGAGCCCTGAGTGCCACATCCCATGGTCCCTGTCCTGCCCTGGGACAGTCCTGTCCCCCAGCAGCACCAACCCCCTGTGCCCATCCCGAATCCCTGGGGCTGGAAAAGCTCTCTGGGGTCACCTTCCTGATCCCCACCCTGTCCCCAGAGCTCTGAGTGCCACATCCCACAGTCCCTGTCCTGCCCTGGACAGCTCTGTCCCCCAGCAGCTCCAACCACAGCTCCCTGTGCCCATCCCTGGGGCTGGAAAAGCTCTCTGGGGTCACCTTCCTGTCCCCAGAGCCCTGAGTGCCACATCCCACCCAGCCCACGGTCCCTGTCCTGGCCTGGACAGCTCTGTCCCCCAGCAGCTCCAACCACAGCTCCCTGTGCCCATCCCTGGGGCTGGAAAAGCTCTCTGGGGTCACCTTCCTGTCCCCAGAGCCCTGAGTGCCACATCCCACGGTCCCTGTCCTGGCCTGGGACAGCTCTGTCCCCCAGCAGCACAAACCCCCTGTGCCCATCCCAAATCCCTGGGGCTGGAAAAGCTCTCTGGGGTCACCTGCCTGTCCCCAGAGCTCTGAGTGCCACATCCCACGGTCCCTGTCCTGCCCTGGACAGCTCTGTCCCCCAGCAGCTCCAACCACAGCTCCCTGTGCCCATCCCTGGGGCTGGAAAAGCTCTCTGGGGTCACCTTCCTGACCCCCACCCTGTCCCCAGAGCTCTGAGTGCCACATCCCACTGTCCCTGTCCTGGCCTGGGACAGCTCTGTCACCCAACAGCACCAACCACAGGTCCCTGTGCCCATCTCTGGGGCTGGAAAAGCTCTCTGGGGTCACCTTCCTGTCCCCAGAGCCCTGAGTGCCACATCCATGTCCTGCTCTGGACAGTCCTGTCCCCCAGCAGCACCAATCCCCTGTGCCCATCCCTGGGGCTGGAAAAGCTCTCTGGGGTCACCTGCCTGACCCCCACCCTGTCCCCAGAGCCCTGAGTGCCACCTCCAGGAATTCCTCGGACACCCCCAGGGATGGGCACTGCAAACCTCCCTGGAATCCCTGTTCCAGTCCTGGACAATCCTTTCCATGGAGAAATTCCTCCTGAAGTGGCACTTGTTGGATGCCCAGGGTCCCCTCCAGCTGTCCCCAAGGCCACATCCCCCCTGTGGCACTGCAGCTGTGCCCCCCGGAACGGGACAAGCACATCCAAAATCCCAAGGAATCGTTTCCCACTTGTGATTCTCTCCGTGTTTTAGTGCAATTCCATGGGATAAGGAGCTGGGGAAGGACCAAGCCCTTCCCAGCCAGCAGGAACTGCCACAGGGACAGGGTGACAGGGTGACAGGGTGACAGGGTGACAGGGTGACAGGGACACCTGAGGCTCAGCCAAAGGGATTTGGAGCAAAAGTCTCCACAAAGTCACACCCGGAACAGCAAATCCTGTCCTGAGTGCAGCTAAAAAAGGGAAAAGTTGAGGGAAAAGCGCCTCATTCCGTGTTCATGGTCAGCTCAGAGATGTCCCAGGACTGACCCGCCGGACACAGGGGAGATAAAGATCACCCGGAGCAGGGTGAGGAAACAGTCTACATGCAATTCCAGGCTGGAAAAACTCCATCCAGCCTTCCCAGGGGAGCAAAAGCTCCAGCCTGGGGTCACTGACTCCCAGCTCCAACATCCTGGAGCAGCTGCGGGGACACTGCCAGCGTGGCACTGCCATGGAGATCATTCCCATGGGATTGAGGGAAAATGGATCTGGGATTCAGGGAAAAATGGATCTGGGATTCAGGGAGAGCTTTGGGATTCAGGGAGAGCTTTGGGATTCAGGGAGAACTTTGGAATTCAGGGAAAAATGGATCCGGGATTCAGGGAGAGCTTTGGGATTGAGGGAGAACTTTGGGATTGAGGGAAAAATGGATCCAGGATTCAGGGAGAGCTTTGGGATTCAGGGGAAAATGGCTCTGGGATTCATGGAAAACTTTGGGATTCATGGAGCAATGGCTTTGGGATTCAGGGAGCACTTTGGGATTCATGGAGCACTTTGGGATTCAGGGAGATCTTTGGGATTCATGGAGCAATGGCTTTGGGATTCAGGGAGAACTTTGGGATTCAGGGAGAACTTTGGGATTCAGGGAAAAATGGATCCAGGATTCATGGAGAACTTTGGGATTCAGGGAGCAATGGCTTTGGGATTGAGGGAGATCTTTGGGATTGAGGGAGAACTTTGGGATTCAGGGAAAAATGGATCCGGGATTCAGGGACATCTTTGGGATTCAGGGAGATCTTTGGGATTCAGGCAGATCTTTGGGATTCAGGGAGCACTTTGGGATTCAGGGAGATCTTTGGGATTCAGGGAGCACTTTGGGATTCAGGGAGAACTTTGGGATTCAGGGAGATCTTTGGGATTCATGGAGATCTCTGGGATTCAGGGAGAACTTTGGGATTCAGGGAGAACTTTGGGATTCTGGGAGCACTTTGGGATTCAGGGAGCACTTTGGGATTCAGGGAGAGCTTTGGGATTCAGGGAGCACTTTGGGATTCAGGGAGCACTTTGGGATTCAGGGAGAGCTTTGGGATTCATGGAGATCTTTGGGATTCAGGGAGCACTTTGGGATTCAGGGAGAACTTTGGGATTAAGGGAGAACTTTGGGATTCAGGGAGAGCTTTGGGATTCAGGGAGAACTTTGGGATTCAGGGAGCACTTTGGGATTCAGGGAGCACTTTGGGATTCAGGGAGAACTTTGGGATTCAGGGAGAGCTTTGGGATTCAGGGAGAACTTTGGGATTCAGGGAGAGCTTTGGGATTCAGGCAGATCTTTGGGATTCATGGAGCAATGGCTTTGGGATTCAGGGAGAACTTTGGGATTCAGGGAGAACTTTGGGATTCAGGGAGCAATGGCTTTGGGATTGAGGGAGAACTTTGGGATTGAGGGAGAACTTTGGGATTCAGGGAAAAATGGATCCGGGATTCAGGGACATCTTTGGGATTCAGGGAGATCTTTGGGATTCAGGCAGATCTTTGGGATTCAGGGAGCACTTTGGGATTCAGGGAGCACTTTGGGATTCAGGGAGAGCTTTGGGATTCAGGGAGAACTTTGGGATTCATGGAGAGCTTTGGGATTCAGGGAGATCTTTGGGATTCAGGGAGAACTTTGGGATTCAGGGAGAGCTTTGGGATTGAGGGAGATCTTTGGGATTCAGGGAGAACTTTGGGATTCAGGGAGAACTTTGGGATTCAGGGAGAACTTTGGGATTCAGGGAGAACTTTGGGATTGAGGGGAAAATGGCTCTGGGATTCATGGAAAACTTTGGGATTCATGGAGCAATGGCTTTGGGATTCAGGGAGCACTTTGGGATTGAGGGAAAAATGGATCCGGGATTCAGGGAGCACTTTGGGATTCAGGGAGAACTTTGGGATTCAGGGAAAAATGGATCCGGGATTCATGGAGAGCTTTGGGATTCAGGGAGCACTTTGGGATTCAGGGAGAGCTTTGGGATTCAGGGAGCAATGGCTCTGGGATTCATGGAAAACTTTGGGATTCATGGAAAACTTTGGGATTCAGGGAGCAGTGGCTCCGGGAGGCTCTGCCTGACCCTCACAGTAACGCTGTGTTTGCAGGAAGTTGGGGAGAGGCAGCTGAAGGAGAGGCCAGAGCTGATCCCCCTCACCCTGGCTCACACCACTCCTGTCCTGGGATGTCCCTGCTCCTCAAACCTCCTCCAAATCCCCCTGGACCTCTCCTGAATCCCTCTCAAATTCAGGAGGGATGTTGGAGAGAGCCTCCTCCAGGACCTGGGGGTGCAGACTCCCAGGAAATCCTGGCAAATCCTCGGCACCGAGTGCAGCTGGAAAACCCCAGGAGCCTGTGGAATGTGGGGATCCCAGCACCCCAGATCCTGCAGGAAGATCCACTCAGATCCCACCCCAGGAGCCTGTGGAATGTGGGGATCCCAGCACCCCAGATCCTGCAGGAAGATCCACTCAGATCCCACCCCAGGAGCCTGTGGAATGTGGGGATCCCACCACCCCAGATCCTGCAGGAAGATCCACTCAGATCTCACCAGAGGAGCCTGTGGAATGTGGGGATCCCAGCACCCCAGATCCTGCAGGAAATCCACTCAGATCTCACCCCAGGAGCCTGTGGAATGTGGGGATCCCAGCACCCCAGATCCTGCAGGAAATCCACTCAGATCTCACCCCAGGAGCCTGTGGAATGTGGGGATCCCAGCACCCCAGGAGCCTGTGGAATGTGGGGATCCCAGCACCCCAGATCCTGCAGGAAGATCCCCTCAGATCCCACCCCAGGGCTCAGGGAAGATCCCAGGATCTGGGAATTGTCAGTAGAGAGGGAGCAGGCGGGCAGGGGATCACTGCTGTCCTGGCAGGACACAGATCCTGGGACATTCCCAGCATCCCCACACGGAGCTGGGCTGGGCACTCGGGGAGAGCCCGGCTGTTCCCTGACCCCGTTCCAAGGCAGAGCCGTGTTTATCTTTGGAAACATTAAAGGCACAAGAGGAAGTAATTCAATTAAAAAATCCCCGCCTGTTTCCGAGAGCTGGGAGCAGGAAAGCGCTGCCGGCCCGGAGCGTTCCTGGCAGCGGGACACGGACACAGCCACGGCCAGAGCAGGAAGTTTTATCCATAAATCCCTGGAGGACACGGCCCCACAACGGCTCAAACCACCCCAAACCACCCCAAACCACCCCAAACCAACACACACATGGCGCAGGAGCTGGAGGTCCCTTTGGAACAGCCCTCCAGGAAAACTGGAAGCTGGGAGGGTCCAGGAGCTGCTTTAGGAGATCCCAGGGGACCCCAAAAGTCCCTTTGGACCTCAAATCCTCTGAGATTCTACCAAGAGCAGCCAGGTGCTGGTGACTGGGGGGAGAATGACCTGAAGGGGCTCCAGGAGAGCTGGGAATGTTCCCCTGGAGAGGAGAAGGGTCCAGGGAGAGCTGAGAGCCCCTGCAGGGCCTGAAGGGGCTCCAGGAGAGCTGGGAATGTTCCCCTGGAGAGGAGAAGGGTCCAGGGAGAGCTGAGAGCCCCTGCAGGGCCTGAAGGGGCTCCAGGAGAGCTGGGAATGTTCTCCTGGAGAGGAGAAGGGTCCAGGGAGAGCTTCCAGAACATTCCAGAGCCTGAAGGGGCTCCAGGAGAGCTGGGAATGTTCCCCTGGAGAGGAGAAGGGTCCAGGGAGAGCTGAGAGCCCCTGCAGGGCCTGAAGGGGCTCCAGGAGAGCTGCAGAGGGACTGGGACAGGGCTGCAGGGCCAGGAGCCAGGGAATGGCTCCCAGTGCCAGAGGACAGGGCTGGATGTTGGGCACTGGGGGGGCTCGGGGGTCCCTTTTATCCCAAACCAATTCTTAATTCCCACATATTTTTCCCACAGGGCAAGAGGGGCCATGGGAGAAGCTGGGGTTGTTTTTAGTCCATGGGTAAATGTTGGCAGCCCCATAATTATCACCTGGGGTGCCAGTGGAGCTGGGAATGGCTCCCCTGGGAAGCAGCTGGAATTTGGCATCAGGTAAAAATAGCAGAGCTTCGTCCCCAAAACGCTTTTAGCAGCTCTGGCCACGGCACTGTGGACACTGGGATCCTCCTCCAGGGAAACTGAGGCACAGCACCCACCCGGCTCCAGATCATGGAATCAGGGAATCCTGCAATGGTTTGGGATAGAAGGGACCCCCAAACCCCCCAGTGCCCCCCACAGCTCCCACTGGCCCAGGCTGCTCCCAGCCCCAGGCTCCAGCCTGCCCTTGGCCACTGCCAGGGATCCAGGGGCAGCCCCAGCTGCTCTGGCAATTCCAGCCCAGCCAGCAATTCCCAATTCCCAATTGCCAACATCCAGCCCTGTCCTCTGGCACTGGGAGCCATTCCCTGGCTCCTGGCCCTGCAGCCCTGTCCCAGTCCCTCTGCAGCTCTCCTGGAGCCCCTTCAGGCCCTGCAGGGGCTCTCAGCTCTCCCTGGACCCTTCTCCTCTCCAGGGGAACATTCCCAGCTCTCCTGGAGCCCCTTCAGGCCCTGCAGGGGCTCTCAGCTCTCCCTGGACCCTTCTCCTCTCCAGGGGAACATTCCCAGCTCTCCTGGAGCCCCTTTGGGCTCTGGAATGTTCTGGAAGCTCTCCCTGGATCCTTCTCCTCTCCAGGGGAACATTCCCAGCTCTCCCAGGCTGGCTGAGGAGCAGAGCTGTTCCCAGCTGACAAAGGGACACGGAGGGACAGCAGGACAGGATCCAGGCACAGGCACAGAGCAGCTCCAGGCTCTCCGTGCCCGGCAGATCCCGCAGAGCAGCCCCAAAGCTCAGATCCAGCCAGGGCTGCTCCTCACGGAGCACCCGTGGGTGCCCGGTCCTGCCAGGGCACGGGGAGCCATCCAAGCCCTGCCTCAGTTTGTCTGGACCCTGCAGGGATCATTTCCACCCAGCCTGTGCCAGCACCAACATCTCCCACGAGGGCAGAAGGAGCTTTTTGTGCCGTGTCCCACGCTGCAGGGTGGCACACGCAGGGGCAGCTCTGCAGGGAGGGACAGGGACACAGCTCTGCTGGGAGAGGGGAACTGGGAATGGGATCAGGCAGTGCCAGAGCCACCAGAACTGCAATGGGAGGGGATGTCCCACTGATATGGGATGTGTGAGAGTCCCCTGAGAACACCACTGAGCCTGTCCCCAAGTGCCACTGTCACAGGGCTCTGAAATCCCTGCAGGGATGGGCCCTGCAAACCTCCCTGGGCACCTCCAGGGCCTGACCCCCTTTCCATGGGGAAATTCCTGCTGCTGCCCACCCTGAGCCTGTCCTGGCCCATCCTGAGCCTGTCCTGGCCCATCCTGAGCCTGTCCTGGCCCAGCCTGAGCCTGTCCTGGCCCATCCTGAGCCTGTCCTGGCCCATCCTGAGCCTGTCCTGGCCCATCCTGAGCCTGTCCTGGCCCACCCTGAGCCTGTCCTGGCCCACCCTGAGCCTGTCCTGGCCCACCCTGAGCCTGTCCTGGCCCAGCCTGAGCCTGTCCTGGCCCATCCTGAGCCTGTCCTGGCCCACCCTGAGCCTGTCCTGGCCCATCCTGAGCCTGTCCTGGCCCACCCTGAGCCTGTCCTGGCCCACCCTGAGCCTGTCCTGGCCCACCCTGAGCCTGTCCTGGCCCATCCTGAGCCTGTCCTGGCCCACCCTGAGCCTGTCCTGGTCCATCCTGAGCCTGTCCTGGCCCATCCTGAGCCTGTCCTGGCCCATCTGAGCCTGTCCTGGCCCATCCTGAGGCCGTTCCCTCTCCTCCTGTCCCTGTTCCTGCCAGCACAGCCCGACCCCCCGGCTGTCCCCTCCTGCCAGGGACTTGTGCAGAGCCACAAGGTCCCCCTGATCCCCCTTTGCTCCAGGCTGAGCCCCTTCCCAGCTCCCAGAGCTGTTCCTGGGGCTCCAGAACCTTCCCAGCTCCCAGAGCTCTTCCTGGGGCTCCAGAACCTTCCCAGCTCCCAGAGCTGTTCCTGGGGCTCCAGAACCTTCCCAGCTCCCAGAGCTCTTCCTGGGGCTCCAGAACCTTCTCAGCTCCATTCCTGGACACCTCCAGCCCCTTCCCAGCTCTCCCAGCCGCTCCTCACAGGATCTGTGCTGCAGAAGGGAATCCCCTCCATCCTCCCCAGGGACCTGACTCTGCTGGGGCAGTGGGAGCAGAGGAGGGTGCAGGAGGAGGAAGAGGCTGCAGCCAAGGGGAACTGAAACCCCACTGACCGCAGACTGCTCCGAGATGGGGAAACGACCCTGCCCTGGAGCCCTCAGCTTCCTCATCGGCATTTCCCAGGGAATTTTCTGCTCCCATGGAGCAGGGGCAGCCCTGGAGCTGCCCCTCAGCCTGGAGAGGAGCCCTGCTCCCCCCAAACCCCACGGCACACGACCCCAGAGGGTGCAGCCACAATCCCAGTCCTGCCCCAGTGACCTGGAGCAGCTCCTCACCTCTGATCCTTGGGAATGAGCAGGGAGATGGGAAGGGAAGCAGCAGGGAGTGCTGCCGGCTCCGAGCCCACCCGGGGAACCACCGGGATTAGTGAGACCCCAGCAGCTCCTGCCACTGCTCCCAATGGGCCCCACCAGCACCCAGACCCCCAAAACCACACACAGGGATTATCTGGGAACGCTGGGACGGGCTGGGATGAGTCCCGAGGTCACAGAGCAGGAAAGGTTCTGCCCCAGAGGGTGCTGGCACTGCCCCGAGGCTGTGGGGGCTCCAGGAGCTCCCAGGGATGCCCAGGCTGGGATTGCTGGGGGTGTGTGCAGGGCCAGGAGCTGGATCCACCATCCCTGGGGTCCCTTCCAGCTCGGGATATTCCAGGACTGCTCGGTCTGGCTGTGCCAGAGCAGTGATCCTGGGCTGGCTCCTGGATTTCAGCAGGACACGGGGCCCTTCCCAGCTTATCCCAGGGGTTTGAGCTGAGGAGGGGAGATTGACACGGGACACTGGGAAGAAATCAGTACAAAACATGGCTTGAAATTCCCCATTGCACTGGAAGCTCCTGGAGAAGACAGAGAGGGAGCTGCAGGGCCAGGAGCCAGGGAATGGCATCCAGTGCCAGAGGGCAGGGCTGGATGTTGGGAATTGGGAATTGGGAATTGCCAGAGCAGCTGGGGCTGCCCCTGGATCCCGGGAATGGCCAAGGAAAGCTTGGAGCAGCCTGGGATGGTGGGATTGGAATGGGATGGGATTGAAGGTCCCTGGATCCCATCCCAAACCATTCTGGGATTTGGGAGGCTCTGGGTCCATCCCGAGGGATTTTTCTGGAAGTTGGGGCTGGAAAAGGGAAGGGAGAGCCTTCCTGCAGTGCTGAGATTGCCAGGGAAAGGCCTGGATGCCAAAATTCCTTCCTGGAGCGGAGCCGGGGCAGGGCTGGAGAGAGGGAATGGAGGGAATTCCCTGGGAAAGGGGAGATGGGGGTGGGATGTTGGGAATTGGGAATTGGGAATTGCTGGCTGGGCTGGAATTGCCAGAGCAGCTGGGGCTGCCCCTGGATCCCTGGCAGTGGCCAAGGGCAGGCTGGAGCCTGGGGCTGGGAGCAGCCTGGGCCAGTGGGAGCTGTGGGGGGCACTGGGGGGGCTCGGGGGTCCCTTCTATCCCAATTTTCCCGGGATTCCCTGATCCCCAGGCACACCCACAGCTCAGCCAGGGCCAGAGGCTCTGTTTGACAGGAAATGTGGCTCCATCAGAGCCTTCCCAGAAGGAAACACAGCTCTGCTCCTCCACCCAAAGCCAACAGAGCCGGGCAGGGGCTGGGCCCGCACGCACCTGGGAGCTGCCCTGGAAGGGAACAAGGCTGAAAAGGAGCTTTGGGAGACTTGAGGAGCTCCTCCATCTCCACCAGCCTCAAATCCCCCATTTCCCCCAAGAACTGAAGGGAAATCCTTGGCTCACTCAGACTTTGAGGAAGGCAGGAAAGCCTCGCTGGAGTGAGGAAGATGAATCCCCCGTTCTGTGGAGGAGAATCCAGCTGGAGCAGGAGCGCTGCTCACGGATGTGCCTGGCACATTCCCCGCCTTGGAGACACAGCTCAGAGCTGAGAGAGCAAACATTCATCCCTGAATGATGCTGCTGCTCTGCTCTGCCAGGAAAACCGACAATCCTGGAATTCTGGGATGGTTTGGGTGGGAAACGACCCCAAAACCCCTCCAGTGTCCCCCTGCCATGGCAGGGACACCTCCCACTGTCCCAAGTGCTCGGTCACAGCCACCCCTCTGCCCCAAACAGCTTCACTTCCCCCAGAGCAAAACCCCTGATTTCCCAGAAAAAGGAAAAAACAACTTGGAATTTGACCCAAATAAATCCCATCCCCGGCGTGGGTTTAGGTTTTTCCAAAGCCTCAACAAGTGACTGACCCCCCGTTCAGCCAAACTCAGGAAAAACATCTTGGGATTTACCAAGATGGAATAAAAAAAATATCCCCAACCCTCAAAGAGTTCAAGAATAAAATAAACAACTCCAAACCACCCAGACGACGCACGAGGGGTGAAACCAAGTCAGTCAGACACGGAGCAAAGGTCAGAAAAATGAGCAACAGACTATTGAAAAATACCAGAAAATGGGAATTAACGAGAAATTCCACAGAAACACCGAAAATTGAAACGTTTTCTCCAACATCAGCTTCCTGCCCCACTCGGATTTTCAGGAATATCCAGTGATGTCCGTGCTGACCCTGTGCCCTGAGGGGATTTCACTGGTTCCAGACACAGCAGGCCCAGGAAAAAACCACCCAAAACCCCCAAAAACCCTGGCTAACGGCCAGAAAATTGGGCAAACACGCTGTAAACATTCCAAAGTTGGACAGGGATGGAGGAAAAGGCTGGTTTGGATGCACAGAGCTCCGGGGAGCCAGAGCAGAAGCGACATTCCCACACTGGCAGGGCAGGCAGGCCCTCGGGATAATCCCTGCGTGGGCACCCAGGGCTGGATAAATCCCACAGACACATCCCAGAACTGCTGGAAACACGGAGAGATCCCGGGCTGAGAGCATGGAATGGGAATCACCGATCACAAAAGGCTCCAGGAAAACACCGAGGGGCCAAGAGGATTCCTGAGAGAGGCACAGCTCCGTGTCCAGGAGTTGTGGCTGGACACCAGAGGGAGGGAGGATATAGAGGATGCTGGAAAGTGGGAAAAATGCCCCAAATCTGACCCAAATCTGACCCAAATCTGAGCCAGAATGAGACAAGGAGCGCTGGGGCTGCACTGGATGAGCCCAGCACCGCCCCATTCCCTCCTTCCCACCCATCCAGGAGCGGAGCAGGAGCTGGGATGAGCCCTCCACATCCCTGAGCCTCGATCCACACCCAGCGAGAAGAGTCCTCACTTCCCATCAAACATTTCTGGGAAAAGATCCAAGAGCTGGGAGCGCCTTCCTCATCCTCCTGCTGCCCAAACCAGAGCCTGGAGATGGGGTTTTGCTTTTGGGGTGCTGCACGGTGCCGTTCCCACCCTGTCCCCCTTTTTCTGGAGCTCCGTTCCAGCCACCCCAGCGCTCGGGAAATTCCATCAACCCCAAATCCCTCATGGGCTGGGATGGGGCAGCAGAGCCAAGGAAAATAATGTGCAATAATCCCATTGAAATGATTTCAGGGATGGCTGCAAGAGGGAAGCCATTCCCTGTGTCCTGTCACTCCAGCCCTCTGCAGCTCTCCTGGAGCCCCTTCAGGCCCTGGAATGCTCTGGAAGCTCTCCCTGGATCTATCCCTTCTCCAGGGGAACATTCCCAGCTCTCCCAGCCTTGCTGGTGTCACTGCCACTGCCCCTCAGACAAGCTCTGAACGGCTCAGGAGGATTTATCCCAGGTTATCCCAGGAATTCCTGCGTGCCAAAGCCTCAGCTCTGCTCCCAGCACCGGCACCTGGAGCTGCAGGAATGTTCCCCAAATGGAACTTGGAACCTTCAGGGTCCTGGGTCCTTCTGGAGTCTGAGGCAGCAGAACCCCCTGGACACCGACAGGGAATGGGGCTGGGAAGGTTCTGGAGCCCCAGGAACAGCTCTGGGAGCTGGGAAGGTTCTGGAGCCCCAGGAAGAGCTCTGGGAGCTGGGAAGGTTCTGGAGCCCCAGGAAGAGCTCTGGGAGCTGGGAAGGTTCTGGAGCCCCAGGATCAGCTCTGGGAGCTGGGAAGGGGCTCAGCCTGGAGCAAAGGGGGATCAGGGGGACCTTGTGGCTCTGCACAAGTCCCTGGCAGGAGGGGACAGCCGGGGGGTCGGGCTGTGCTGCCAGGAACAGGGACAGGAGGAGAGGGAACGGCCTCAGGATGGGCCAGGACAGGCTCAGGATGGGCCAGGACAGGCTCAGGATGGGCCAGGACAGGCTCAGGGTGGGCCAGGACAGGCTCAGGATGGGCCAGGACAGGCTCAGGATGGGCCAGGACAGGCTCAGGCTGGGCCAGGACAGGCTCAGGATGGGCCAGGACAGGCTCAGGGTGGGCCAGGACAGGCTCAGGCTGGGCCAGGACAGGCTCAGGGTGGGCAGCAGCAGGAATTTTCCCATGGAAAGGGGGTCAGGCCCTGGAAGTGCCCAGGGAGGTTTGCAGGGCCCATCCCTGCAGGGATTTCAGAGCCCTGTGACAGTGGCACTTGGTCAGTGGTGGCCCTGGCACTGCTGGTTGGACTTGATGAGCTCCGAGGGATTTTCCAAACCCAAACAATTCCATGATTCAATTAAAAACACCCAGAGGAGCAGAGAAACCCAGGAGCTGCAGGTGGGGGCAGCTGGAGCAGCTGCACTCAGGTGAGCTCCTCACAGGTACCCCCAGGTGAGCCCCACGGTGCCTGAGCACCAGCCCCAGCATCCCCAAGGTCCCCATCACCTTCCCTGGCTTCTCCTGGAGCTCCAGAATCCCAGGAGGGTGGGGAAGGGCTGGAATTGCCAGAGCAGCTGGGGCCGCCCCTGGATCCCGGGAATGGCCAAGGAAAGCTTGGAGCAGCCTGGGATGGTGGGATTGGAATGGGATGGGATTGAAGGTCCCTGGATCCCATCCCAAACCATTCTGGGATTTGGGAGGCTCTGGGTCCATCCCGAGGGATTTTTCTGGAAGTTGGGGCTGGAAAAGGGAAGGGAGAGCCTTCCTGCAGTGCTGAGATTGCCAGGGAAAGGCCTGGATGCCAAAATTCCTTCCTGGAGCGGAGCCGGGGCAGGGCTGGAGAGAGGGAATGGAGGGAATTCCCTGGGAAAGGGGAGCTGGGGCTGGGATGTTGGGAATTGGGAATTGGGAATTGCTGGCTGGGCTGGAATTGCCAGAGCAGCTGGGGCTGCCCCTGGATCCCTGGCAGTGGCCAAGGGCAGGCTGGAGCCTGGGGCTGGGAGCAGCCTGGGCCAGTGGGAGCTGTGGGGGGCACTGGGGGGGCTCGGGGGTCCCTTCCATCCCAAACCATTCCATGAATCCCTGTCCTGTGAGCACGGCAGGCTCCTGTCCCCTCCTGGGGGTCCCTGGCCGGGGCTGGGCCCATCCACGCTCCCTCCCTCGGGTCCCCAGCACCACCCCGGGCCCGTCTCAGCCGGGATTCCCCGGTAAATCCCGGGATTTGCTCGGAGCCCCGCAGTCTCCATCTGCTGCAAATCCCACGGCAGCTCCTGCGGGCTGGCACTGCCCCGGGACAGCGCAGAGAGAGCCCAGAGCTGCTGGGGAGCCCTGGGGAATGAATGACAGCTTCCCCCCTGGGAACTGTGTGCTGCCCCACATCCCATCCTGACCCACATCCTGCCCCACGTCCATCCTGACCCACATCCTGCCCCACATCCATCCCGACCCACATCCCATCCCTGCCCCACATCCTGACCCACATCCATCCTGACCCACATCCCATCCCTGCCCCACATCCATCCCGACCCACATCCCATCCCTGCCTCACATCCATCTTGCCCCACATCCATCCTGACCCACATCCCATCCTGACCCACATCCATCCTGACCCACATCCCATCCTGACCCACATCCATCCCGACCCACATCCCATCCCTGCCTCACATCCATCCTGACCCACATCCATCCTGCCCCACATCCCGTCCTGCCCCACATCCCGTCCTGCCCCACATCCCATCCCATCCTGCCCCACATCCATCCCATCTCATCCCAGCCCCACATCCATCCTGCCCCACATCCCATCCCTGTCCCACATCCCATCCTGACCCTCATCCCATCCTGCCCCACATCCATCCTGCCCCACATCCATCCTGCCCCACATCCATCCTGCCCCACATCCCATCCCTGCTCCACATCCATCCTGCCCCATATCCATCCTGCCCCATATCCATCCTGCCCCATCCCATCTCTAATCCCATCTCCAGCCCCACATCCCTGCAGCCCCATCCCATCTCCAGCCCCATCTCCCCACGGAGACAAGACCTTCACCACCACACCCCCTCTGCAGACTTTCCCTCCTCGGATGTTTCCTTCTCCCACTCCCTGCGGTCTCCCAAACCCTGGGCACGAGGTGTGCGGCAGAATTTCCCCTTTTATGGTGAAAGGCAGCAGATCCCAGCTTGGGGAGCTGCCCCCAGCCCTGCTCCTCCCTGCGATGGCTTCCACAGCTCCCAGCTGCTCCCTCCGCGCTTCCTACGGGCTCTGGAGCCGGGAACAGATTTCTCAGGATGACTCAGAGGATCCCAGCCCTGTGCCTGTCTCATGACTTCACCCTGGCAGGCTCCAGGCTGGATTTCTGGATTTCTGGAGCTGCCGATTCATCCCCTCGTGCCGGCCGGGCTGGGATGACGGATCACATTCCTCCTCCTGCCTGGCCTGCTGCCACCTGCATCCCTCCCGGCCGGGAGGAACGGCTCACACCCGCTCACCGATGCTCGGGAAAGGCCTCTGGGGAAAAGGAGCCGCTTTTTCTTGGGGAAAAAACCTCCCTGAAAAGGGCAAGACTGCAATCAGGGATGGTTTGGGTGGTTTGGAACCCCCGAGCCCCCGCAGTGCCACCCTGCCATGGCAGGGACGCCTCCTGCTGTCCCAGGGTCCAGCCTGGCCTTGGGCACTGCCAGGGGATAAAGGAAAGAGCTCCAGCAGCTGCTCCTTGAAACCAGACCCAGATCCCAAACACAGCAAACCTCGAGTTCTGCACCAGCATTTAACAAAAGTACAAAATCCCAACACCCTCGATGGAATCCCCAAGAGACCCAACACTTGTGAAAGGTCCTCATGTAAAACCAGAGCTGCCAAGAGAACCTCGGGCCAGAGAAGAAAATCCACATTTTCTCCCTCTGTGTTAATAATGATTGAGGTGATTCCAGTGCCGGGAGTTGGGAGGGAAAAGGGGGAACAGGGATGCCATGGAGAGCGGGCAGAAGGTGGCTGCAGATTCTGTGTGACAGGAGCAAAGCAGCCTCCAAACGTGGCCCAAAGCCATCCAAACCGGGGGGACAGAAAACGTGAAGTGAAAACACAGACCTGAGTCAGGAGAGCTGAGAGGAACTCGGAGAGGGAGGAAGGAGAAGTTTAATGGATGGAGAAATCCCCCGGGAGAGGCCGTGGCTGGGAGGAGCTGGGTGAGGAGAGGGAATGGCTCTGGGGCTGTCTGCAGTGCCACTGTCCCCCTGCCCTGCTGCCACATCCCCAGCACAGCGCTCTGGGCACCTGGGACAAGGGGGAACGGCCTCCAGATGGAATTAGATGGGATAGCAGGAAGAAATTCTTGGCTCTAGGGTGCTGAGGCACTGCCACCTGCCAGGGATGGATCCTTTTCCATGGGGAAATTCCTGCTGCTGCCCACCCTGAGAAATTCCCTGTCCTCCTGTCCCTGGGAGCAGAGCCTGGCCCCTCGTGCCAGGGAGCTGCAGGAAATCACCCTCCTGATGTTCTGCATGAAATCATCTTCCTGATGTTCTGCAGGAAATCACCCTCCTGATGTTCTGCAGGAAATCACCTTGCTGCTGTTCTGCAGGAAATCACCTTGCTGCTGCTCTGCAGGAAATCACCCTCCTGATGTTCTGCAGGAAATCACCTTCCTGATGTTCTGCAGGAAATCACCTTCCTGATGTTCTGCAGGAAATCACCTTGCTGCTGTTCTGCAGGAAATCACCTTCCTGATGTTCTGCAGGAAATCACCTTCCTGATGTTCTGCAGGAAATCACCTTCCTGATGTTCTGCAGGAAATCACCTTGCTGCTGTTCTGCAGGAAATCACCTTCCTGATGTTCTGCAGGAAATCACCCTCCTGATGTTCTGCAGGAAATCACCCTCCTGATGTTCTGCAGGAAATCACCTTCCTGATGTTCTGCAGGAAATCACCTTCCTGATGTTCTGCAGGAAATCACCTTGCTGCTGCTCTGCAGGAAATCACCTTGCTGATGTTCTGCAGGAAATCACCCTCCTGATGTTCTGCAGGAAATCACCCTCCTGATGTTCTGCAGGAAATCACCTTCCTGATGTTCTGCAGGAAATCACCTTCCTGATGTTCTGCAGGAAATCACCTTGCTGCTGCTCTGCAGGAAATCACCTTGCTGCTGCTCTGCAGGAATTGCCAGCCCGGGAACACCTGACAGGTGTGGCTGGAGCTCGCTCCTGCAGACAATTCCTGCAGGAACCAGCCGGATCTCGCTGCTGCCGTGAGCTGGGCTGTGTCTGAGCTCACCTTGATCCCACCAGGAGCTCATCCCGGTCCTTCCTGATGCTCTGGGGGTCCCTGGGCTCCCCCCACGGGAGCAGCCGGGCTTTGCTCAGCCCTTCAACCCCTCGGCTGAAGGCAGCAACTGTCCTGAGCTGGACACTGGACACTGTCCTGAGATGGACACTGTCCTGGGCTGCTGGACACTGTCCTGGGCTGGGCACTGTCCTGAGATGGACACTGTCCTGGACACTGGACACTGTCCTGGGCTGGGCACTGTCCTGGGCTGGGCACTGTCCTGGACACTGGACACTGTCCTGGGCTGCTGGACACTGTCCTGGGCTGGGCACTGCCAGGGCTGAGACCCCACAGCTCTGGCCCCACAGCTCTGGCCCCACAGCCATGGCCCCACAGCAATGGCCCCACAGCTCTGTCCCCACACCAGTGCAAGGGCCTGAAAGCAGAACACAAACTTTTCCCACATAGCAGAGCGACGTTATGGCAGCTTTGGAGCAGAGCTGACTCGGAATCAGGGGATTGTTTGGGTTGGGAAAGCATCGGGCCTGACCATTCCAGCCCTGCCAAGGCCACCAGGGAGCTGTCCCCAGGTGACTCCATCCCTGCCCTGGGCAGCTGAGCCAGGGCTGCACAGCCCTTTCCAGGAGAGAATTCCCAAAAATCCACCTGAGCCTGTCCTGGCCCAGCCTGAGCCTGTCCTGGCCCATCCTGAGCCTGTCCTGGCCCACCCTGAGCCTGTCCTGGCCCATCCTGAGCCTGTCCTGGTCCATCCTGAGCCTGTCCTGGCCCATCCTGAGCCTGTCCTGGCCCACCCTGAGCCTGTCCTGGCCCAGCCTGAGGCCGTTCCCTCTCCTCCTGTCCCTGTTCCTGGCAGCACAGCCCGACCCCCCGGCTGTCCCCTCCTGCCAGGGACTTGTGCAGAGCCACAAGGTCCCCCTGATCCCCCTTTGCTCCAGGCTGAGCCCCTTCCCAGCTCCCAGAGCTGTTCCTGGGGCTCCAGAACCTTCCCAGCTCCCAGAGCTCTTCCTGGGGCTCCAGAACCTTCCCAGCTCCCAGAGCTCTTCCTGGGGCTCCAGAACCTTCCCAGCTCCATCCCTGGACACCTCCAGCCCCTTCCCAGCTCCCTCAGGAATTCTCCAGCCCCTTCCCAGCTCCTCAGGAATTCTCCAGCCCCTTCCCAGCTCCCTCAGGAATTCTCCAGCCCTTTCCCAGCTCCCTCAGGAATTCTCCAGCCCTTTCCCAGCTCCCTCAGGAATTCTCCAGCCCCTTCCCAGCTCCCTCAGGAATTCTCCAGCCCTTTCCCAGCTCCCTCAGGAGTTCTCCAGCCCTTTCCCAGCTCCATTCCCTTCCCTGGGAAGGACATCATGCTGGGATCAGTGGGATCAGGAGCTGATCAGTCCTGCCCTGGGAGGGGGTGGCGGTGACAGCGGCGGTGACAAGACACAAGTGGCTTTATCTGAGCAGATGGGGCAGGAAGAGGCTGCAGAGCTCAGGGAGAAGCTGCTTTGCTGCATTTCCTGCAGCTCCCTGCAGAAACACCTCAGCTCAATCACCCCACACTCGGCTCTTCCTCCCCAAAAATCCCCCAGTGCCACCAGATCTCCATCATCAGCAGCTCAGACACGCTCCAGGCCCTGTGGATCCAGGCTGCTCCCTGCCAGGGGACACGTGGCACCGGGAGCCGCTCCATAAACAAAAACATCTGGAATTGGTGCGGGAGGAAAGGAGAGGGAGGGTCCTCACTGCTGCTCCTCCCGACCCCCAACCACTGCCTGCCCCTAAAGCACTTCCTAAATCCTTCCACGGGTCCCACGAGGCTCTAAATCCTTCCACAGGGTCCCAACAGTTCCCAAATCCTTCCACAGGGTCCCAGCAGTTCCTAAATCCTCACACAGGGTCTCAACAGTCCTGAAATCCTTCCACAGGGTCCCAGCAGTCCCTAAATCCTTCCACAGGGTCCCACCAGACCCCAAATCCTTCCACAGGGTCCCAACAGTTCCCAAATCCTTCCACAGGGTCCCAACAGTTCCTAAATCCTTCCACGGGGTCCCAACAGTTCCTAAATCCTCACACAGGGTCTCAACAGTCCCTGAATCCTTCCACAGGGTCCCATCAGACCCCAAATCCTTCCACAGGGTTCCACCAGACCCCAAATCCTTCCACAGGGTCCCAACAGTTCCTAAATCCTCCCACAGGGTCCCAGCAGCCCCTAAATCCTTCCACAGGGTCCCAACAGTTCCCAAATCCTTCCACAGGGTCCCAACAGTTCCTAAATCCTTCCACAGGGTCCCAACAGTTCCTAAATCCTTCCACGGGGTCCCACGAGGCTCTAAATCCTTCCACAGGGTCCCACCAGACCCCAAATCCTTCCACAGGGTCCCAACAGTTCCTACATCATCACACAGGGTCCCAGCAGTCCCCAAATCCTTCCACAGGGTCTCAACAGTTCCTAAATCCTCCCACAGGGTCCCAGCAGCCCCTAAATCCTCTCACAGGGTCTCAACAGTCCCTAAATCCTTCCATAGGGTCCCACCAGCCCCCAAACACCCCCAGAGGGTCCCAGCAGCCCCCAAGCGTCCCCAGAGGGTCCCAGCAGCCCCCAGACCCTCCAGGCCTGCCCTGGAAGGGCCGAACACCCTCAGGACATGGGAAGGACCATTCCCAGAGTCAGGAATTCCCTGCCCCGAGGCCGGGCAGGCTCTGGGAGCTCGCCTTGGCCACAAGAGCAGCATTTAGTGGTCAGGAGCTGAGCAGCCACAGCAGGAACAGAGCAGCCCTGGAGGCGTCACCGCTGCGATCCCGGAGAGAGGAGGGAGGAAAGCTCCTGCAGATCCCGTCCCTGCTGCCCCCAGGTGTCGCAGGGATCCAAACCAAAGGGGTTTTTGGGGTGAACTCCTCCCCCTGCAGCTCCAGGGCACGTCCCAAGCGGGGTTTGTTTGTGTTTTTAGCACCCACAAAAGCGCAGCTGCTGCCCCAGCCCGGTGCTGGAATGGGAAAAGGGAACTGGCTCCAAGGAAAGGCTTCGGGTTGAGGGAAAAACATGAGCTGGGGTGAGGGAGAGCGGAGAGAAAAGTGCTAAATCCTCACTGGCAGCACATAAATATCACCAAAAAACAGGACAAGGATCTGGGAACGACACCTGGGCTGTGTGAACACCTCACCTTCAGCCACCTTCCCAAAACAGGGACAGCCAGCTCCAGGGAACAGCACTCACCCTCCCTGCTCACAGCAGCAGGGAATTCTGGCAAGGAAACCCAGCTGGACACGGGAACGTGTCTGAAATGGGAGAGATGAGCAGCCCAGAGCTGCAGCTCTCATCTCCCTGCTCCATGTCCAGCCTGACACATCCAAACCGATAAAAACAATCTTCATTCCAGCATGGAAGAGGAGGGGTGTGCAGGGAATGGAGCTGGGAAGGGGCTGGAGGTGTCCAGGGAACGGAGCTGGGAAGGTTCTGGAGCCCCAGGAACAGCTCTGGGAGCTGGGAAGGTTCTGGAGCCCCAGGAACAGCTCTGGGAGCTGGGAAGGTTCTGGAGCCCCAGGAAGAGCTCTGGGAGCTGGGAAGGTTCTGGAGCCCCAGGAACAGCTCTGGGAGCTGGGAAGGTTCTGGAGCCCCAGGAACAGCTCTGGGAGCTGGGAAGGTTCTGGAGCCCCAGGAACAGCTCTGGGAGCTGGGAAGGTTCTGGAGCCCCAGGAACAGCTCTGGGAGCTGGGAAGGGGCTCAGCCTGGAGCAAAGGGGGATCAGGGGGACCTTGTGGCTCTGCACAAGTCCCTGGCAGGAGGGGACAGCCGGGGGGTCGGGCTGTGCTGGCAGGAACAGGGACAGGAGGAGAGGGAACGGCCTCAGGGTGGGCCAGGACAGGCTCAGGCTGGGCCAGGACAGGCTCAGGATGGGCCAGGACAGGCTCAGGATGGGCCAGGACAGGCTCAGGGTGGGCCAGGACAGGCTCAGGGTGGGCCAGGACAGGCTCAGGCTGGGCCAGGACAGGCTCAGGGTGGGCCAGGACAGGCTCAGGATGGGCCAGGACAGGCTCAGGGTGGGCCAGGACAGGCTCAGGGTGGGCAGCAGCAGGAATTTCCCCATGGAAAGGGGGTCAGGCCCTGGAAGTGCCCAGGGAGGTTTGCAGGGCCCATCCCTGCAGGGATTTCAGAGCCCTGTGACAGTGGCACTTGGGGACAGGCTCAGTGGTGGCCTTGGCAGGGCTGGGAACGGCTGCACTGGACGGGCTCTGAGGGCTTTTCCAACCTGAACAAGTCCATAATTCCAAGATGAATCTGTCCCCATCCACAAGCACACCTCGCTGGAGCTGGAGGAGCTCAGGCCCCACCCTGGGGACAGCTGTGACCCCGTCACTGTCACTGTCACTGTCCAACTCCCGGGTGGGACCCACAGAGCTGCTCCTCCCGGGCAGGAGTTCAAAGGGAAGGAGATGAGGATTGATGGAGCAGCTGGAATCACAAGAGCCGCAGTTCCCAGGCCGCTGGACGCAGCTGGAAACTGAGGGGGCCAGCGGGAGGGGTGACCCCTTCCAGAGGCAGCCAGTGGCTGCACATGGAATCCGGGAATCCTGGGATGGTTTGGGATAGAAGGGACCCCCAAACCCCCCAGTGCCCCCCACAGCTCCCACTGGCCCAGGCTGCTCCCAGCCCCAGGCTCCAGCCTGCCCTTGGCCACTGCCAGGGATCCAGGGGCAGCCCCAGCTGCTCTGGCAATTCCAGCCCAGCCAGCAATTCCCAATTCCCAATTGCCAACATCCAGCCCTGTCCTCTGGCACTGGGAGCCATTCCCTGGCCCTGCAGCCCTGTCCCAGTCCCTCTGCAGCTCTCCTGGAGCCCCTTCAGGCCCTGCAGGGGCTCTCAGCTCTCCCTGGACCCTTCTCCTCTCCAGGGGAACATTCCCAGCTCTCCTGGAGCCCCTTCAGGCCCTGGAATGTTCTGGAAGCTCTCCCTGGACCCTTCTCCTCTCCAGGGGAACATTCCCAGCTCTCCTGAAGCCCCTTCAGGTTCTGCAATGTTCTGGAAGCTCTCCCTGCATCCTTCTCCTCTCCAGGTGAGCACCCCCAGCTCTCCCAGCCTGGCTCCAGAACAGAGAGGGCCCAGCAGCCCTGGAGCAGCTCTGGGGCCTCTCTGGATTTTTCCCTCTCACATTCCCACCTTTCCCACCACGGGCACGTGGCCGGGAGCAGCTCTGCACGTGGCAGGGCCATTCCCAGCCTCGGTTTCCCTGTGCAAATATTGACCCAGAGCAAACAGCTCCACCACTGCAGCCATCCCCGGGGGCTTCTCCATGGCTGGGATTTTCCTGGAGGCTCCCAGAACCCGGCTGAGTCAAAGCCTGAGTCACTCGGCCACGCACGACAGAGGGACACGGGTGGGTCCTTCAGGAGAGCCAGAACCCAACCCAAAACACGGCTGGGACGGCTGCAGGAGGAGCCCTGAGAGCCCTGCCCTGCCCTGGGATCCTCCTCAGCTTCTCCCACCAGGAACCAGCCCCAGGAGCTCCTGGGGAAGGGCAGGATTTGTCCCGTGTCCTCACAAAATCCACCCCAAAACCTGCCCCAAACACCTCATGGGAAGAAACAGCTCTGAGCAGGGAGCAGCTTCCTCCTGTCGCCCACGGAGCCACCGAGCCCCGGGCTGGGAGTGTGAGGAAGGCACAAACGTGGGGTGATGCTGCTCTGTGAGCAGGAAACTGAGAAACCACGGCCCCTTCCCGAGGCCTCTGAGCAGCCTCGGCATCCTCCAGAGCCAGCCCGGCACCCACGGGACAGCAGCAGCTCCTGTGGAGTGCAGCAGGGACCACTCATGGAATGGTTTGGGATAGAGGGGACCCCCAAACCCCCCAGTGCCCCCCACAGCTCCCACTGGCCCAGGCTGCTCCCAGCCCCAGGCTCCAGCCTGCCCTTGGCCACTGCCAGGGATCCAGGGGCAGCCCCAGCTGCTCTGGCAATTCCAGCCCAGCCAGCAATTCCCAATTCCCAATTCCCAACATCCCAGCCCCAGCTCCCCTTTCCCAGGGAATTCCCTCCATTCCCTCTCTCCAGCCCTGCCCCGGCTCCGCTCCAGGAAGGAATTTTGGCATCCAGGCCTTTCCCTGGCAATCTCAGCACTGCAGGAAGGCTCTCCCTTCCCTTTTCCAGCCCCAACTTCCAGAAAAATCCCTCGGGATGGACCCAGAGCCTCCCAAATCCCAGAATGGTTTGGGATGGGATCCAGGGACCTTCAATCCCATCCCATTCCAATCCCACCATCCCAGGCTGCTCCAAGCTTTCCTTGGCCATTCCCGGGATCCAGGGGCAGCCACAGCTGCTCTGGCAATTCCCAATTCCCAACATCCAGCTCTGCCCTCTGGTAGCTTAAAAGGAAGCTTTTAAAGCTTTTAAAATGTGCTCCTGGAGCTGGTTCCCGGTGGGAGAATCTGAAGGGGATCCGCAGGCCAGGGCAGGGCTCTCAGGGCTCATCCTGCTGCTGATTTTCCTGGCTCTGGGAAATCCCAAATGGATGCTCTGGGAAATCCCAAATCAATGCCAAGCTGGGTTTTGGCTCCCACCATCCAGGCCTTGCCCATCCAGTGCTCCCTGTCCAAAACTTCCAGACTCCTTCAGCCACAGTTTGGAATTGAGCTGTCCTGGATTCTCAGGGCATGGGGGATGCACAGAGAAAGCCCCTCAGATCCCAAGGTAAAACCAGGCACAATCCCAGCTCTGGGAAGCTGTCATTCCCTTTAATCCCAAAGTAAAACCAGGCACAATCCCAGCTCTGGGAAGCTGTCATTCCCAGGTAAAACCAGGCACAATCCCAGCTCTGGGAAGCTGTCATTCCCTTTAATCCCAAAGTAAAACCAGGCACAATCCCAGCTCTGGGAAGCTGTCATTCCCAGGTAAAACCAGGCACAATCCCAGCTCTGGGAAGCTGTCATTCCCTTTAATCCCAAAGTAAAACCAGGCACAATCCCAGCTCTGGGAAGCTGTCATTCCCAGGCAGATCCAAGCACAATCCCAGCTCTGGGAAACTGTCATTCCCTTTAATCCCAAAGTAAAACCAGGCACAATCCCAGCTCTGGGAAGCTGTCATTCCCTTTAATCCCAAAGTAAAACCAGGCCCAGTCCCAGCTCTGGGAAGCTGTCATTCCCAAAGTAAAACCAGGCACAATCCCAGCTCAGGGAAGCTGTCATTCCCTTTAATCCCAAAGTAAAACCAGGCACAATCCCAGCTCTGGGAAGCTGTCATTCCCTTTAATCCCAAAGTAAAACCAGGCACAATCCCAGCTCTGGGAAGCTGTCATTCCCTTTAATCCCAAAGTAAAACCAGGCACAATCCCAGCTCTGGGAAGCTGTCATTCCCAAGGTAAAACCAGGCACAATCCCAGCTCTGGGAAGCTGTCATTCCCAGGTAGATCCAGGCACAATCCCAGCTCTGGGAAGCTGTCATTCCCAGGTAGATCCAGGCACAATCCCAGCTCTGGGAAGCTGTCATTCCCAAGGTAGATCCAGGCACAATCCCAGCTCTGGGAAGCTGTCATTCCCTTTAATCCCACGGTAAAACCAGGCACAATCCCAGCTCTGGGAAGCTGTCATTCCCAGGTAGATCCAGGCACAATCCCAGCTCTGGGAAGCTGTCATTCCCAGGTAAAACCAGGCCCAGTCCCAGCTCTGGGAAGCTGTCATTCCCAGGTAAAACCAGGCACAATCCCAGCTCTGGGAAGCTGTCATTCCCTTTAATCCCAAAGTAAAACCAGGCACAGTCCCAGCTCTGGGAAGCTGTCATTCCCTTTAATCCCAAAGTAAAACCAGGCACAATCCCAGCTCTGGGAAGCTGTCATTCCCAGGTAGATCCAGGCACAATCCCTGCTCTGGGAAGCTGTCATTCCCAAGGTAAAACCAGGCACAATCCCAGCTCAGGGAAGCTGTCATTCCCTTTAATCCCAAGGTAAAACCAGGCACAATCCCAGCTCTGGGAAGCTGTCATTCCCAGGTAAAACCAGGCACAATCCCAGCTCTGGGAAGCTGTCATTCCCAGGTAAAACCAGGCACAATCCCAGCTCTGGGAAGCTGTCATTCCCGGGTAAAACCAGGCACAATCCCAGCTCTGGGAAGCTGTCATTCCCAGGCAGATCCAGGCACAATCCCAGCTCTGGGAAGCTGTCATTCCCAAAGTAAAACCAGGCACAATCCCAGCTCAGGGAAGCTGTCATTCCCTTTAATCCCAAAGTAAAACCAGGCACAATCCCAGCTCTGGGAAGCTGTCATTCCCTTTAATCCCAAGGTAAAACCAGGCACAATCCCAGCTCTGGGAAGCTGTCATTCCCAGGTAAAACCAGGCACAGTCCCAGCTCTGGGTTTGTCCCTGCCATGGCAGGGGGGCACTGGGGGGGCTCGGGGGTCCCTTCCCACCCAAACCACCCCAGGATTGTCTCTCTGGAGATGCTGCAGAGCCACCTCAGCTCCCAGCACCCCTGCAGACCTTTCCCTTTCACATCCCCAGCTGCAACCCCGTCCCTGCCCGACCACAAATCCCACAGAGCTCCGGCAGCGCCCAGGGGCCCGTCCGGCCCTGCTGCAGCTCAGCCCAGCTCTGTTTGCTGCTGAGGCTGCCAGGGAAGGTGCCAGCCTGGCACGGCCCAGCCTGGCACAGCTCTGGCACAGCCCAGCCTGGCACAGCTCTGGCACAGCCCAGCCTGGCACAGCCCAGCTCTGGCACAGCCCAGCCTGGCACGGCCCAGCCTGGCACAGCTCTGGCACAGCCCAGCCTGGCACGGCCCAGCCTGGCACGGCCCAGCCTGGCACGGCCCAGCCTGGCACAGCCCAGCCTGGCACAGCTCTGGCACAGCCCAGCCTGGCACAGCCCCACTCTGGCACGGCCCAGCCTGGCACAGCACAGCTCTGGCACAGCCCGGCCTGGCACAGCCCAGCCTGGCACAGCCCTGGCACAGCCCAGCCTGGCACAGCTCTGGCACAGCCCAGCCTGGCACAGCCCAGCCTGGCACAGCCCGGCCTGGCACAGCCCAGCCTGGCACAGCTCTGGCACAGCCCAGCCTGGCACAGCCCAGCCTGGCACAGCTCTGGCACAGCCCAGCCTGGCACAGCTCTGGCACAGCTCTGGCACAGCTCTGGCACAGCCCAGCCTGGCACAGCCCAGCCTGGCACAGCTCTGGCACAGCCCAGCTCTGGCACAGCTCTGGCACAGCCCCGCTCTGGCACAGCCCAGCCTGGCACAGCCCACGGCTCTGCCAGAGCAACCCAACCTGTACAGCAATTAGTCACCGGCAGATGAGCGCCGCTGCCCTTCCTCCAGCATTATCTAAGCAGGGAGGGGGGTGGGAAAACAGAGCTGGGAATGCTGCCAGGCTGATCCCAAAAAGCCACAGAACTGCTCTGGGTCCATCGCTACATCCCTGGGGACAGGATGCAGGGGAAGGCTCGGACACCTCCAGGCTGGCATGGGCAGGGGTTTGCTGTGGCTGTCACAGAGCTGCCACCAGTGCTGGGGCCTCATCCTGGACACGTCACTTGTCACTGGGCCCTCCCAGCAGCCAGGAGCCTCGGGCCGGTGTCTGGGACCTGTCCCTTCCCTCACAGGGCATCCTGGATCCATCCCAGCAGCCAGGGCATCCTGGATCCATCCTCTTCCTTCCCAGGGCATCCTGGATCCATCCCTCTCCTTCCCAGAGCATCCTGGATTCATCCCCTTCCTTCCCAGAGCATCCTGGATCCATCCTCCTCCTTCCCAGGGCATCCTGGATCCATCCTCTTCCTTCCCAGAGCATCCTGGATCCATCCCTCTCCTTCCCAGGGCATCCTGGATCCATCCTCTTCCTTCCCAGAGCATCCTGGATCCATCCCTCTCCTTCCCAGAGCATCCTGGATCCATCCCTCTCCTTCCCAGAGCATCCTGGATCCATCCTCTTCCTTCCCAGGGCATCCTGGATCCATCCTCTTCCTTCCCAGAGCATCCTGGATCCATCCCTCTCCTTCCCAGAGCATCCTGCATCCATCCTCTTCTTTCCCAGGGCATCCTGGATCCATCCTCTTCCTTCCCAGGGCATCCTGGATCCATCCCTCTCCTTCCCAGAGCATCCTGGATCCATCCTGCTCCTTCCCAAGGCATCCTGGATCCATCCCTCTCCTTCCCAGGGTATCCTGGATCCATCTCCCTCCTTCCCAGAGCATCCTGGATCCATCCCATTCCTTCCCAGGGCATCCTGGATCCATCCCATTCCTTCCCAGGGCATCCTGGATCCATCCCATTCCTTCCCAGAGCATCCTGGATCCATCCTCTTCCTTCCCAGGGCATCCTGGATCCATCCCTCTCCTTCCCAGAGCATCCTGGATCCATCCTGCTCCTTCCCAAGGCATCCTGGATCCATCCCTCTCCTTCCCAGGGCATCCTGGATCCATCCCTCTCCTTCCCAGGGCATCCTGGATCCATCCCTCTCCTTCCCAGAGCATCCTGGATCCATCCCATTCCTTCCCAGGGCATCCTGGATCCATCCCAGCAGCCAGGGCATCCTGGATCCATCCCCCTCCTTCCCAGAGCATCCTGGATCCATCCCTCTCCTTCCCAGAGCATCCTGGATCCATCCCTCTCCTTCCCAGAGCATCCCAGATCCATCCTCTTCCTTCCCAAGGCATCCTGGATCCATCTCCCCACAATATCCTGGACCCATCCCCTCCGTGCAGAGGTGAGTTAAATCCAAAATAAAGTGAATTTTTACATCAGAAGAAGATGATTTGCGCAGTGTGAGCTCCTCCCTTCCCATGGCACAGAATCATGGAGTGATTTGGGTGGGAAGGGACAGGAAGCTCCTCTCGATCCCAGGCTGTTCCCATCCCCGTGTCCAGCACTGCCAGGGATCCAGGGGCAGTCACAGCTCCAGGAATTCCATTCTCGAGCCTCCCCACGCTCCCAGCCAGGAATTCCTTCCCAATATCCCACCTGAACCTGCTCTTCCTTGTGGCTGTCCCACTGCAGCCAACCACGTCACCCCACAGCATCATCCCCCTCCCCAAACAAATCCCAACAACCCCGGGCACACGGGGGACATTGCTGCTCCCCTGGAAACTCAGGGAGTCACAGCGAGGAACACCGGGAGCCAGGAACACCGGGAGCGAGGAACACCGGGAGCCAGGAACACCGGGAGCCAGGAACACCGGGCCCAAAGAACACCGGGAGCGAGGAACACTGGGAGCAAGGAACACCGGGACCAAGGAACACCTGCCATAAGGAACACCAGGCCCAAAGAACACCGGGCCCAAGGAACACCGGGCCCAAGGAACACCGGGCCCAAGGAACACCGGGCACGAAGAACACCGGGCACGAAGAACACCGGGCACAAAGAACACCAGGCACAAAGAACACCGGGCACCAGGAACACCGGGCACGAAGAACACCAGGCACAAAGAACACCAGGCATGAGGAACCCCGGGTCTCTGATCCCCACCAGTCACCAAGCAGTTCAAAGCAGCAGTCTGAAGGTGCAGCTCCCAGCTGCAGCATCCTCAGCGAGGAGAGGAGGAGGAAGATGCAGGAGGAAACACCCAGAAGCAGGACAAAAGGGGTACAACCACCCAGCATCGCTCCAGCCTCCCCCTCGCTCCTGAGAGGACGTGGAACCTGCTCCCAGATGGAATCCTGGAATGTCCCCGGCATCTCCTGCAGCCCAGGCACGACCTGAGCCACGGGAGAGCAGCTCCTGCCCATCCCAACACCCCAGGACAACGGGACACTGGGGGAAACGCCTGCAGTAACAACAACACCACCACCAAAGCAACACCACACAAGCAGAAAGCTGTCAGGAAACACCAAGCTGTGACCCAGCTCGCTCCACACACACCTCACCCCTCCTGCCCCCCACCAGGGACCCCCTCCAGCCCCGGGGACAGCGGGTGGGGCTGGGATCCACCCTGGCACCGCGGATCTGCACCGAGCTCCCGTCCATCCTCTGACAGACAAACCCTGCTCAAAACTTCCCCAGCTCCCAGCACAGCCTTGGAATAACCTCGGCGACAGCCGGGAATGTGTCCGGCGGGAAGAGATGCTGGGGGGAATTCTGCAACAAAGCCCTGATTTTAGATCATTTCACCTCCTGTGTGACCCTGCCAAAGCTCCTTTTCCCCAAGAGCTGCTGGGGCAGGAAGCAGAAGGAAACACGATGGGAAGAAACCCTTAAGCCTCAAACAAGGAACACGCCACGACCAAAACAACCAAGAGCATCACCTGACGGCGAGCAGGGATGCGGGAGAGGACACAGGAATGAGGCGTCCAACACATCCAGGGGTCAGGAGCAGCCACGGGAGCAGGGAGGGCACGAGGAGCTGCCTGAGGGGGCTGGGAGCAGGACACCCCTTCCAGGGGCTGGAGATGCTCAGGGAATGGGGCTGGGGGTTCAGCACCTCTTCCAGGGGCTGGGGATGCTCGGGGGGAGCGGGGCTGGGAGCAGGACACCCCTTCCATGGGCTGGAGATGCTCAGGGAGCGGGGCTGGGGGTTCAGCACCCATCCCAGGGGCTGGGGATGCTCGGGGGGAGCGGGGCTGGGAGCAGGACACCCCTTCCATGGGCTGGAGATGCCCAGGGAATGGGGCTGGGGATGCCCGGGGAACAGGGCTGGAGATGCTTGGGGAATGGGGCTGGGGGTTCAGCACCCATCCCAGGGGCTGGAGATGCTCAGGAAATGGGGCTGGAGATGCCCAGGGAATGGGGCTGGGGGTTCAGCACCCATCCCAGGGGCTGGAGATGCTCAGGAAATGGGGCTGGAGATGCCCAGGGAATGGGGCTGGGGGTTCAGCACCAATCCCAGGAGCTGGGGATGCTCAGGGAAAGGGGCTGGAGATGCCCAGGGAATGGGGCTGGGGGTTCAGCACCCATCCCAGGGGCTGGGGATGCCCACGGGAAGCAGGATGGGCAGCAGCACGGCCCTTGGCCGGGGCTGTGGATGCGCAGGGCCCGGGGCCGGGGCCATGCCCGGAGCACGGCAGTGTCCCCTGCAAGCCCAGCCGGTGTTTCCGGAGCGGTGACAGTCCCGGAGCACGGCAGTGTCCCCTGCAAGCCCAGCCGGTGTTTCCGGAGCGGTGACAGCTCCGTGACAAGCGGGGGAGGGGGGACACAGCGAAACCACCCAAACCCTGAACGCGCCCAACCGCGCAGGGGCGGCTCCGGCTGCCGGGAGCCTGCCCGGGACTGCTCTGAGAGGCTTCACCGGGGGCTCAGACCCGCCCGGTGCTGCCCGGCCCGGCACCGGCCACGGCCCCGCAGCCCCGGTACGGCTCCGCTGCCCCGGCCCGGGCTCTCCCCGCACGCCCGGGACGGCTCCGCAACCTCGGTCCCGGTCCAGAAGCACCCCGTAGGCCCCGAGCCCCCGGCCCGGCTCGGCCGCGGCCCCGCGCCCCCCTCACAGCCCCGGCCCCGCAGCCCCGGCCGGGGCGGCCCGCGCGGGCCCGGCCCCCCCGCGTCCCTCGGCCGCTCACCTCGTTTGCCGGGATCGTATCCCACGAGCACGAAGTAGTCCGCCAGGCGGGCCATGGCGGCGGGGGCGGCCCGGGCCGGCCCCGGGAGCCCCGCGAGGCCGCGCTCGGCTCCTCAGGGCGCCGCCGCCCGCCCGCGCCCACCGCCCGCCGCCGCCGCCATCTTGGCCCCGCAACACCGCGCATGCGCCAGCGCCGGGCGCCGCGGGGGGCGGGGCCGCGCCTCCCATTGGCTGCGGCGGGGAGGGGCCGCGCCTCCCATTGGATGAGGCCAGGAGGGACCGCGCCTCCCATTGGCTGAGGCAGGGAGGGGCGGGGTCAGCCGGGGAGGGGGCGGGGCCGGGGCGAGGGGCTTCCCCGATGGGGGGGGGCGGGACGGGGGGGCGGGGACACCCGGTGGGGGGGGGGGGGGGACATCACTGTGGGGACATCACTGTGGGGACATCACTGTGGGGACATCACTGTGGGGACATCACTGTGGGGACATCACCCCTGTGTGGGGACCCCCGCTGTGTGGGGACATCATCGCTGTGTGGGGTCATCACTGTGGGGGGGGACATCATCACTGTGTGGGGACATCATCACTGTGGCGGGGGGGACACGGGGACACCCGGGGGGGGGACATCACTGTGGGGACATCACTGTGGGGACATCACCCCTGTGTGGGGACATCACTGTGTGGGGGACATCACCCCTGTGGGGACATCACCCCTGTGGGGACATCACCCCTGTGTGGGGACATCACTGTGTGGGGGACATCACCCCTGTGGGGACATCACTGTGGGGACATCACCCCTGTGTGGGGGGACCCCCGTGTGTGGGGACATCACCTCTGTGTGGGGAGACATCACTGTGGGGGCATCACTGTGGGGACATCACTGTGGGGGGACATCACTGTGGGGACATCACCCCTGTGTGGGGGGACATCACTGTGGGGACATCACTGTGGGGACATCACCCCTGTGTGGGGACATCACCCCTGTGTGGGGGGACATCACTGTGGGGACATCACCCCTGTGTGGGGGGACATCACTGTGGGGACATCACTGTGGGGACATCACTGTGGGGGGACATCACCTCTGTGTGGGGGACATCACTGTGGGGACATCACCCCTGTGTGGGGGGACATCACTGTGGGGACATCACTGTGGGGACATCACTGTGGGGACATCACTGTGGGGGCATCACTGTGGGGACATCACTGTGGGGACATCACCCCTGTGTGGGGGACATCACTGTGGGGAGACATCACCTCTGTGTGGGGGGACATCACTGTGGGGACATCACTGTGGGGACATCACTCTGTGTGGGGGGACATCACTGTGGGGACATCACTGTGGGGACATCACCCCTGTGTGGGGGACATCACTGTGGGGACATCACTGTGGGGGGACATCACCCCTGTGTGGGGGGACATCACTGTGGGGACATCACTGTGGGGACATCACCCCTGTGGGGGGACCCTCGGTGTGTGGGGACATCATCACTGTGTGGGGACATCACTGTGGGGACATCACCTCTGTGTGGGGACCCCCGGTGTGTGGGGACATCACCTCTGTGTGGGGAGACATCACTGTGGGGGGACATCACCCCTGTGGGGGGACCCCCGCTGTGTGGGGACATCATCACTGTGTGGGGTCATCACTGTGGGGGGGGACATCATCACTGTGGGGACATCATCACTGTGTGGGGACATCATCACTGTGTGGGGACATCATCACTGTGGCGGGGGGGACACGGGGACACCCGGGGGGGGGACATCACTGTGGGGACATCACCTCTGTGTGGGGAGACATCACTGTGGGGGGACATCACCCCTGTGGGGGGACCCCCGCTGTGTGGGGACATCATCACTGTGTGGGGACATCACTGTGGGGGGGGACATCATCACTGTGGGGACATCATCACTGTGTGGGGACATCATCACTGTGTGGGGACATCATCACTGTGGCGGGGGGGACACGGGGACACCCGGGGGGGGGACATCACTGTGGGGACATCACCTCTGTGTGGGGAGACATCACTGTGGGGGGACATCACCCCTGTGGGGGGACCCCCGCTGTGTGGGGACATCATCACTGTGTGGGGACATCACTGTGGGGGGGGACATCATCACTGTGGGGACATCATCACTGTGGAGGGGGGGACACGGGGACACCGGGGGGGGGGACATCACTGTGGGGACATCACCCCTGTGTGGGGACCCCCGGTGTGTGGAGACATCATCACTGTGTGGGGGGACATCACTGTGTGTGGGGACATCACCTCTGGGGGGGGGACATCATCACCGTGTGGGGACCCCCGGTGTGTGGGGACATCATCACTGTGGGGGGGGGGGACACGGGGACACCCGGGGGGGGACATCACTGTGGGGACATCACCTCTGTGTGGGGGACATCACTGTGGGGGGGGACATCACCCCTGTGAGGGGGGACATCATCACCGTGGGGGGACATCACCCCTGTGGGGGGACCCCCGGTGTGTGGGGACATCATCACTGTGTGGGGGGACACGGGGACACCCGGGGTGGGGGGGACATCATCACTGTGGGTGGGGACATCACTGTGTGGGGGCGACACGGGGACACGCAGGGCGGGGGTGTACATCATCACTGTGGGGACATCACTGTGTGGGGGGACACTTCTGAGGGGGGGGGACATCACCCCTGTGGGGACATCATCACCGTGTGGGGACACCCCCGGTGTGCGGGGACATCATCACTGTGTGTGGGGACACGGGGACATCCCTGTGGGGTGGGGGGGACATCATCCCTGTGCGGGGACATCCGGGGTGTGCGGGAACCCCCCAATGTGTGCAGGGAGCCCTCCGGTGTGCGCGGACCCCCCCGCAGTGCACGGAGCTCCCCAGGTGTGCACAGAGCCCCCCAGGTGTGCACGGAACACCCCAGGTGTGCACTGAACCCCCCCAAATGTGTGTACAGAGCCCCCCGGGTGTGCACAGAGCCCCCCAGGTGTGCACAGAGCCCCCCCAAATGTGTACAGAACCCCCCAGGTGTGCACAGAACCCCCCCAGGTGTGCACAGAACCCCCCCCAAATGTGTGCACGGAACCCCCCCAGGTGTGTCCGTGTCCCTGGGCTGGTCACAACCCCCCTTCCACACAGTCCCCTGGAAGGGACCCCACAGGTGTGACCCCCACAGGTGTGACCCCCACAGGTGTGACCCCACAGGTGTGACCCCCACAGGTGTGACCCCACAGGTGTGACCCCCGACACAGCCCATGGTGTCCCCACGGTTTCCTCGCGGTGTCCCCGGTGTCCCCACCATGTCCCCGATGTCCCCGCGGTGTCCCCCCGGTGTCCCCACGGTGTCCCCACGGTTTCCGCGCTGTCCCCGCAGTGTCCGCGGTGTCCCCGCGGTTTCCCCGCAGTGTCCCTGCTGTCCCCGCAGTGTCCCCGGTGTCCCCGCAGTGTCCCCACGGTGTCCCCGCGGTGTCCCCGCTGACCCCACGGTGTCCCCGCGGTGTCCCCAGCGTGGAGCAGGGCCCGTCCTGCCGCTGTTCCCATCCCGTTAATCCCGTCCTGTCCCGGATGTCACCGGTGCCAGCCCCGGGACACTCGCGGGGCACAGCCGGGCCGGGAATGATTCACCGGGGGAATTCCCGTTCCTATTCCCATTCCCATTCCCATTCCCATTTCCACCCCCATTCCCACTCCCAATCCCATTCCCATTCCCACTTCCACCCCAATTCCCATCCCCGTTCCCGTTCTTGTCCCCGTTCCCATTCCCATTTCCACCCCCACTCCCATTCCCATTCCCATTCCCACCCTCATTCCTATTCCCATTCCCATTCCATTCCCATCCCCGTTCCCATTCCCGTTCCCACTCGGGATCGGGACGCGGGGACCGTGCGGGATGTGGGGGCGGCTCGGCACCGCTCCGGCCGCGGGAGCGGCTCCGCACACACAGCTCGGTGTCACCCGTTGTCACCCGGTGTCCCCTGGCTGTCCCCGCGCTGTCCCCGCGCTGGAGGGACAGCCCAGGGCCCCGGGGGTCCCCCCTCCGCCCCGGGAGGGGTCCCCGGGATGCGGGGCCGGCCCCAGCAGCCCCCCCAGAGCGGGGTCCCCCCGCACCCCACGCCCCGGCCGGGGGTGATGCAACCCCGGCCGGCCCTTGCACCTCCGGCTGCCGCGTGTCGCGACATGTGCGCTGTCGGGACACGGCCGGCACCGTCCCCGCCACCGCTGCGGGGTCCCCACGGAGACCCCCGCTCCTCACCCGCGGGGAAAGGGGGGTCCCCCAGCCCCGGCGGTTCCTGGGGACACCGGGCGATCCCACGGTGCTGGCCCGGCGGGGACCCGCGGGGGGACACGGAGGACACGCGGGTGGCCCTGTCCCCGTTCCGCCACCAGCCGGGGTCCGCTCCGGGGGGCTGGGGGCGCCTGGCACGTCCCCGTGTCCCCAAATCCCCGCAGGGTGGGGTCACCCCCGGCTCGCAGCACCCACAGCGGGGGCTGTGAGGGGACAGGGCGGGCCCGGGGGGCTCCGGCTGTCACCCGGTGCCACCGCGACACAGGGTGACAGCAGGGGACAGCCCGAGGGACGGGTACCCAGCCGAGGGGACAGCGGCGACAGCGGGGACGTGGGACCGGAGCGGTGGCGGAGGGTGGGAACGGGAGAACCGGGCTGATCCAGCCTGGAATCGCCCGGGGACGTGCGGGGTGTGACCTGTCCTGTGCCAGGGGGACGGACACGGGGACACCGCTGGGATCGGAACCGGCGCTGGAACCGGAGGAACCGGCACCGCAGGGACCGGCACTGGCACTGCCGGGACCGGCACCGGCACCAGAGGAACCGGCACTGGCACTGCCGGGACCGGCACTGGCACTGCCAGGAGTGGCACCGGCACCACAGGGATTGGCACTGCAGGGACAGCTGCCAGCTGCAGGGTCCGCGGGCCGTGGTGACAGCAGGTGACAGGGGACAGGGGCTGTGCGGGACACGCGGTGACAGCAGCGGGTGACAGGGGACAGGAGCTGTGCGGGACACGCGGTGGTGACAGCAGCGGGTGACAGGGGACAGGGGCTGTGCGGGACCCGCGGTGACAGCAGCGGGTGACAGGGGACAGGAGCTGTGCGGGACCCGCGGTGACAGCAGCGGGTGACAGGGGACAGAAGCTGTGCGGGACCCGCGGTGGTGACAGCAGCGGGTGACAGGGGACAGGAGCTGTGCGGGACCCGCGGTGGTGACAGCAGCGGGTGACAGGGGACAGGAGCTGTGCGGGACCCGCGGTGGTGACAGCAGCGGGTGACAGGGGACAGGGGCTGTGCGGGACACGCGGTGACAGCAGCGGGTGACAGGGGACAGGAGCTGTGCGGGACCCGCGGTGGTGACAGCAGCGGGTGACAGGGGACAGGAGCTGTGCGGGACACGCGGTGACAGCAGCGGGTGACAGGGGACAGGGGCTGTGCGGGACCCGCGGTGGTGACAGCAGCGGGTGACAGGGGACAGGAGCTGTGCGGGACCCGCGGTGACAGCAGCGGGTGACAGGGGACAGGGACTGTGCGGGACACGCGGTGGTGACAGCAGCGGGTGACAGGGGACAGGGGCTGTGCGGGACCCGCGGTGACAGCAGCGGGTGACAGGGGACAGGAGCTGTGTGGGACACGCGGTGACAGCAGCGGGTGACAGGGGACAGGAGCTGTGCGGGACACGCGGTGACAGCAGCGGGTGACAGGGGACAGGAGCTGTGCGGGACCCGCGGTGGTGACAGCAGCGGGTGACAGGGGACAGGAGCTGTGCGGGACCCGCGGTGGTGACAGCAGCGGGTGACAGGGGACAGGAGCTGTGCGGGACACGCGGTGACAGCAGCGGGTGACAGGGGACAGGAGCTGTGCGGGACCCGCGGTGGTGACAGCAGCGGGTGACAGGGGACAGGAGCTGTGCGGGACCCGCGGTGACAGCAGCGGGTGACAGGAGCTGTGCGGGACCCGCGGTGGTGACAGCAGCGGGTGACAGGGGACAGGGGCTGTGCGGGACACGCGGTGACAGCAGCGGGTGACAGGGGACAGGGGCTGTGCGGGACACGCGGTGACAGCAGCGGGTGACAGGGGACAGGAGCTGTGCGGGACACGCGGTGACAGCAGCGGGCACAGCCAGCCCAGTGGCGCAGGACACGGGGGTGGTGACAGGAACCGCCGCGGGCACGGGGACACAAAGCACGTGCAGAGCCCGGTGCCGTGTGCCCGGCATCCTCTCGGGCAAGAGCTGCTGCTGGGGACACTGGGGACAATGGGGACCATGAGGACCCTGGGGGCACTGGGGACTCTGGGGACACTGGGGACACTGGAGACACTGGGGACACTGGGGACAACGAGGACCCTGGGGGCACTGGGGACTCTGGGGACACTGGGGACAATGGGGACAACGGGGACACTGGGGATACTGGGGATGCTGAGGGCACTATGGATGCTGGTGGTCCTGAAGATGCTGGGGACACTGGGAGCACTGGAGACACTGGGGACGCTGGGGGCACTGGCGACACTGGGGACCCTGGGGACAATGGGGACCCTGGGGACACTGAAGGCACTGGGAGCACTGGGATGGACCCTGAGGACACTGGGGACACTAAAGGCACTGGGGACACTGGGGACCCTGGGGACACTGGGGACAACGGGGACACTGGGGACACTGAAGGCACTGGGGACACTGGGAGCACTGGGATGGACCCTGAGGGCACTGGGGACGCTGGGGATGCGGGGATACTGGGAGCACTGGGGATGCTGGTGGCCCTGCTGGCCCTGGGGACACTCCGGGCTCCTTCCCTCTCCCGGCAGTTCCCGGACACCGAGCCCCGAGTCCCGGGCCAGCTCTGTCCCCGCACTTCGGGGGTCCCGCTGGGCTGGGGGGGCAGCGGCCGTTCGGTTCGGGGGGTCCCGGCCGCGCCCCCCGGCGCTGCTGCGGGACAGGGTGGGGGGCTCTGGGGGGGTCCCAGCTGCCGGAGCCGCTCTGGGGGAGCTTTTTGGTGACCGGAGCGGGGCTGCGGGTGCTGCTCCCAACCCCCGCCCTGCCCCGGGGCCTCGGCCAGCAGGCAATTAAGCTAATTAAAACTTCTCCTGGGTTCCCAGGGCCGGGAGCCAGCGCAGAGGAAGAGGGAGAGGAAGAGGGAGAGCGCTGCCGGGCCCTGGGGACAGATGAGGTGACAGCTCCCGGGGTGTGTCCGGCGGTGGCACGGCCGGGCAGGGAGGCAGCACCGGGATCGCTCCCAGCGCCACGGGAATGCGGATCCCGGAGGAGGAGGAGGAGGAGGAGGAAGAGGGCAGGGAAACGGGTCCTGCCCCTCCTGCGGGCCCGGGGGGCTCAGCTGGACCCCAGAGCCCCCTCCTCGTGCCCAGGCTTATCCTGGTGACCCCGATCCTGGTGACACGGGGTGACAGCGGCTGCCACTGCCCCACACGGGGACCCGCACAAGGTCCAGGGTGGGTGGGGGGATCCCCAGCCAGGACCCCCGCCATGGCCCTGGGGTCACTCTTGGGGTGCAGATGTCACCCTGGGAGACCCGCACCCCACATCCCGCGGGGGTCCCGGCCCGTGGGGACACCGCGCTGCCGGCGGTGGGCTCAGGGCGGGGGTCGGGGGTCCCGGGGTGTCCCGCATCCCAGCACCCGCGGCTCCCGGCGCCGTTCGCAGCCGGGATTTTCTCTCGGGACGGGGGTCGGGGGTCCCGGGGTGTTCCGTATCCCCCCACCCGCGGCTCCCGGCGCCGTTCGCAGCCGGGATTTTCTCTCGGGACGGGGGTCGGGGGTCCCGGGGTGTCCCGCATCCCCGCACCCGCGGCTCCCGGAGCCGTTCGCAGCCGGGATTTTCTCTCCGGCCGGGGCGATGCAGCGGAAGGGCGCAGAAGCCCGGAGCCCCCCCGGGAGCCGTGCGGGAGCCGGGGGGTCGCGGCGGGCGGGGGGTCGGCCGTGCCCACAGCCCCCAGCTCAGGGTCCCGCTGTCCCCGGCCGGTCCCCAGCGCTCGGGGATCAGGTGCTGCCCCAAATCCCCCCTCGCGGCCCGCGGGTCTGTGGAGCCTTTGTGTCCCGATAATGCGGAAGAATCCCTGCGATTCCGGGCACGCGGAGGCCCCCGGCCCCTCGGCCCGGGGAAGGCGCCTCGGGGGGGAGCGGGTACCCCCCAACCCAGCGCTCCGGACCCGTTCGGACACCCGGGGGGTGCTGGGGGTCCTCGGCCCAGCCCCACCGGCAGCACCGTCCCGGAGCAGGGATTTTGGGGGGTCCCGGCCGGGGGTCCCAGCGAGGGAAGCTGTGGGGACCCCTCCCCTGCCGAGCTCCGGCATGCCCAGCTCAGGAGCCCCCAGCGCCGCCCCCTCCCCCGGGAACCCCCGGTTTGGGGGAGCTGCTGCCCGGCGGGAGCGGGACCGGGCTGATCCCTGCGGATTTACATTCCTTAATTGTTTTACAAGGCCCCATGTGATGCTTAAAAACATGGAATCGGCCCTGGGAGAATCCGGGGAGGGGGAGCGCTGCCCCCCGAGGGGGCCGGGCGGGCGGATGGGGGCACCGGGGGGACTCTGTGCCCCCCGAGCCCCCCGCCGGGGCAGGGGGGATGTCGGGGTGCCCGGGGGGGAGGACACGGCCGGGCTCGGCAGGGCACGGAGCGACGTGGCACTGGGCACAACTGGGAGCTACTGGGAGCCACTGGGCACCGCTGGGCACCGCTGGGCACCGCTGGGCACCGGTGCCGCGGGGGTGCCCCGACCCCCCGACAGCCCCAGACCCGCTCCGCTGCCCCCCGGACGGATCCCCCAGCCCAGCCCAGCCCCGGGGCCGCTCCCCAGCCCCAGCCCTGCGCCGGGAGGGTCCCGGGGGGCAGCGGGGCCGGGGGGGAACCGGGTACCGTGCGGTACCGGGGGGAGGTTCGGGGCCGGAGGGGAGGAACCGGGTACCGTGCGGTACCGGGGGACGTTCGGGGCCGGGGGGGGGAACCGGGTACCGCGCGGTACCGGGGGGAGGTTCGGGGCCGTTGGGGGGGGAACCGGGTACCGTGCGGTACCGGGGGGCAGAACCAGGTACCGTGCGGTACCGGGGGACGTTCGGGGCCGGAGCGGGTACCGGGGGCGAACCGGGGTACCGTGCGGGTAACCGGGGAGGTTCGGGGCCGGTGCGGGGCTGGGGGCAGTGCCAGCGAGGGTGCGGGGCCGGGGGCCCGCTGCGGAACCGGGACCGGTGCGGGGCTGCGGGGGCCGGGGAAAGTGCAGAGCCGGCGCGGGGCCGGGGGAGAACCGGGTACCGTGCGGTACCGGGGGAAGGTTCGGGGCCGGTGCGGGGGAACCGGGTACCGTGCGGTACCGGGGGAGGTTCGGGGCCGGAGCGGGGCCGGGGGCAGCGAGGGGTCCGGGGAGGGGCAGCGAGGGGGTCCGGGAGGGGTCCGGGAGGGGCAGCGAGGGGTCCGGGAGGGGCAGCGCCGGGCCGAGCTGCTGCCGCGGGACTCGGGGGGGCTGCGGGGTGCCGGGGGAGGTGCGGAGCCGCTGCGGGGCCGGGGGCCCGGGGCCGGTGCGGAACCGAGGGCGGTGCGGGGGCTGCTCCCGCCCGCGGCTCCTCCCGTGGCCCGGGGCTCCTCCCGCCCCGCCGGCCCCGGCGATATTTAACCTGGGCCGGGCCGGGGAGCGGCGGCGCCGAGCGGGGACGGAGCCGGCCCCGAGCCCACCGCAGCCCGTCCTGGTCAGGTACCGCCGGGACCCCGCGCCGCCCCCCGGGCAGCGCCGCAGGGAGGGAGGGAGCGGGGGCAGGACGAGAAGGGGGCCGGGATCTGGATGCGGACCCCAGCGCGACCCCCCCGCCCGAGCCCCCCCGAGCTCCCGTCCCGTGTCTCCCGCAGCCGCCGCCCGGCCCGGCCCGGCCCGGCCCGGCCCGTCCGGCCATGCGAGCCCCGGCCCCGCTGGCGCTGGGTTGCGTCAGCTTCGCGCTGTGCCTGCTGCAGCTGCCCCACGGCCGGGCCCTGCCGCCCCGCAGGTGAGGAGCCCTGCCCGGACCCCTGCCCGGACCCCTGCCTGGACCCCTGCCCGGACCCCTGCCCGGACCCCCTGCCTGGACCCCTGCCCGGACCCCCTGCCTGGACCCCCTGCATGGACCCCCTGCCCGGACCCCCTGCCTGGACCCCTGCATGGACCCCCTGCCCGGACCCCCACCCCGATCCCTGCCCGGACCTCTCTCCAGCCCCTTTCCCTGACCCCTGCCCGGACCCCCTGCCTGGACCCCTGCATGGATTCCCCGCCCGGACCCCCGCCCGGACCCCCTGCCCCGATCCCTGCACGGACCCCTGCATGGACCCCCCTGCCCCGATACCTGCCCGGACCCCCTGCCCGGACCCTCGCCCCGATCCCCGCCCCGTTCCGTGCCCGGACCCCTCTCGAACCCTTTCCCGGACCCCTCCGCGCCCCTGTCCGGGATGAGCCCCCCGCCCGACCCCCTGCCCCAGGACCCGCTCCTCCTGCCCGCCCGCGCCCCCTCCCCGTGACCCCCCCCGCCCCCGCAGCTGCCCGGGATGGGGGTCCGGGGGGTCCCGGGGCACCGAGTCCTGCCGAGCCCCCAGCCCGGGGGGCGCGGGGGGCACGGGGGGCACCGTGCGAGGGTCGGCACACCCCGGGGCAGAGATTCTGTGGGTGCAGGGGTTGGGGGTGCCCGGGGCCGGGGGGGGTGCCCGGGGGGGGTCCCTGAAGGGGCACCGGGGGTCGGGACAGCCCCCCAGGTCCCGGGGGGTGTCCGTGTGCGTGTTCCGGGGGTCCCCGCCCGGCTCCGGGGGATCCGCCAGCTCCGGAGGGGCGGCCCTGGCACGGCCATGGTTGGGGGGCACTGGGGACCCCCCAGGACCCGAGCAGCTCCTGCCGTGGCCGAGGGGCGCGGTCCTGAAAGCAGGGAAAAGAGAAGGACGGGATTAAGAACCGGAGCAAAAGCTGAAGTTCCTTGGAGCTGAGGAGGGGTCCCCTGAGTGAGGGGCGTCCCCGGGACTGGGGACACTGAGGCACGGCGGAGCTCTGGGGCACTTTGGGGGTGCCCGGGGCACGTGGGGGGCGGAGCGGGGGGTGGGCGTGGGGGTTCCGGGGGTGCCCAGCGGTGCCGTGAGCCCGGGACACGTGTTCGGGGTACGTGTGTGCCTGCAGGTAGCGGCTGCTCCCCGGCTCCGGCTGCTTCCTCCTCCTCCTCCTCCTCCTCCTCCTCCTCCTCCTCCTCCTCCTCCTGCTCCTCCTCCTCCTCCTCCTCCCGCGGGCACCGCGCTGGCTCCGGGCTCCGGAGGTGCCCCCGTGCCCCCTCCCCGCCCGGGTACCCCCCTGACCCCGTCCCTTCTCTCCCGCAGGGTCCCCCCGGCTCGGAGCCCCCCGGAGCAGCTCCCCGCTCTCCCCGGAGCCCCCCCCGGCCCCGCAGCCCATCGGGACCCTGCGACACCGAGCCCCGGTGCCCCGGCACGGCCCGTGGCTCGCCCCCCCGCCCCCCGCCGTGGCACGTCCGGCGCCTCATCCTGCGGCACGACCCCCGGAGGGACCCCCGGCGGGACCCTCGTCACCACCCCCGGCGGGACCCCCGGCACAACTCCCGGCGGGACCCCCCGCCCGGCCCGCGGCCGCCGCCAGGCCGGGGCGCACCTGGTGCGGGTGGGCTGCGTGCTGGGCACCTGCCAGGTGCAGAACCTGAGCCACCGCCTGTGGCAGCTGCGGGGACAATCGGGCCGCCGGGACTCGTCCCCCCATGAACCCCAACAGCCCCCACAGTTACGGCTGAGGAGGGGGCGCGCCCCCGCCCCGCCCCGCGGGGCCCCTCTGAAGCTCTTCCACCGGCGCTCGTGGCCGGGCTACCGGCGCTGCCCACCTGGCCACCGACCCCGGCCCGGGGGCCTCCTGCCCGCGGAGCCCGGGATGAGCCGGCTCCGCTGGCCCGGAGCGACTCGCGGTGACCGCTGGTGGCCCTTTAGTGACTGTTGGTGGCTCCGAGTGGCCCCTGGTGACCCGTGGTGGCCCCTGGTGGCCGGCAGTGGCCAGTCTGTCCGGGACAGGTCCAAGGGCCACCGGGAATCCCGCTGACCGCAGCTGCACCTTGTGCAAGACCTGGCCGCGCTCCTGCTGACTCAGCATTGTTGTGGCACCCCTGAGACCCCCCCAGGGCACCCCCGAGCCCTCCCGGGCACCCCCGAACCCCCCCAGGGCACCCCCGAGCCCTCTCGGGCACCCCCGAGCCCCTCCCAGGGCACCCCTGAGACCCCCCCCGGGCACCCCCGAACCCTCCCAGGGCACACCCGAACCCCCCCGGGCACCCCTGAGCCCCCCCCAGGGCACCCCCGAGCCCCCCCGGGCACCCCCGAACCCCCCCCCCGGGCACCCCCGAACCCCCCCCCGGGCACCCCCGAACCCCTCCGGGCACCCCCGAGCCCCCCCCAGGGCACCCCCGAACCCTCCCAGGGCACCCCCGAACCCTCCCGGGCACCCCCGAACCCTCCCAGGCACCCCCGAACCCTCCCAGGGCACCCCCGAGCCCCTCCCAGGGCACCCCTGAGACCCCCCCCCGGGCACCCCCGAACCCCCCCGGGCACCCCCGAGCCCCCCCCCAGGGCACCCCCGAACCCCCCCGGGCACCCCCGAACCCCCCCCAGGGCACCCCTGAGACCCCCCCCCCGGGCACCCCCGAGCCCCCCCCCAGGGCACCCCCGAAGCCCCCCAGGGCACTCCCGAACCCCCCCGGGCACCCCCGAAGCCCCCCAGGGCACCCCCGAGCCCTCCCGGGCACCCCCGAGCCCTCCCAGGGCACCCCCGAGCCCCTCCCAGGGCACCCCCGAGCCCCTCCCAGGGCACCCCCGAGCCCTCCCAGGGTACCCCCGAAGCCCCCCAGGGCACCCCCGAGCCCCCCCGGGCACCCCCGAGCCCCTCCCGGGCACCCCCGAACCCCCCCCCCGGGCACCCCCGAACCCTCCCGGGCAACCCCGAACCCCCCCCAGGGCACCCCTGAGCCCCCCCGGCCACCCCCGAGCCCCCCCCCGGGCACCCCCGAACCCCCCTGGGCACCCCCGAGCCCCCCCGGGTGACCCTGGGGCTGTGGGGGAGGGGGCACAGGGCCCCCCCCACCTTGTCCTGTGTCCCCAGCCCGTGTCACCCGCAGCCCGGCGGGAGCTGGCGACAGCGAGATGTCCCCAAATGTGGGGGGCAGCGGAAAGGTTGGGGTCCCGTGTCCCGCTGCTGCCCAATCCCGGCCCTGTCCTGTCCAGCCCTGTCCCCTGCGGCACCCCCGGGGACACCCCCACGTCCTGTCCCTGCACCCCCATCGTGTCCCTGCACCCCCATCGTGTCCCTGCACCCCCATCCTGTCCCTGCACCCCCCATCAGAGCACCCCATTCCCACAGGAGAGCCCCCGATCCCAGACCAATCCCATTCCCAGAGCACCCCGTTCCCACAGGAACGTGCCCATTCCCCTAGACAACCCCATTCCCAGAACACCCCAATCCTCAGGAACACCCCAATCCTCAGGAACACCCCAATCCTGGAACACCCCATTCCCGGAACACCCCATTCCCGGAACACCCCAATCCCCAGGATCACCCCATTCCTCAGGAATACCCCATTCCCGGAACACCCCATTCCTGGAGCTCCCCATTCCCAGAGCACCCCATTCCTCAGGAACACCCCATTCCCGGGAGCCCCCTATCCCCGGGAACACCCCAATCCTGGAACACCCCATTCCCAGAACACCCCAATCCCGAAGCTCCCCATTCCCGGAACACCCCAATCCTCAGGAACACCCCAATCCTCAGGAACACCCAATTCCCGGAACACCCCATCCCCAGGATCACCCCAATCCTCAGGAACACCCCATTCCCGGAACACCCCAATCCCGGAACACCCCAATCCTGGAGCTCCCCATTCCCGGAACACCCCATTCCCGGAACACCCCATTCCCGGAACACCCCATTCCCGGAACACCCCAATCCTGGAACACCCCAATCCTGGAACACCCCATTCCTCAGGAACCCCACATTCCCAGAACACCCCATTCCTCAGGAACCCCCCATTCCCGGAACACCCCAATCCCCAGGATCACCCCGATCCTGGAACCCCCCCATTCCCGGAGCCCCCCAATCCTCCCGGAGCCCCCCAATCCTCCCGGAGCCCCCCATTCCCAGAGCAGCGGGGTATCCCGGGAGTTTCTGGGATGGGATCCCACGGATGCCCCCGGGGCTGTGCCCACCCCAGGACTGTCCCAGCCCCCCGTGGAGCTCCGAGGAGCGCGGGGGGTCCCCAAACCCCTGTCCCCCCTCCCCGGGCCCGCCGGGTGCCGGCCCGTCCTGCCCCGATTCGCGGATCCCGGGAGCTTTCCGGGAATCCCGGAGCGTTTGGAATAAACAAAACCTGTGAGGAGGAGCCGGGGTGGAGTGACCCGGTGGGGATGGGAAATGGGGTGAGAAATGGGGGTGGGAAATGGGGGTGGGAAATGGGGGTGGGAAATCGGGACATGGGGGTGGGAAATCGGGGTGGGAAATCGGGGTGGGAAATCGGGATGGGAAATCGGGATGGGAAATCGGGATGGGAAATCGGGATGGGAAATTGGGGTGGGAAATCGGGGTGGGAAATTGGGGTGGGAAATCGGGGTGGGAAATCGGGGTGGGAAATTGGGAAATGGGGGTGGGATACTCGGGGTGGGATACTCGGGGTGGGACATGGGGGTGAGAAATTGGGACATGGGGTGGGAAATCGGGACGGGACAGAGTGATCCCACGGGAATGGGGCAGGGATAGGGGCGGTGATTGATCCCCCAGGGACGGGAAATGGGGACGGGGCACGGTGGGGATGGGGAATCAGGGTGGGAAATCGGTGTGGGAAATCGGGATGGGACATGGGATGGGACATGGGGTGGGACATCGGGATGGGACACGGTGATTCCCGTGGGAATGGGGCAGGGATGGGGGCGGTGATTGATCCCCCAGGAACGGGAAATGAGGATGGGGCAGGGGTGGGCGAGGGGCGGCCGTGTCCAGGGACAGGCAGCGGCTCCCCCCGGAGCAGGAGGTGACAGCGGGGGCTGCTTCCCCCGGGATGTGGGGACAGACACGGGGACAGACGCGGGGACACGTGCGGGTGTCACCCGTCCCTGCCACATCCCGAGGGGACGCGCCCGTGTCCGGCCGTGGCCGTGCCCTGTCCTGGCCGTGCCCTGTCACCCCCTGCCCGCCCGTGCCAGCCTCGGCCGTGCCCTGTCACCCCCCTGCCCCCGGTGTCCCCCGGTGTCCCCCGGTGCCCCCCCGGTGCCCCCCGGTGTCCCCCGGTGTCCCCCCGTGTCCCTGCGGGGTCACCCCACGGCCCCACCCGGGGGACACCGGGGGTGCCCAGCCCGGGGGTCCCCCAGCCCCCTCCGGGAGCCGCAGCCCCCCCAGGCGGGTGAGGGGATCAAACATTAACCGGGACGGGTTAATCGGTCACCCATTGTCCCCTCGGGGCCCCCCCGCGCCGCCCCCCGCCATAAACGCGGGGGTCCCGCGGCTGCCCCCGAGCACCCGGAGCCAGCATGAGCAGCCTCCAGGTGAGAGCGGGGCGGGGGGCTCGGGGGGCTCCCCTGGGGGGCAGAAACACCCCCAAACCCGGGGGGCACAGGAGACCCCCTTGGCGCCCTCCTCCCTGCCGGGGGGTGCCACCCCACGGGGGACCCCCACCCCAAAGGGTCCCAGCACAGGGGACCCCACCCCAAAGGGTCCCAGCCCGGGGGACCCCCCCGGCAGTTCGGGGGTCCTGGCCCAGGGGAGCTGCTCCTCACCCCGGGGGGGGGCTGGGGGGGCCAGGGACAGCCCGGGGGAGGGGGCGCAGGGCCTGGGGAGGGGTCCCACAGCAGCCGTGGGGCCGAGAAGGGACCCTCACCCTGTCCCCGGCAGGGACCCCCGCACTGTCCCCAGCAGGGACCCCCCGGGGTCCCCACCTTAGGGACAGCCTGACCCCGGACCCCCCCCCCGGGATGGGGGACAGCACCCCCAGGTCCGGCCGTGCCCGGGGGGGGACAGCGCGGTGACCCTGGGCCACCGTGTGAGAGAGAGATCGTGTGTGTGACGGTGTGCGACACCGTGCGACACACACCGTGTGACACCGTGTGACAAAGTGTGACACCGTGTGACAAAGTGTGAATTGTGTGACCCCGTGTGACAAAGTGTGAATTGTGTGACCCCGTGTGACAAAGTGCGACCCCGCGCCTCGGTGTGTGACACTGTGACCCCCCCTGCCATGCTGGGGGAGACCACCAGGTCTCTCCTTGGTGCCAGCGTCCCTCTGTCCCCAACCTCCTGTCCCTGTCCCCTGTCCCTCTCCCCACCCCCCCGTCCCCATCCCTGTCCCCATCCCCTGTCCCGGTCCCCATCCCCTGTCCCCGTCCCTGTCCCCATCCCTGTCCCCTGTCCCTGTCCCCTGTCCCCATCCCCTGTCCCTGTCCCCATCCCTGTCCCCATCCCCTGTCCCCTGTCCCCATCCCCTGTCCCCGTCTCCTGTCCCCGTCCCTGTCCCCACCCCGCGGTGCCCCCCGGCCCCCCCTGAGCCCCCCGTCCCCCCGCAGGGCCCCGACTCCTCCGAGGAGCCCAAACCCGGCAAGGCCAAGACCGAGCTCCGCAATTACAGCGTGAGTGGGGCGGGGGTCCCGGCGTGGGCGGGGGGTCTCACGGGTCCCGGGGGGTCCCGGGGTGGGCAGGGGTCCCGTGGGTACTGGGGGTCCCACAGTGCAGGGGGTCTCACGGGTATCGGGGGGTCCCGTGAATACCGGGGGTCCCGTGGTGGGCGGGGGTCCCGTGAGTACCGGGGGGTCCCACGGGGTGCCCCCCGGCCGCGCTGGGGGTCCCGCCCCGCTGCCGGGAGCAGCCCCGGGGGGTCACGGGGGGATCCCCGGGGGGACACGGGGGGATCCCCGGGGGTCCCCGGCGCGCCCCCAGCCCCGGCGCTGCCCCGCAGGAGGGGAAGCTGATCGACCGCGTGTTCCACACCTACCTGCTCATGCACACGCACCAGACCGTGGAGTTCGTCCGCAGGAAGGTGGGAACCGCCCCGGGGGTGTCCCCCGCTGTCCCCCCGGTGTCCCCCGCTGTCCCCCGGTGTCCCCCCGGTGTCCCTCGGTGTCCTCCTGGTGTCCCCCCGGTGTCCCTCGGTGTCCCTCGGTATCTCTCCGGTGTCCCTCGGTGTCTTCCTGGTGTTCCCCGGTGTCCCCCCGCTGTCCCTCGGTGTTCCCCCGGTGTCCCCCCGTGTCACCCCAGCGGTGGCGGGGTCCGCACCCCGAATCCATCCCCGCTTCCCCCGCCCGCCCGGGGTGTCCGAGGATCTCGTGGGTGTCCGGGGGTCTCCCCCAGGTGTCCGGGGGTATCTGGAGGTGTCCGGGGGTGTCCGGGGGGTGTCCCCGGGGGGTGTCCGGCAGGTGCCCGGGGGTCTCGGGGGGTGTCTGGGGGTGTCCCCGGGGGTGTCCCCGGAGGTGTCCCCAGGTGTCCGGGGGGTGTCCAGGGATGTCCGGGTGTCCCCGGGTGTCCGGGGGTATCTGGAGGTGTCCGGGGGTATCCGGAGATGTCCGGGTGTGTCCGGGGGGGGTGTCCCCGGGGATGTCCCCAGGTGTCCGGAGGTGTCCCCAGGTGTCCGGGGGGTGTCCGGGGGTATCTGGAGGTGTCCGGGGGTGTCCGGGTGTATCCGGAGGGTGTCCCCGGGGGGTGTCCGGGTGTGTCCGGGGGGGTGTCCCCGGGGATGTCCCCAGGTGTCCGGAGGTGTCCCCAGGTGTCCGGGGGGTGTCCGGGGGTATCTGGAGGTGTCCGGGGGTGTCCGGGTGTGTCCGGGGGGGTGTCCCCGGGGATGTCCCCCAGGTGTCCGGAGGTGTCCCCAGGTGTCCCACGCGTGTCCCCAGAGCGCCCAGTACGGCTCGTGCTCCCTGCGGAGGATGAGCGCCATGGAGGCGCTGGAGCTGCTGGATCAGCTCGTGGACGAGTCGGACCCCGACGTGGATTTCCCCAACTCCTTCCACGCCTTCCAGACGGCCGAGGGGATCCGCAGGGCGCACACCCCGACAAAGGTAGGGCCGGAACCGGCCCGGGCCCGGCCGGGGACCCCTCCCCGAGCCGCTCTGACACGACCCCCGCCCGCTCCCCCCAGACTGGTTCCACCTGGTGGGGGCTCCTGCACGACCTGGGCAAGGTGCTGGTGCTGTTCGGGGGACCGCAGGTGAGTTCGGTGCTGGGGAGGGGGCTCGGGGGGTCCCCCCGGAGGCCGGGGGGGGCTCTGGGGGGGGTGGTGACCCCCGCTGTCCCCCCGCAGTGGGCGGTGGTCGGGGACACCTTCCCGGTGGGCTGCAAGGTGCAGAAGTCGGTGGTTTATGGGGACTCCACCTTCCACGACAACCCCGACACCAAAGACCCCCGGTACAGGTGAGCGGGACCCCCGGGGGGGGTTTGGGGGGGCTGCGGGGGGGGGGTCCCAGCCCCTCACCCCCCGCCCCTTCCCCAGCACCGAGTACGGGATGTACCAGCCCGGCTGCGGTCCTGGAGAACGTCCTCATGTCCTGGGGCCACGACGGTGAGTCTGGGGGGGCTGGGGGGGTCCCCTCCTCGGGGCAGGACCCCCCACCCCCAAAGGGGGCCCTGCTGACCCCCGAGGGCTGCGCTGACCCCTCCCCGCCACCCCCTTTGTGAGGACTGGTGTGGGGCAGGGGCTGCTCTTCTGGGGGGCTCTGTGACTCTGGGGGGGGTCCGCACCTCTCCGGGGGGGGGTCCGCGCCTCTCGGGGTCCCCCCCCGGTGGGAGCTCAGCCCCTCCCCACACCCCCCCCACCCCATTTCCAGAGTACATGTACCAAGTGATGAAATTCAACAAGTTCAAGCCTGCCCAAGGAGGTGAGTTCAGCCCGGGGGGGAGCTCGGGGACCCCCGGGAGGTTTTGGGGCGCGGGGGGAGCACCCTAAATCCGAGTTTCCCCCCCTTTCCCACCCACCCCAGGCTTTCTACATGATTCGCTTCCACTCCTTCTACCCCTGGCACGCCCACGGGGACTACGAGCACCTTTGCTCCGAGGAGGACGGCGGATGCTGCCCTGGGTCCGGGAGCTCAAGTGCGTGCCCGGGGGGGGCTGGGGGCTCGGCCGGACCCCTCCCCAGAGGTTTTGGGGTGCCCTGACCCCCCCCCGTTTGTCCCACAGCAAGTTTGACCTGTACACCAAGCAGGAGGAGCTGCCCGATGTGCAGCAGCTCCGAGATTACTACCAGGGCCCTCATCGACAAATACTGCCCGGGGCAGCTCTGCTGGTGACCCCCGGACCCCCCGGGACCCCCGGAACCCAGCGAACCCCGCCGGGACCCCGGAACCCTGCTGGTGACCCCCAGAAACCCCACTGAGACCCCCGAAACCCCCCGGGACCCCCAGACCCCGCGCCGGGGCTCCACAATAAATGAGCTTCTGCCGGAGCCCCCAAATCCCAGAGGAATTCCAGAGGGGCTGGAATGTCAAAGGCTTTAATTAGAAAATTATAGGAAAGCTTTTGAATTCGGGGGGACACCCCAAAGTGCCCGGGGGACACCCCAAAGTGCCCGGGGGACACCCCAAAATGACCTGAGGGGACACCCCAAAATGACCTGCAGGGACACCCCAAAGTGACCTGAGGGGACACCCCAAAATGACCTGAGGACACCCCAAAGTGACCTGAGGGGACACCCCAAAGTCCCCGGGGGACACCCCAAAGTGACCTGAGGGGACACCCCAAAGTGACCTGAGGACACCCCAAAGTGACCTGAGGACACCCCAAAGTGCCCGGGGACACCCCCAAAGTGACCTGAGGACACCCCAAAGTGACCTGAGGGGACACCCCAAAGTGACCTGAGGACACCCCAAAGTGACCTGCGGGGCTGGGCAGGGGGAATTTGGGGGGTGACACTGCCCCGAGTGCTCCAGCCCTGGGGACAGAGCCCCCCACCCTGCTCGGGACCCCTGAGCTGAGCTGAGACACCCCACCCCCCCCCTGGGGGGCATGGGGGGGGTCCCCAAGGGGATCCTGGGCAATGGGGAGGGGGTCCCCGGACATCGGGGATGGGTCCCCAAGGGGATCCAGGGCAAAGGGGAAGGGTCCCCAAACACCGGGAGACATCTCCAGGAGCCCCCAAACCCTGGGGAGGGGTCCCCAAGCAGCCCCCAAACCCTGGGGAGGGGTCCCCAAGCAGCCCCCAAACCCTGCGGAGGGGTCCCCAGACACCAGGACACATCCCCAGGAGCCCCCAAACCCTGGGGAGGGGTCCCCAAGCAGCCCCCAAACCCTGGGGAGGGGTCCCCCGGCAGCCCCCAAACCCTGGGGAGGGGTCCCCAAGCGCTGCCCGGGCAGTGGGAGGTGTCCCCAAGCCCCCGCCGCTGTCCCCACCCTGCGCTGAAGGCACACGGGGGCCCCCCCACCCCCGGATTTTTGGGGAGGGGGGCTGCAGGGGCTACTTCTTCTTCCTGCTGCCGTGCCGAGCCTCGGGCCGCGTCCCCTCGGTGCCCCTCGTTGTCCCCTCGCTGCCCCTCGTTGTCCCCTCGGTGCCCTCGCTGTCCCCTCCGTGCCCCTCGCTGTCCCCTCGGTGCCCCTCGCTGTCCCCTCCGTGCCCCTCGGGGCCGTCGCGCTCCCCCCCGCTCCCGGCTCCCCCTGTGGCGGGCGGGGGTCGCCGCCCCCCGGGCCCGCTGGCCCAGGGCTCGCTAGCAGCCCCACGGTGGCGACCCCCAGGTAGAGGGACCAGAGCAGGACCGGGCCCGAGAGGGGTCGGGACAGGCGGCGCAGCCACGACAGGAATCGCGACAGAGGCGACACAGAGCGGGCGGCGACAGGGGGAGTGTCCTGCGGGAATGGACAGGGAGATGGGGGGACATTGGGGACATGGGGACACGGGGACATGGGAAGATGGGGACATTGGGGACATGGGGGACACGGGGGGAGATGGAGGACATTGGGGGAGATGGGGACACGGGGGGACATCGGGGACATGGGGGGAGATGGGGGAGATGGGGGAGATGGAGGAATGGGGATGGGGGGAGATGTGGGGTGGGGGACATGGGGGACATGGGGTCAGGGGATGGGGGACATGGGGGGACATGGGGGACACGGGGGACACAGGGGGAGATGGGGGAGATGGGGACACGGGGACATGGGGGACATGGGGGACATGGGGGAGATGGGGGATGGGGAATGGCAGAATGGGGGACATGGGGGAATGGGGGACATGAGGACATTGGGGACATGGGGGACACGGGGGACATGGGGACACGGGGACATGGGAAGATGGGGGACATTGGGGACACGGGGGACATCGGGGGGAGATGGGGGACATGGGGATAGGGGGAGATAAGGGGTGGGGGAATGAGGGAATGGGGATGGGGGGAGATGTGGGGTGGGGGACACGGGGACATGGGGGAATGGGGTCAGGGGATGGCGATACAGGGTGAGATATGGGGTGAGGATGGGGGAATGGGATGGGATAGGAGGAGATGTGGGGGAATGGGGTCAGGGAATGGGATAAGGTGAGATATGGGGTGAGGGAATGGGAATGGGGTCAGGGGATGGATACAGGGTGAGATATGGGGTGAGGGAATGAGGGAATGAGGGAATGGGATGGGATAAGGTGAGATATGGGAATGGGGTCAGGGGATGGGATATAGGGTGAGATATGGGGTGGGGGGAATGGGATGGGATAGGAGGAGATGTGGGGGAATGGGGTCAGGGAATGGGATACAGGGTGAGATATGGGGTGAGGGAATGAGGGAATGAGGGAATGGGATGGGATAAGGTGAGATATGGGAATGGGGTCAGGGAATGGGATATAGGGTGAGATATGGGGTGGGGATGGGGGAACAGGGATGGGGACAGGGACAGGGGTGAGGGAACGGGGCCAGGATGAGACAGGGGGTGTGAGGATGGGGGGACAGGGACAGGATGAGACAGGGGGGTGTGAGGATGAGGGGACAGGGACAGGATCATGGCAGGGACTCAGGGCTGCTGAAGGATGGGGGTCAGGAGCTGGGGAGGGGGCTCAGGCCCCAGAGAAGGGGGCTCAGGAGCTGGGGAAGGGGGTCAGGCCACGGGGAAGGGGCTCAGGCCCCAAGGAGGGGCTCAGGATCTGGGGGAGGGGGTTTTGGGGTGCTGAAGGAAGGGGCTCAGGAGCTGGGGAGGGGGGCTCAGGCCCTGGGGAGGGGTCTCAGCCCCCCAGGAGGGGTTTTGGGATCTGGGGAGGGGGTTCAGGGATCTGGGGAAGGGGTTTGGGGTGCTGAAGGAAGGGGCTCAGGATCTGGGGAGGGGTCTCAGCCCCCCGGGGGGGTCTCAGGCCCTGGGGAGGGGTCTCAGCCCCCCAGGGATGGGGTTCAGGATTTGGGGAGGGGGCTCAGGAGCTGGGGAGGGGTCTCAGCCCCCCAGGGATGGGGTTCAGGATCTGGGGAGGGGTCTCAGGATCTGGGGAGGGGGTCTCAGCCCCCCGGGGGGGGTCTCAGGATCTGGGGAGGGGTCTCAGCCCACCTTGAGGCCGTGCTGGCTGAGCAGCCCCTCCAGCGTGGGGTGTCCCCAGGGACACGGGAGGGAAGAACTCGCCCACGAGCTGCCGCCGCCACCACGCCGGGCTGGGGACACGGGGGACACGGGGTCACCCCAAAAACACCCTGAGACCGGGATGGGGACACGGGGACACCCCAAAAACACCCAGAGACCGGGATGGGGACACGGGGGACACCCCAAAAAACACCCAGAGACCGGGATGGGGACACAGGGGGTACAGGGTCACCCCAAAAACACCCGGAGACCGGGCTGGGGACACGGGGGACACGGGGTCACCCCAAAAACACCCGGAGACCGGGCTGGGGACACGGGGGACACGGGGTCACCCCAAAATACCCAGAGCACGGGATGGGGGTACAGGGTCACCCCCAAACCCCCCCTGGCTGGGCTGGGGTCCCAGGGACCCCTCCCCACTCACCCCCCCCAGGCCGGGTGGGGGTCCAGGGTCACCCCCAATCCCCCCGAGCCCCGGCGGGGGTCCCAGGGACCCCTCCCCACTGGCCGGGTGGGGGTCCCAGGGTCACCCCAATTCCCCCCCCGAGCCCAGGTGGGGGTCCCAGGGTCACCCCAATCCCCCCAAGCCCCAGGCTGGGGGTCCCAGGGACCCCTCCCCACTCACCCCCCCAGGCCAGGCGGGGGTCCCAGGGTCACCCCAATTCCCCCCCCGAGCCCAGGTGGGGGTCCCAGGGACCCCTCCCAAATCCCCCCCGAGCCCAGGTGGGGGTCCCAGGGACCCCTCCCCACTCACCCCCCCAGGTCGGGCGGGGGTCCCAGGGTCACTCCAAACCCCCTGAGCCCAGGTGGGGGTCCCAGGGACCCCTCCCCACTGGCCGGGCGGGGGTCCCAGGGTCACCCCAAACCCCCCGAGCCCAGGTGGGGGTCCAGGGTCACCCCAAACTCCCCAGGCCGGGGGTCCCAGGGACCCCTCCCCACTCACCCCCCCAGGTCGGGCGGGGGTCCCAGGGTCACCCCAATCTCCCCGAGCCCAGGTGGGGGTCCCAGGGTCACCCCAAGCCCCCCGAGCCCAGGCCGGGGGTCCCAGGGACCCCTCCCCACTCACCCCCCCAGGTCGGGCGGGGGTTCCAGGGTCACCCCCAATCCCCCCCAAGCCCAGTGGGGGTCCCAGGGTCACCCCAAACCCCCTGAGCCCAGGTGGGGGTCCCAGGGTCACCCCAATCCCCCCGAGCCCGGGCGGGGGTCCCAGGGTCACCCCAATCCCCCCAAGCCCAGTGGGGGTCCCAGGGACCCCTCCCCGCTCCACGCCTGGCCCGGGCGGGTGAACCAGTATTTGTAGAGCTGGGCCCGCACGAAGGTCGGGGGCGCGAGTGGAACCGGTACCGGGACTCGTCTGACTGCAGCAGGCGGATCACTGCGGGACATGGGGCACCCCAAAAATGGATCAGGGACCCCAAATTCAAACAGAGACACCCCAAAAACACCCTGGGGTACCCCAAAAACAGCCTGGGGATCACTGCGGGACCCCAAAAATCAGACACAGACACCCCAAAAATGGATGGGGACCCCAATACAGCCTGGGGATCACTGCGGGACATGGGGCACCCCAAAAATGGATGGGAGACCCCAAAAACAGCCTGGGGATCACTGCGGGACATGGGGGACCCCAAAATCAAACACAGACACCCCAAAAACGGCCTGGGGTACCCCAATACAGCCTGGGGATCACTGCGGGACATGGGGCACCCCAAAAATGGATGGGGGACCCCAAAATCAAACACAGACACCCCAAAACACCCTGGGGTACCCCAAAAACACCCTGGGGATCACTGCGGGACCCCAAAGTCAAACACAGACACCCCAAAAATGGATGGGGGACCCCAAAGTCAAACACAGACACCCCAAAAACGGCCTGGGGTACCCCAATACAGCCTGGGGATCACTGCGGGACATGGGGCACCCCAAAAATGGATGGGGGACCCCAAAATCAAACACAGACACCCCCAAAAACACCCTGGGGATCACTGCGGGACATGGGGGACCCCAAAAATGGATCGGGGACCCCAAATTCAAACAGAGACACCCCAAAAACAGCCTGGGGATCACTGCGGGACATGGGGCACCCCAAAATCAAACACAGACACCCCAAAAACGGCCTGGGGCACCCCAAAAACAGCCTGGGGATCACTGCGGGACATGGGGCACCCCAAAAATGGATCGGGGACCCCAAAAACAGCCTGGGACACCCCAAATCCAAACAGAGACACCCCAATCCCAGGGTGGCACCGATGCTGAGGAGACCCCACCATGCTCTGGGTCCCCAGAGCCCCCAGCCCCAGAGACCCCCCCCAGCCCCACCCCCAGAGCCCCCAGCCCCAAATCCCCACCCCACACCCCCAGCCCCACCCCTGCCCCTGTCCCCAGAGCCCCCAGCCCCAAATCCCCATAGTCCCACCCCTCCAGCCCCACCCCCAGAGCCCCCAGCCCCATTTTGAGCCCCCAGCCCCATTTCCAGCCCCACTGGACCATCAGGCTGTCCCTGCAGCAGCCCCCAGCCCCCATTCAGAGCCCCCAGCCCCATTCAGAGCCCCCAGCCCCATTTTGTGCCCCCAGCCCCATTTTGAGCCCACCTCACCGTCAGGCTGTCCCTGCAGCAGCCGCAGCACCAGAGCCCCCAGCCCCATTCAGAGCCCCCAGCCCCACTGACCGTCAGGCTGTCCCTGCAGCAGCCCCCAGCCCCATTTCGAGCCCCCCTCACCGTCAGGCTGTCCCTGCAGCAGCCCCCAGCCCCATTTTGAGCCCCCAGCCCCATTTCCCCCAGCACTCACCATCAGGCTGTCCCTGCAGCAGCCGCAGCACCAGAGCCCCCCAGCCCCATTTTGAGCCCCCAGCCCCATTTCCAGCCCCCTCACCGTCAGGCTGTCCCTGCAGCAGCCGCAGCACCAGAGCCCCCAGCCCCATTCAGAGCCCCCAGCCCCATTTTGAGCCCCCAGCCCCATTTCCAGCCCCACTGACCGTCAGGCTGTCCCTGCAGCAGCCCCCAGCCCCATTTCGAGCCCCCAGCCCCACTGACCATCA